>VXAA01004434.1:137071-203383 GCA_013399115.1 Anseranas semipalmata | reverse complement strand
GCGTTGTTACACAAAACAACGCTGCGTTAAATACTGAATATCCCCCGAAGAAAGGCTCTCGGTGAGGCATCGGAGGACTCGAAAGGTGCTAACCTGAGAGGATCGCCCCTTCCAGAGCGCCAAAACACGTTCGGTTCCGCTGTGTGGGGTTGCTACGGCTCCTTCCAGCCCCAGCTGCGGTTCCCGGTGTCTTTCGGAGTGCTCGGGTAGCAGCTGGTAGGAGCGGGGTGAGCGGCCGTCTGCTGAAGTGTTCGGAAGGTGTTTGCTTCAGAAATCTTCGCTTTTCTAAAGAAATCTGTAACCCTTTTTTAAAGCGGGATATTTTAATATATGGCTGTAGTTACATGGTGATATCCATGTGCAATACAGGTGACTGACGTGTTTTTTGAGGACACCCATAGAGATGACTGTAGCTGGAAGGTGAACACTTGGTATTTCCATTTTGTTTTCTCAACTGGATGAGAGAATCACTTTTCTTCCCTAGCTTCCTGACGGATACATTGTGCTGTGCGCAGGGTGCCCTTGTTCACATCCCTTCCAAACAATAACATCCTCTCAGCTGGTAACTCATGCACTTGGACAAAAGCAAATGCTTCCTAACAAGGCTAAGCAAATTCATTTTGGCAGAAGCTCCCAAATAAAAGTTTAAGGGGAAAAAAAAAAAACACCTTACGTTTCATTTCGGATTTTCAAATGATGTTTTTCTGTAGACTTCCTGGAGCTTGTATGAGAAGGGTGTGCATGTGTGTGCGTATGCGCAAGCATCTTTTTTTCTGTTTCTTCATTTGGGAATAGGAGGTTTAATTGTAGTTTGAGGACACAACGTTGTAACTTCTTACGGACTGCTTTTGAGTCCGTTCCAACTGGACAGCATCTGAGTGGCACTACAGGAGGATACGAGGCTGTAGGGATGTTTACCTACTGTCCTCAAACACGAAGAGAGAACGTGAACTTCAAACTGAGGATAATCCAGGCTCAAGAACAAAGCTATATTTGTATAAAGTGCTGGAAATAAAGGTAGTTCAGCGAAGTTAAACTGTCTTACAAGAAATATTTGCATTGCAGTGTAGTTGTTCATGCTTTGAATATTGTGCTGTAAAACATGTCAGTGTGTTAGGGTGAACCTTAATTTATTTTAGCTCTTTTCCTTCCTTGACCTTCCCACCCAAGAGTACATTAGCAGTAGAAGCATTAGCGCTGTCGTTGTCTGAGGAAAAGTGCAGTCATAAAAGTGTTTTTCAGTAAATCTATTAATTTCGTGGTAGCATGCGTCATGCAATTTTGCATCCTTTAGTTACTGCTTGAGGTACAAATTACAGGGGCTCATTTTGGACTGAAACAACCTTTGTATTATCTAAGGGATATTTCTGTATTCTGCTGTAGCTAACCGTGAGAGCAGAGTTGGTCTCTGGATGTCCTAGTGCTATTTAGTAGTGGTATTTGTTTAGGTGACCAATACCTCTATTAATGCCTTGATAACCTGTGTCGGGTAACCTAATTTGGAAAACACCCAGCCTGGCTTACACTGACAGGTTTGGGAAGAAAATAAGGTTTTATTGCATGCTAAAAGACAGTACGGTACTTACTTCCTTATGCCAGACAGGAGATTAAAATCCAGCGTCTGTTGCCGATTTGTTCTTGAGCGGAGCTGCACGGTGCGGCTGTTAGGCGGTCGCTTCACCGTGGCGGGGAGCCTCATCGTGCCGCTTCAGGCCGGAGTGGTCTTTCACAAGAAGCTGCTGGAAGTGCACGCTCAGCTTCGCTTGTACCAGTTCCTCGTGATAAGAAAAGGGGTGTTGTCGGCTAGCCTAACTCCATGCTTAGAGCTGAAAAAAATCCACTGATTATAAACTATTTAGTGTTCTCTGAAACAGTTTCCGCACTTGACAGAGATGGATTTTCTGTATCAAGATTTATTTTTCTCGATGGAAGTTGCTCCCTGATGCAATTTCTCTTTATTAGTGGTTCATTCGATTTTTTTCTCACCCCAAGCTGTTCTCCTAAGACCCAGTGTAGTTCTTGTGGGTTTTTGTACGCTGTGAAGAGGGCTCTGCTCTGCAAAGTGTACAAAAATACAGCGAGTGCAATTTCTGTTCTGCATTCGGGGCCCGAGCGCTTATTAGAAGACTGTAAAACGATCAACAGGGAGCATACGAAACTGAAAAGCGAAGAAGTGGCACGGAGCAGGATCTTAAAGCAGGGTGTACAGGAGCACCTAGGATCAGACAGCGGTTGCTCAATGACTGATGTTGTGAGTGGTGCGCTTCGGTCACCACAAGGCTTGCTGAAGTGCCCCCACCTAGGGAGGAGAGCCGCGGCTCACCAACAAGCACATCTTGTATTTCTCCTCAAGGCGCCTCTGAAATCGTGTTAGGAAGCATCAGTCGGGATGTTTGCGGCACATCCTTGTTGGCCTGGTAACCCACACCCTGAAGGAAAAAATTGTAGTGTCGAACGACAGCGTTGGTGCTGAGCCCACTGTTCTGGTGTTACTGGGCTCAGCTGGGATTTTGAAGTCAAGTCCCCGGTTCTACCCAATGATGTAGCAAAACAAAATGTGACCGCATCTTTTAGAATAAAGGACGGCTTGACGAGCAAGGGACCAGTAGACGTGCTGTCGCTGAGCTGAATTTGGCCGGCTTGGAATCGGAGATCAGTACTGGGTCACAGAGTTTTGGGAGTTCAGACTGAGATCTGGGGAAAGTCTATACTTGTGTTACGTTGCGTGTAATGAATTAACAACTTTAATCTATTAAGTCGTAGTGGGAATTGGAGGCACAACTGACAAATGCTTACACGACTTCTTTCTGTCATCTGGTTTTACTTAACTTTTGGTCGTCATGTGGTTGCCTTAAGGGAGGTAGAAACTTGAGTCCTATAATTGTCTGTAAAATACTGTGTTCTAAATGCGGTATTCCCACACTGGAATTGTTAATTGCTCTGTTACAACGTTGTATCTGTATTTAAATTGTTGGGCGACAACTGTACTGACACACTTGTGAGAAACGCTGAAAGTCCAGAGTCAAAAAATCCTTAGGCCTTACGTTACTTGTAGTCCTAGACCATTACTTGTGGATCCCCATGGTATGTACTCGCGTACTTTAGGTACAACAGAAATGTTTTCATTGTTCAGAGGTGTTTATTTCTTTGGTTTCTCTTTGACAGCGCAAAGCTCTCCCAGTGCAGCATCCCCTGCAAAGCATTAGAACGGTTGTGGAGAGCTTCAGTATTGCACCGGTCATTTCTGTCCTGTCCCCCTGGTCAGTGTGTCTGTGCTTCAAGAAAAGTTCCGAGTTTCTACATTAAGTTCTCTTCAGGCATCGATGTCACAGATTTCAGTAAGGCAGATTATAAAAAACAGTGCAAAACTTTGGGGTTTATTGTGGTAATGCCATAAAGCAATATTTCAGTGTGGAGCTGAGCTCGTGGAAGGCTGTGAGAGCCAGCAGGCCTGCCAGCACGCCCCATTCTTTTCCTGGATGGGCAGAATTGCCACTCGAACTCTCTGATGGCATTTGGAGTACAGGGGCAGTGGGTACGGTGCTTGTGGTTTCTGAGAATCGCGCTGCAATCCATCCAGCGCTGGGACTCTTAACTGTTATTTTTCCATTCCTGTTTAACCTGACATCTACCACCATAGAGAAGAATATGGGAAGAACAAGATTGTCAAAGTAAATCTTGCACTAGCAGAAGCTTTCGAGGCCACACTGGCCATATGTGAGAGGCTTTTTTAAATGCAAACTCAGAGTTTTAAATCCAACTTGGATTTTTAAATCCAAAGGCATTGAAGTCATGGTTTTCTGTGACTAAGGGACATGTTTCTTGCTGTTGAGGCACGCCTCCAGCAGTCTTGGCTCTGGACAACAGGCTGGAGGCTGGCTGGCTTTGTAGAACTTACCCTCTAGGCACTTAGGAGATTCTGGCTTCCAGCACGGAGCTGTTAAGCTCTGCTGCTGACCTACGGCACCATTTCTTGGTAAATGGGAGTCAGGTCGGTGCTCCTAAACTTGTCTCCCTGTTTCTAATCGTCTAACTTTGCCAAACTTTAACTGTATTTAGGCGGAAACTTTTCATGTTGGCCTTAAGGTTCAATTCTCTTTGGGGAAGTTCAGTCAACAGAGTGCATATTCTCTCACAACCAGGGTTAGGATGCGGTGGTCTTTCGCCCGTGTTCAAAACGCTCTCAGAGATGTTCTGTGAAGTCATTTGTCACTTCAATGCTGTGGGACAAGAACTCCGGTGTAGGCAGGGGAAATGACCTCTGTGTAAGGGATGAACATGTTTTGTTTTTACCGTTGCCATTCTGAGTTGGCCAAATATATTAATGTTTGCAAAAAACAGTTAGCATGTGCTCAGTAAAAGTGGTTTTGGTATGTGTGTGTGTCTTTATTTTATACCAGATAAAATCTGACCTGCTTTTATCTTCAGCGAGCACGCTCAAACCTCTGACTTTCCCACAGAAAAGCTTGGTGTGGTATAAGACACACGGCAGTGGGAATCAAAGCCACGTAAATACTGCGTGGGCTGCGGTGTCGGAGCCGAGAGAGAGGAGCCTGCCATCCCCTGATGCCTTCTCCTCCAGCCCCTCTCTCCCTGTTGCTGGTGGTCCTAAGGAAGACTCCTGAATCCAGCGTGCAGCCTTGTGGTACTCGATAACGGAGAGGAACACAGGTGAGAGGGACAAGGCATCAGCGGTGGATGAGGGAAACAAGAGGGGCAGGGAAAAGGAATTGCCTTTGAGTTGAGGAGACTTGTTGGGCAGGTTGGACTTGGGTGGGCAGCTGTGTGAGGGGGATGAGGGACTGGGATTCGATGAGTGGCAGCTGGAAGCTGGGACTGGCCCCCCCAGTATTGTGAAGCTCGGCTTGTGAGTGAAAGGGATGGTGCGGGAGCTGTCTCATCCAGCTGGCTGTGCCCTAGGTGCGTCTGGGAGCACCTTTGTGATGCTCTGTGCAGCAGAAATTAATACCCACTGGCAGAACAGGTGGGTCTGGAGGAGGCCCTCGTCTGTGTCCCCGGCTCAAGTAGCAGATGTTTGCACTTGGGATTTAAAAGCACCAGTGCCAGCAGCGACTCATGTACATATCACTGACATCTATTGTTTTCATAGAAATAGAACATCCTCAGCTGGAAGGGACCCACAAGGCTCATCAAGCCCAAGGACCATCGAGTTTTCAGTATGAGCTTTAAAAAAACAAAACAGGAAGCCTCTTGTAGGTGCACTCAGTGCTACAGAGACATCAAATGTCTGTGTGGCAGTCAGGTACTGAAGGAAATCTGCTGCCTCCCCTTCCATGCCCCTTGACAGTCGTGTATCACGGGCGGTTGTTTCCCCCCTGCAGCACGTGGTCAACGCACAAGGTTGACCCACTTGGGAGGAACTGGCCACGCAGGAAGCCCAGCTCCGCGAGCATTGCCTGGGCTGGGCAGGAGTCAGGACGGTTGGAGAGGGCAGGGGCACCGTCTGACGGCTGAGCTATTCGGAAGCTGTCAGAGGGACGGGACGCGCTCAGCCCCTGGTGCCAGACTATCTGTGAGGTGTTCGACAAGTTAAGTTAGCTTTGCTGAAGAGGCCAAGCACGTGTTAGGCTGCCAGCAGCTGAGTGACACGTTTGGTATGCTGGAGTCGGAGTTGCAGAACCGCTGTAGCAGAAGTCAGCGTGAGGGTTTGCCCGGTCAGGGAGTACCGGTGCATCACAGGGTGACCCCGAACCCCTGAGGTGAGCTGGTTGGGAAAAGGGCAAGTGTACGGTGGCATTGACATGTCCTGTGTCTTAGTTACCCAAGCCAATGAATTCAGATTTTTAGCAGGTACAGAGAAATGTCGAGTGAAATAGAAGCCCTCTCCCTTAGAGAAGACTAAGCTGTTTGCTTTGTTTAGCCTCAAAGCACAGGTGGGAAGAGGACAGCGGTGCGCAGCACAGTGAGTAGCAGTGTGGGGGTAATCAAGCTGCGGACAATACTGGCATGAGAGCAGATGTTTGTACATGAGCAGTGAATCACTCTGGCCTGGAAGTTGGAAGAAGGTGTTTTTCTCTTTAAAACCATGAGAACAGTATGGCTCTGAAGCAGGCTTCCAAATGGAGCAGGAAGGGAGGGAAAAAAAGACAAACCTTTTAAGAGACAACTCCATTAATTTAGAAACTGACAGGAATTGATAGGGTAGACAACCATGTTATGACAACAGGTGAAGCTGTGTGATCCAGCAGCCCTGTGGTCTGTGGAAAGTTCTACGCAGAATGCTGAAGCCTTCTGAAAAATCAGCTGTGATGTTACAAAAAGAGCCAAGCCCGTGTTTTACAGATGCTTTGACATTTTGTTTGTGCTCTGTGAAAAAGAGGTAATGCTGACCTCCATGGAAATGTTGTAAAACAGTTTGTTCTGGAATACTCTGCAATAGGTTAATGTCATATAAAAATTCCTAGGAAGAAATCTGGTACTTTTGTCTTTGCCAGGATTTGAGTAAAATGTATTAGAGCTGTACAGTAAATCATGGTGAGAACAAAACCAGCATAATTAATTCGGTAATTTTTGCCCTGTTTTCTGAGAAGACAGGAACCGAGGGGAAAGGAAAAATGGTATGTGTTTGTGTAAACAAAAGCCGTGTGGTTGTTTACTTGCAAGGGGTAAAAAAAAAATCCCAGCTGTGTACGCAAGTGTACAGTGTGTGGCCATACAGCCCTAATACTACCCCAGTTGTGGATGAGCTGCCTTTAATGCTTTGTTATAAATTTGTTAAATTATTCTCATCTTGTTAATTTATGCACATGCATGAAACAGGTATTTTCAGGTATGTTTTAGCGAGCATTTAAACCACAGCAAAAATGTAAGTGCCTTTGTTAAAATAATGAGAAAGGACTGTAAGAGCTCAGCCTAAGTGCAGAAGAGGCCTATCTGATGGAATTTTTGGAAACCTTTCCAGCTTATCACAATCATTGCAGCTACTACTTGAGAAGAGGTGACTTGGGTGAATCGTCTCTCCTCTTTTTTTTTTTTTTCTAAAACCAGCTTGAGAACAGCTAGTGATACCTAGCTTTATCTCAGATGTTTTAAGGACAATAGGATGCAACATTTGTCATCTGTCCCAAGCTGTCCTTAAACTCACTAAGGATGGAGACTTCATAGCTCCCAGCACTATGCCCACTGTCTCTTTACCATCTGTTTGAATCATTCTTGCTTCAGTTTAAGCCTTTTATTCTCTTACCGGATGCAGAAAACAGTCTGCCATCACTTGCTTGTACCAACTTTGTCTTATCAGAAGCACATAATTATATGTTTCTTTCTTACACAACAGCAACAACAACAAAAAACATTTATCAGCTTTCAAGCCTATTAGTTTCCAATTCAGGATTTTATAATTTGATTATATAATTCTTGATTTTATAATTCTTGTTCTGATAGGGCACTTTGGGGTTCATTTATGCTGTCATATTGAGCAATTTCCATACTCCACGCTCAAGCCACAGAACTACTCCAAGTTCTGCCTTAATGCCACATCATCAGATAACCAGATAAATATTTTAGTTGTTTATATAATATCAGATTCCTGCATGAAAAGAGGTGCTTTTGCTTACCTGTCTTGCTTGTTCCAAATGGTTTTTGTTTTGTTGTTTTGATATAAGATGTGGAAACTGATACAAAACAGGACCCAGCCCCAGATCAAGTGACTGTAATTGTACTCAGCACCAAACGAGGAATCACTTTAGTATGAATTTCATTTTGCATCATAAATTGTAAATTGGAAACCACAGCTTATTAATGATTCTCAGTAAATTCTTACTAAAATATTTGTTAGCTGGCTCTTCTAAGAACTTATAATCAAAGCAGTTACATTCACATTGGAAGCATCTAGCCAATATTACTTAAACTCTGATCCTTGCTGGAACAGGAGTTAACCTTTATCTCCTGTCAAGATTTTATGTGTAGCTGTCTTGATACTTCCATGGAAAACGGACATCTTGCTGCCTCTTCTAACGATGCTCTGCTGAATGCAGAAGCAGCATAAGGCCCTGTGGAATAATTCCCAAGACTGATTTTTGAATGTCTGCAGGGAATCATCTACATATGAAAAGGCAATTCCATGTTTAGTGGTTTAAACCAGTGAGGGTAAAAAGTTTCTGGGGAAGTTGATAGTTACTCTTTAAACTAAAACAGCTGTAGGACTAGAAGCATCTTTAAGTTTGAACAACAATCTGAACACCTGTAGTGTCACAGCTGCAATGTATACAGAGCAAAGTTTGCAGCAACGCGCACCAGGAAAGCTCTGCCTCCCATGGAGCGGCACTCCACCCTTCTAAAACCTGAATACAAGAGAAACAATTTTCTGTGCAGGATGAAGAGCGTACAGTGAAAGACGAGGGGTATGACTAAACACGTAAAAGAGCTCTCTCCTCTTTTAGTATAATGACGAAAAGCACCGTTGGAGAGATAAGGTTGGGGCTTCTATCTGGAAACTGGGGTGTTTCGGTACTGCATGTGGTATTTAGAATTTCATGTCATAACCCAAATTTCTGACTATAAGTGGGGCATGTGTTTAATTACTCATCCTTTCTAGAACAAAGCATGTTTTCTCAAGCTTACAGTGATTACACTTCCATTTTTCAGTGTATGTAATCATTTAGTATTTAAATACAATTCTCGTCCCATAACAAGAGAGCAGACTTGGTTTTAAGATTTTTAATAGACATGGATTTGATCATTTTATTTCATTAAGCAGATGGCTCAGAACACTTAAACAGTGTATTTAGAAAAAGTCACATTTTCAAGCATTACACTGCACGAAACTGAATGTGAGCTTTTTTTAAACAAACAAAAACAACAAACAAAACCCTCTGTTCCTAACTTCAAAAACACACAACTTATGTTAGTTCAAGTGCGTTGCAGAAATCACTTGGTCATTGAGCGTGGGTTAGTCCAGCAGGAATAAATAGTTTTTACCTAGTGACCCCAGTCTTGGTTAGGGAAAATAGGAGGTAAATGGATGAGCAAAATTCAGTTTCTTTGCAAATACTGAACTCGGTCTAAACACCTACGATATCTTGCAACAGAAGCAACATTAGGTTGATAAACATCCTATATTGATTCTATTAAGGAATAAATGGAATGCCTGGGGGAAAGAGCGTGTGCAGAACTTCCCCAGCTTGTCAAGCACAGTTTAATTCTTATCCCCATTTCATATCATTATTTCTATTCCCCCCTTGTTTGATCTAGTTCAAATATTCAGCTGATGCTAGCATACTGAAAATTTACTGAGTACACTTAAAAAAAAGTTTATTTTTAGTCAGAACTTGACAAAGAAGTCCCCAAATGTGAGGAAAGCATATTGCAAAAGCAAAAGAACAATTTATTTGGATTAAAAAAAAAAAAAAAATGTTGAAAACCAAGTAGCATTAAAAGCATCGATTCTTCAGTCTCCTGAACAAAAAGGCTCTGTAGTTGTAGGCAGGAAATAGCTGTAATCTTCTTAGGTCTTAGTTTTCCAAGATAAGACTTGGTAATGTTGAAGAAGCGTTCCTTTCTCTTTAAATTCCAGATCCGAACTTCATAACTTACCTGGTTACAATGCTACAACCTACTTAACTACAGTAAACCTTGACAGGCTTCTCAGACTTACTGCAGAGCTTCCCTTCCTGACCGTAGGACGAACGTCATTGCAAGGGGCAGTTGGTGTTGCAAGGCAGAGAGAGAGAGGTACCTGCGCTACCTTGCCAGCAAGTTCACGCGTTGCATATACAAGGGGACGGTGAACTAGCAAAGTCACACTCTCAAAGGTACAGCACGTGTGCGCTGCAGCCAAACTTCATGTCTGGAAAGGATCAAGAACGACTTCTAAAACATGTTCAGTCACTTTATAACCTCATTAATGACCAGAATGGACAAGAAGTACAGACAAAATGCAGCAACTCTAATGACTGAAAACACTGCTTCAGCTGGTTGTAGGGAAATGAGACAAGAATAGCCTAGGTTTCACCTCCATTGACTCGAACAGTAATATTTCATGCTCAGATTTGCTGTGGATCATCCTGCCATCAGAAAATAAAGTGACTCGCTTCATGCAAAGTACAGGAAAGCCCTCAGATTGTGTCCATGGGAGGAGGAAGACTGTCCCTGCTCAAAGAAGCATCGCATTGTTTGCAGAAGCTGTGCCGGTGATACGATGAGCTACCAAGCAGAGCCAATTTCTTCAGCATTCTTAGGAAAAATGGAAGGTTGCAAAGGAAATATTTGTCCGGAGTAGCGAGTTCCAGCTTTCATTGAGATGAAAAATAATCTCAGTGCTAACTGGTCACTACACTAACAAACTCATCAATTTGTATGCAGCTAGAGTGATTTCTGTGTAAAATGCATGGTAAGACAAGGTAAGATAAACAAGATTGTCCACTAGTATCCTACAACAGAATTGCCATTCTGTGCAGGCTTCACGTCGCGTCTTCTCTCAAGACAGGCAGCCAGAGCAGCTCGTGCATTGCTGCTTTGAAAATTCTGAACGAGGAACTCCTGCACTGGCCCCTGGACTCCCCGGCCCCAGGGCCTGCACAGACACAGCAGAGGGATTAGCACAAGGCAGTCATTTCCAGCATTCATCTGTTTTATTAAAAACAGCGACTGGCTCGCTGTGTATGAAGAAAAAAGAGAATGCATCTCAACAGTGGCACCTGACACGCTTAGGGGAGAGCAACGCCGCGGTGTGTAGTTAGTCCTCCCCCAGCTTTTCAGTTGTTCAGGGACTGCCTGAGGCAGAGGCCACGTTTGGATTGTGTTTGACTGCTGGCGGTGCAACTGCTCTTGTCAGAAATGCTGACTTTTGAACCCATTGATATGCTTTTGAACAAAGGCTGTGACAGCAAGTTTCACTATTTGTTTAGAGTAAAAATACTGCCTTTGTTTTTGATCTGCTGCTTCATGTCAGAAGGTAGGCTCTCATTTGTTCTAGTGAATTGTTCTCCTTTGCCATACCATATTTTAATTTTACAAAGGCATATCACAGCCATATTGATGTACATTTTATTGCTGCATATAATAATGTTTACTGGCAGTTGTAGTTTGTGGCCCTTCCTAAAATAAAAGGATATCTGAGCAACTGTTGGATACTCCTATGTGGGAATCATGAATCGTGTTTTAAGGAAGGGAACTCCAATTCTGTACCATAAGAACACAGCTCAGTTGCTAGCTTTAACCATGAGGAACAACCTGGCAGTATCGGCCCTCTTAACTTCTGAGCTGAAATACAGAGTGTACATGTATATGGCAAGCCACCACTATCACTAAACAAACAGGAAGAGGTCTGATAGTTGAGTTGAATACAGATGACATACGATTGTGGGTTCTTCTAACAGTGCAACCACAGAGTGACCTCTACAGAAGCTAGTAAGAGAACATCCCTGCTACTTCTCAGTGACTCCAAGGTCCACATGAAGCAAATACCAACTAAGAAATGTACAGACACAGCACCTTGCTGACCTAGAACGGGTGTCTATGTTCATACCTAACCTGAAACTTGTTAACAGAGCAGGAGCTCCACACAGCACTAGGTTCTCTTATTTTTATAAAGAAACGCATGGACAAGGCCTTAATTGGCACGTTCAAACATAGCTGGAAGCACAGCGATATCTGTCCACACAACTGAATGTTTAGCTACGTCTGTACGCATATCAGGCAGTGGCAGAAAGCCCAGCAGGCGTTTCTATTCCCCCTCCTCCACTACTAGTATCCCTAGAACAGAGCGCTTTCGCAATATTTTTGTTTTTTTCTCTCTGCCCCATCCCCTTTTTTTTTTTTCGTTAAACGATAATCCATTGCTATTTAACATCATTAAAATACTGAGCTCCCAAGCTAGAGGCTCAGAACACCTGCATTTCATCAGTGCACTAACAGCAATACCAAAACAAACCCTGAAACTGCGGAGGGTTGTTGCCCTTACATCTGCACAGGTTAAACTACAAATACTGGAAGGCTTGTAGCTGCTGTAGCTATCAACACTATGAAGAGGATACATCAGCAGGTAGAGTATTAAATTCCAGTTTTACCAAACCTCTGCTTACAGCAATTACTTCAGTGCCGTTAAAAATGCGCATAAGAGAGAAACGCTGTCTCTAGGAAGCATGCTGACTCCCTGTGTCCCTGATACAGCACTTGTCCCACCCCCAGCTTGAACCTATCAGGTAGTGCAGGGTTGAGGTGCTTTGATAATAAGGGAACAGAAGTTACTGAAAATTTTGGACAGGACATCTACCATAGCAGTATTATTCAGGACAGCATTAGGGTTATCCAGTGCCGTATGTTTGAAGTAACCTTAACACACCTCCTGCAACTTTACTGATATTTTACCTTAAGTGACAACAGATTATGAGTTCTGCAAATGGCAGACTGATAAAAGGCAGGTAAAATGCTGCTTCTGATTTTGTGCTTTATGAACAGATCAGAACTAATGCACCAAAAACCAGTAACTCTATATCCTGTAACTGTAAAGGAAATGCACAGAAGGCTATCTCCCTTAAAGGAAGAAAGAAAGTTCAGGACATCCTTAGATGGCTTACATTCTCCCCGTTCCACTGAAGCCAGCTGTGGGTGATATCCCTTTCTTTACTTCTGATTTCCCAAACTAAAACCAGACAAACTTACCTTAAGTGACCCCTTGTGCTGGAAGCTGTTATTTCACAATGGTTATTACTAATACGCTGTTATGATGTAGAAGAATGTCTCCTGGCATTCTGCTTTCTGGCATTAATCTGTGTCAACATCAAGACATTCAGTCAGGCAATCTAGGACTGAAAATCAGAATCAGACAGTGGGTGACAACCTCCTTGATCAAACTAAAATCTAGAAATAAAGTTCATGAATATGTTATAAGATGGAACTGCATGACCTACTTCTCCCTGCCCCTGCAACAGCAACAAAGAATTTATTAGTTAAAAAATAAATCCAATCCATTTCTCATAGGCTAAAGCCAAATATTTTAACACTGCAGTGAAACCCTTTTAAGTTAAGCGTTCACTTTCTCTGAGGGAACATATTTTTTCTCCAAATAACCACATCAAAGTGGCCTGCAAGTACAGTATTTCAAAATATTGCTATCTAATTGACCAGATTTTCACAAGCTACCAACGTAGCATAGCTTTGACATTGTGCTCAGGCACAAAAATTAAGTCTATTTTGCTCCCCCACTCCCTCCCCCCTTTTTTTTTTTTTGAAATCTTGCTTATCAAATGCGCTTATATGGGATGCTTTCAAGTTCTGAGAGGTTAAGAAGTGCAGGAAACTAGGAACATCAGCAAATTAAATGAAAAAGCATTATGTTAACAAAAGCTAGAGCTAACCCAAATGTTTCAGTTTTCCCGGAATGAAGATTGCTGCCCATTCCCGTGTACCAATGCAAGTCCCTTCTGGCTCCGCAAGAGATGTATGAACCTGGGAGGGGCCCTGGCTTTATCCATACCAGTGCAATAGGGTTTCCCTCCCTGCTGACACTTTTCTACAGCAGGGACACAGACACAGACAGTACAGGCAATCTACAAAGTCCTTTATTCCACTACACCTTATTATGAACTGTCTCTCTGTTAAGTTTCAGTCCCTAGTTAAAGCTTCAGACCCACAGGGATTTTGGAGGTCTTCAAGCTCAAGTAGGATGGTGCGTAATAGACCGTCATTAAGAAAGCAACACAGAATAAAGGTGTATTGGCTAGCACATCCAAACAAGATGGATCATTTTATTACCCGAAAATCTGAACTGATTCTAGTACTTAATTGCTTTGTCTGTCACAACTAAGTTCCATAGCAAAAGCTTGTATAAATTGTGTATCAAATTAAAATACGGAATTTAATTTGAGTCTGTAACAGACTCAAATAACTGGCCTACATTTACATCTTGTTTGTATGTATGCATGTTTTAGGCACTTTCATATTTATCAGACTAATATTACCCTAAGAACTACTTTCAAAGTTACTAAAGACTTTTTAGATTCAAGAAAGCAGAGTAGTGGTGTGAAGTTATTTTTAAAAAAATGTTCAAAGTTCCTTTCCTTGCCCTTGACGAGAAGCAAATCAGGGCTTCCCTGTGGAAGCTTTTGAATCTATGATGAATTAAGATAGGAGTAGTTTAATTACTGTTGTGTTATCCCATCATCCTTATTTTAGCATAAGTTATGCAGAAGTCCCCAGAACTTTTCAGCATTTAGGACTGCAAGATTAAGAGTAAAAATTGTTTACAATGCTGTTCCCACAGTAAAGCTGCCTGTTAAAGCCATTTCCTGGCTCTGAAATTCACTGTTTCCTCCCTACTTTCCTTCTCTTTCACTTCGCAGGCTCATTTCTAGTGGAAGTTATTTTTCAGAAGGGCACTCCCAACATTCCAGGCCAAGAAGTAGCTGTGGTTTCTCACTGCATAATATGAAAGTCTCCTCCCCAGACTTGGGAAGCAGGACCCTCCTAACTATACTGCAAACAAGTTTTGTGTGAGCTGCTTCTTACAAAGAAGATTTTTCAATATAGGGACATCTGAAATTGTTCCTCGACAGGTTTTTCTCTTAGGACCACGTTCATGCTACTAAGCACCTCTGTCCTACTTTCTGTGACTCTAGTTATGACCAAGATTATACAGAGGCCGTTTGGAGGTATTTACTGCCTTTTTTCCTGCACGATGTTCTGTGCTTCCCAGTCACGTTTTATCCTCCCTTGCTTCTAAGTTTCAGTGGGTCATGAGTTCAACGTTTTGGAGGGGAATACTCCCCGCTGATGATGCACTTGTGAGTTCTCTGGTTTCTCTCTGAGAAGGTTCTTCCCTCGCCCTCGTCTTAAAGAAAAGCACACAAAGTTGAAACTTCTGAGTACTCAAATTCCATTCCCACACTTGTGCAGAAGCAGAGACCATGTCTGCCAAGACTGAGGTCAAGCATGTTATTTCTGTGAGCTACTTCACGCAGAGTTAAAAGAAACACTGAACCTCTCCTTGAAAGGCATGTGAAACATATTAGTTCCCAGTGTTCACTGTTCAGAATTAAAGAAATTTCTCTGATCGATACTGTCAGAAGAGAGACTGCATGTCAAGTTAAATTGAAGTTATCTAAGACAGACCATCCGTTCCAAACCAATCTACAAATTGTCTTGCTGAATGATTAAAATCACAGGGTTTGGCCTCCTAGTTGTTGTAAGCCGCTCATGCTGTCTATTAAGGTTGCTAGAATTCCTACTATGCGGTCTTCCCACCCTCCCCAGGAGGGAAACATAGTAGCTATCACAGTAGTAGACATCATTTTAACCTTTGCTGTGTACTTCTCTCAGATCAGCTCACTGGAAGTTCAGCCAAAAACATTTATATTTTTTCCCCTCCACTTAAAATTTCTGCAGTCCCTTCTCCAAAGGCAATTCCTTCCATGTGCATGAATATATATATTTCTTGTAGGCCAAGAAATTCGTACCCTTGGAATAGGGCCAGACTTGGTCAAGAACCAAGTATTTGATACTTTACCTTTGTTGAGTCTTTATTTTATCAGAGAAGGTAGCTTACGCTGCTCCCTTCCTCCACACAAGTCAAATGTCTGCACGGCCGATACGTAACATACAGCATGAACACGCTCGCCATAGCTTTCCTCCTTTCTGACAACTCGACTTGAAATCAGAGCATCAGAGCTACTGCTGAAGTCCATGGAAGTGTTTTAAACACCCCTCAAAAAAAAGCACCTGAAAATCCACGGTTATGCTGACATTTGAAATGAGACCACTCCTGTACCATTCCTAGCAGTTACGGAATCCAATAGTTACTGAACTTGAACTGCTAAACTGCCTATAATCCTGGAGAAGTTATGAGAAAGCTCTTTTGCACAAAACTCACGCAGTGTTGCACAAATGACTCAAAACACATTCGTTTCTCACTCACACAATTAACTAGCAGGCTAAGCACAAAAATGCCAGTTGTCTAGACTATTAGTGTTCTTCTGAGTTCTGTAAATGGAATTCTTTCTAATTCTTCCCCCAAACATAGATGAATATACAGAAGGGTTTAAGGTAACTTCTTAGTCTGTTAAAATACGATGTATTGCTTGTGTATTGCTGTGGCCTGTAATACAATCAAATCAGAAAGACTTGGCTGCATGAGAATTCAAGCAGCTGCAGACCAGTCTTGCTTTACTGTCAGCATTAGCTTCTATGAAGTACTGAAAGAAGGTCAGGGACTTCATTTTGCCCATCTCCAGGGTCTCAAATCAGCAGATTCTTTGGAAACTTCAGGGGAAGATTTTCAGCAGTAAGTCGATGATGCAGTAAGCAAAAATCTACGTGGAGGAATCACTCAGTCCCAAGTACAAGGGCAGCCATGTAAGCTGCAACATCCCATGCTAGTATGGCAATACTTTTTCCAGTGAAGACCATCATCTCACATGTTTTCTGTTTCAATTCAAAAAGGATACTATCATGTATCAATTGCTGTTCATTACAATCTTAAGCTGTATTTTTTATTCAAAACCTCACACCAAACTTATAAGAAATTACACATCCGCTGTACAGTTAGGCCAAGTTCTTGCCAGCTCAGGATCTTACTGGAAAGGAACTGAAAGGATCTTTGAGAGCACTAGTTGGTGAAACACGCAGTTTTTCAGGACAAGGAGTTGGTTGTTTCAGGACAAGCAGCTTTCTTTTTGTTTGTTTTGGGTTTTGTCCTCTCCCACTTCTTCAGTAAAGGAAGATTGGGAATCTTGTACAAGGATCAATCTAGTAAGAAAAAGCTAGATGTTTTAGCTTACCTTTGGCTGACAATGAAGTCCAATTTTGGAAGAAGATTTAAAATGAAAAAAGAATTAAAAAATCATGGAATAAAATTAAGCTTGAGTATATAGGCCTTTCCTCATTATGTTGGATAGGTGTTTCAAAGAATTTTTGAATACAGAAGTTAGACTATTTTATTCATCACCTCTCACCAATGATCAGTTGACTTTGGCTGCCTTTTTGCAGCTGCATTTTAGGCTTACTGGCAAACTTCATTTGTAGAATCACAGAATGGTTTGGGTTGGAAGGGACCTTAAAGACCATCTGATTCCAACCCCCTGCCATGGGCAGGGATGCCACCCACCAGACCAGGTTGCTCAAAGCCCCATCCAACCTGGCCTTGGACACCCTCCAGGGATGGGGCATCCACAGCTTCTCTGGGCAGCCTGTTCCAGTGCCTCACCACCCTCATAGTGAAGAATTTCCTCCTAACATCTAATCTAACTCTCCCCTCTTTTAGTTTAAAACCATTCCCCCTTGTCCTATCGCTATCTGCCTGTGTAAGAAGTCACTCTCAACCATACATCTTTGCCATAGGAATTATAAACACAGAGAAGAACCTGTACTGGAATGGTTTCCTAATGCTTTCAAAAGACTTAGTCTTCCTAAGAAAGCTAATGAAACAGAATTTTTACTTCCAGAATCTGTATGTGATCTTTCTTCTAAAGAACAGATCTCTGCATAAGGCTCTGTTTTTCAGTCAAAGTGATTTGGTACATTTCAGCTTCAAGCTGCACGTAAAGGTTTGTCTCACTGTATTAAGTACATTTATTTTAGATAAATTTCACTGTCTCAAACCAAAATTTTGTTCATACAACTCAAAGGACAAGCTGATAACTCAAATTCATTGTTGTTGAAGTCTCAAGTCCTCACTCAGAATGGGTCCCCAAGACTTTTCCAAAACAAATGGAATTGTTTTTGTAATTTTTAACTACTTTTTATACTGCCAGCACTTAAAAAAAAAAAAAAGGAAAAAAGCACAAACAGTATAAATAGAGCGTGGATCATTGCCATCTTCGTCTTTCTTGAATTTGTTCTGCTCAAACATCTTCATCAGGGTTTGTTACTCTTCACAATTTAAGAACAGAGCTCAGAACTCCAGTTTTCCCACAAAAAAAAACTTCATGTTTCCTCGAGTCTCTTTTCTTTAATGTCAGACAGTCATTACAGATCAATGCCCTTTAAAAATTTTATCTTGGAGGGACACACAAGGAGGTAGATCACTCGATTAGCAAACACATTTGAAAAAAGCAGACTAGACAATACAGCTGCAATGTTTCTCTGTAGCAGTAAGTTGTCATTGTTAGCCCATCATTAAGTTTAATAGTTAAGAAAAAACAGTGGGTATTTACTCACAATTTTATGATGAACAACTGAAATGGCAGCAAGAAAAAAACACACTTTTTAGACAAACTGATATTACATCACATTAGTGGGCCACAGAACTGTTTGAAAAATAAACCTTGAGACATGAGAATGAAATGACATTTTAGCATGCTTTAAATAGCTGAACTGCTCTTCAAAGCACAACAGTTTTCAGCTATTGGCAAAGACAATGATATCGCCTCACTTTGAAAGTAAAAAGCATTAAGCAATACGTTAAAGCTAGCCTACGTGTAAGTGGGCTAAATACTAGGCAGAGATTTTTCCCTTTTCACATTCAAGATGATACTACAGCTTGCCACTTCTGTAGCTTATATATTGTGCAATGCCCCCACTGAAGTTTTACATCTACTCTGCAAAAAAGAACAGCAGTAAACACCTTTCTTTTCGGATAGACAAATGGTAAAGCCAGTAATATTTGTCTGTCCTTTTAATTAAATGTTTGCTGTTTGTCACACAAGAACTGTAAGCAGAGTCCATGGATTCTTCTAAGAAATATGAAACCTCATGGTTCCATGCAAGTTCAATACTGCTTCTCTTTTTTTCCCCCACTTCTTTTTCTTCCTCTTATCAGCTGTTTTCCCCAGCTGAAGACATATTTCCATCTATCTTCATCTGATTTTAACAACCTTAAGGGAGAGAAAGCTTTACCCTCATGACTTCTACCCAAGAGCCTGGCTCCAGGCTTGTGTGAGGTCAGGCATGTCTTGGACCACAAGAAGCTATTCTTTCGAGGCACTAGAATTTAGGCTAATAGTAGTAACCAAGTTGCCCAAAGCTAAAGGGACAAACAGCTCGTTATCTTCCTATTTAAACACATGACCAGTGAAGAAATCTTATTTTCCCCTTTTTTTTTCCCTGAAATACATTAAGTACAGCTTGTAGTAACAGATTTGCCACAGTATTGCATTCATGCATCTGTAGTCCTAAGGTATACTGTCCCATTTTACTCTGGATTCCTCAACCTTGCTAGAGAAGTTAACAATGGATCTCTCCACATTCAGATACACACACATTCCTTTTTATCTCATAATAATCATTTTGTTTATGTTTCTTCTTCCACATTCACAAGCTAAGCCAAGGCAAGCTCAGTTCTATGACAATGTTGTTGCATACCTCTTGTCAGAGAGCTGCTGCAGCTGAACAATACAATTGCAGCATGCTAATTACACTTAGATTCAATGTGTGGTTTAAAAGAAGAGTATGAGCAGTTCTCATTTGTCTGTTTTCAGACATTTAGAAAAGCCCCACTGTCAGCATCTTGAGTAAAAAATAGGTGACATCTTCAGACCTTAGTAAAACCACTTAAACACATTAACTTGTTTAAATAAACCCCACCTCAAGTGACACAGTGGCCTGCAGTCTTCCTTGATCCATCCACAGAGCAAGAGTTGTTTTTACTGAGTCAGTAATCATGCATTGTCTTCCAGAGGAAATACTAGCCGGGTACCCCTGCTTGTAACTTCATGGTCTGCTGCTCCCAAGTCACGTTCCAGTGCTTCCTCTGAACTACTCTTTGTTCTCCTGCCATCAAGGCTAGTGGTAGCTGTATGGGGGCCAGAAGAACCGTTCGCAGTTATTGTCGTATCACCGTATGTCACAGTGAGGTCACCATCATTAAGAATAAAATCAGAATCCTCTTCTCTAAGCTGTTCTTGATTCTGGAAAAGAGGAGGAAAGTCTTTGTACAGTGCACAACATTAGATCTTTGCCAGAAAGGTAACTGAACAGAAGTTTACCTGCATGTCAATACAGAAGCAACAAGAGGTAAAATTCCACCTTAAGAAGTGTTAAAAATAACCTTGAACCCAGTGTCTGCAAATCAGCTTACTGTTCTCTGAATAACTACTGCTCTCGTGGATATATGAGGGGGAGCCGAATCCAAGAACAGATTATGAGACAGGTAACTTGGGATTTAGTAGCACTGGAAGTTTACCAGAAGTACATGAGAGAAGCAGTGTATGCTGGTTTTTGCATGACAATTTAGAAGGCTGTACAGGAAAAAGAAAGACTTGAGACCAAGCACAATCAAGTCAATCCAGATACAAAGTTTGAGTTGCATCTTTCATTAATTAGACAAGGTCAGAAGCAAAAGACTCATGCAAACTGGTAAGAATTCGTTAAGTCCAAATTCTTAAGGCTTCCTCAACAAGTTATTGTTTAGTTAAAAAAACTAAACACACCTCCAATATCTGCTTACTTTGTTTACCCGGTACTAAGTTGAGAATCACTTGACCTAGTTCTTAGGAACACTCCTGAGCCACGGGAGTAAGAAAGACTGATAAAAGAAAATGCTTCCTTCATAATTTTGTAACCAATTCTGAAGTGTTTTCTTTCCAAAATCATTCAAGAAAGCGGCTCGTCAAACCCTATGAACTTATTTTGGTGGAGATGGGATGAAATATATTGTCAAGGACTGGAAATTGGTGACGTGTAACAAAACACTTGAGGTTAGTTTTCCTACACAGCACAGTGCAACAGCAAGCCATTACACCATGTTTCACTGTTGTTTAGTATGGTCTTCATAAAAGGCAAAATGGCTGAATTGGTCAGAAAATGGGTTTTCCTCATACTCAAAAATTCTGTCAGCACTGTAAGCTTGCTATCTTGCAACTGAAAGCAAGTATTTCACCATGCGAACAGCTCCATACTGCTTAGCAAGAGATGAAATTTAAGTGTGTGTATTGCTGTTCTTGTTGGTAGGCTAGATGCTGACCAGGCTACATTCTCAAAATACATCATTTTCCTCCAGCACAGCAAAAGGAGGGCACAGGCTATGTGAGATACGATGCCTGTGATCAGCCTGACCAGAAAACCCTACTTATAGCGTAGAACAGGAGTTCAGGACACTTGAGACTGACAATTCTGATTAATCTGTCTGTGTGCTAAATAAAACTTCCTGGGAAAACTTCCTGTCCTTATTTCAGAATGACAACCAGCCGAAACAGAGCAGCATAACCCTCTAGATGATACAGAATATCAACTAGTCAGGACTGAAAGAGGTGTCAGGAGTTTACCAAAAGCAAACAAAAACCAAACAGTGCAGCTCAGTGCCAGGTACAAGACAAGCCCTACATAGACTGAATGCTAATTTCTGAGAGCCCTCGTGGCATCCAAGTTTCTCATCACTTATTGCAGATAATGTTACCGTGATAAAGAGCACTGTTGACAAAGAGAAGTTACAGTTTAGGATTCTTCCTTTATTTGATTACAAAAACACCCACTGAACTATTGTCACCATCTTAAAGAGAACAAAAGTAAAAATTAAAAGGTTCAGATACAGTGGGCAGAACAGCCTTTACAAACTTTCTATTGCAAAAAAAAAAAAAGTCTGGGGAATAAGACAAAGATGATTTTAAAAGGTACAGAAAATAACCAGCTGTTTAAGAAAATCTGATATCCTGACATATTCCATTTTTGAAGAAGAGACATTCAAATTAAGATGACAAGCAGAAACATTAAGATACATAAAAAGCAGGTAGTTTGACTGCAGACTGCGTATATTTTAAAAAGCCAAAGAAGCTGCAAAGCTGTGCCACAAGTTGCCCATCACAGTGTTTGCCCTTGGAGAAGCAGCAATGAAGGAAGGAAAGGAAAGGCAGGCAGTGCACCTGGAGGTGCTGCGATACAAGGGCAATGTGGGGAGCAGCTACAGCAAGCTCCCAAAGCATCTCCTGACTCCACAATGCCATTTAACAGCGAGTCAGCCTGGCAGCAAGGGCATACCAGATACTAAACTAGTAAGAACACGTTACACTTGAGCTTCCCCAAAAGGCTAAATAGCTCTTGGAAGCACAATATGGAGCAGAGAGGGGGGCCACAAGCCTTATACTATATGGCAATTCCTAACTCAATCTTTTCTGGTTTGTCCCAGGTTGTACTTACATGTATGTAAACATGATCAGTTCCAGAGAAAACACTGAGCTTCCCTCAATATGAGGAGCAAACACTGCCTTGTGTGAGACAAGCTGCTCTTATTTATTTCACTTCTGAACTACACTGCAAATGGCAGGCAATTCATTTCACACACTTCCCCAGAGAACATACGTGAACAAACCCGTGTAGTATATGGATTTGAAGTTAAGTTTCCAAGCAAAGAGGATGCACAAACAAACCTATGAAGCTTCACACAGCATAATTCTTTCAAGAAAGACAGGAAATGTATCCAAGTAGATCCCTAGAGACTTGAAATTCTTCCAAGAATAACCCTAAACTGGCCTCTACAATCCCCTACAATTCTGTAGGAGTAACTTCAATTCACTCAAGAAATATAGGTCTGAACTTCACTACTTAAACTGACAATCTCTACTGGCTAAGTACCTAAATACAAAATCCTGCAAAAGACTCGATTTTGTTTCAACTTGCAACAATAACCCGCTCACCCTGAGGGACTTCACAGTGTTCTGTCCAATTTGTCGTAAAATTTGGTAGAGAGGTCACGCGCCTAAGAATGCATGCTGGAGATGCTCATACTGCTAAAGCTTATTTAGAGTTACTGCTTACAAATTAATTGCCTCTTAAGGCAGTGTGAAAATAAGCACAAAGTATGCTAGATGTGCAAAACACTGGTAGGCGCTATTTCCACTGCTGGTGCTGAATACAGCACAGGCATCACATATGACAAAACTTACATCAGAAGTTACTTACCTCGTGGCTCCAGAGTAAAGGCATCACATAGCATGCATGCAAAATATATTACAACTTAAATCTGATGCTCCACTTAGAGTTTCTCTAGTTCTCAGCCAAGTTCAAACCCGTCAAGGAAAATAAATTTCTGCCATAAAGCTAGATCCACTTTGAAAAGGGGGTGCGGAAGTAACAGTTTTCTCACCAGTTTTTAGAGTTACTTTCCACTACACTTAGACATACTGCAAATTAAGTTTCTTTATTGGATTTGCATATTTAGAAAACTAACTCAATTCTCTCTACTGTCATACCAAATGTCACACCGTATGGTACAAGAGCTAAACATTCAAAAAAGGGGGGGGGGGGGGGGGGGGCATGTGTAGGACACAAAAACCACCCCTGAACAACCAAGCAAAAATGAAATCCCTAGGAGTGCTTCATCAGGAAGAGCAGGTGATACTACAGATGCTTCTTCCAAATGGGATAAACGGTTAGTAGAATGGAGAATTACTGTAAGTTTCAAAAGGACATGTCAAAAGGGAATTAAAAATTACCTACATTCGGATGGGATAAATTGAAAAACCCTGCCAAGTAGTCATGCACTGAAGACAATACCAGGAGGGAAAGACGGGAGTGAATTTTTAAAAGTAATCATTTTAAACACTAACTACAGCAGAACTAAAAAGCATGAAAGGCTAACTTTGATTCTACTTGGTTGGGAAACACTTGATAATAAACCCATTGGCACAGTATTAAAGTAGTGGGAGAACTTCAAAAGGAAGAAGCAACAACGGGGAAAAAAAAAATCCAACACTGTGCCTCACCCCTGCATGCTGACTCAGAACCTCACATGGACATCAAGCAAATTCAACCTTAGAGGACACCATCTCATACTTAGGAACAGGTTATAGGTGGACTGTGTCATAAAATTATTTGACTTTCAGACTTTAACACCCCCATCTCCTTTTGCATCTAATTATAAAAAATGTACTCCTACTAAGGAAAATTAATTCTAAATAAGGTTGTAATAAAGCCGAAGGGGAGAAGGGGGGAGCGATGTCAATGACGAAAAGAGGTGAAAACAATATACAGCCACATACTTGTATGCTTTTTTAAAGTCATTCAAGGTCTACAGTCTTTAATCCTCTCAGATGTACCATGCAATTTTCCTGGAAATACCTCATAAAAGCAAAACTATTCCAAGCAGTTTCTGTCCCCCAAAAGACATGGCTCTGAGTTGCTTCACCTGCACTTAAGAAGGCAAGAAGATTCCACAGCATTCTAGCTAGTAATAAAATTGTATAGCCACAGTTCTGTAGCAAGGGCAGCCATATAAAGAAATAAAAAGCAATCGCAGTTAGGAAATCTGGAAAGGAAACTAGAAATCATATCCCAAATTGATATTCCTAATCCTCATGTAGTAATGCACCAAAATAGGAACGATAAGAAAATACAATGTGAAAGTTCCACATTATACATGCTAAAAAAAAGTATGCAGCCTTGTAACATTTTTAATATAAATAGCAAATTATGCGGTGATGAAGTTAACACCTCAAAACAGGGGATGGTGAGGTGTGTCACAGAACCAATCCAATTAAATAAGTTATAGTAGCTAATAACAAGTAACGAAAAGAGAGCCAACTTGTTAGAGAAAACGAAAGCCAAAGCCTACATGCTCATTCTGGTTAGATCCTCAGTTGCTGGAAAAGTAATCTTGTAAGATCATACATAGATAGCCACATGTGCAATACACAAGTAGGCTAATTGCTCTGATGGATGCCTTCCAGCCTAGATCTGTTTTAAGATCTCCAATGGCATTGCAAAGATAGGAACAAGGCCAATTTCTTGTATTACTAATAGCTCTAAATAAGCAGTGGAAGATCAAAGTAAGATTCTAATAATACAGAAAGAAATACAGTGAAGTATTTCAGAGTTGCATGTGGAATTTAACTTTCTAGGAAAAAATTAATAGAAATCTGGCTATGCTACTTGAACATAACAAAGATGTTACCATTCTGGAGAACCTGCAAATCTGAGTGATCACACGGTACTAAGATTTTATTTACAAGCAGTTCATAAAAAGTTGTAGATTTTAAAAACACTTGACAGATAAGAACGACATGTATCAGGATCTTGCAAGAGTAATAGGAGAATGAAGCATTAATTATTGCAAGACATGGCTGCAAAGGTAGTATACTGACCTGCTAGACTGAGATAAGCAACTGATTAACAGTTTCTAAAATGGGATCTTAAATTTCACTGTGGAAACAATGAAGGGATGTTCTACCAGATTTCTTTCTGGCATGGGTAAATATGTCAGCGTCTTTTCTGAAGGAGACCTCAATACAACCTTAGCAGTAGCAGGAAAACAATCTTGTCCAGAAGCATTAAGAAGGGACAGAATATTTTGAAGCAATTCACTAAGACCTAGTTTACTGATTAGGTCTGTACTTTCCAATATCCTTAAATATTGTTTATGTAGTATTTGAAAAATAAGAGCATCTCTGATTTTTACCAACAGAAGATGTCACCTCAGGACAAGTATCTTCACTTTTCTGCCTAGGACAAACCAGCACTTACAATAAGTATATCATACCACCTTTACCTTAAAAAAGTCTTTGGTGAAGTTAAATGCATTAAAAAAAAAAAAAAAAAACAGAAGTATCGAGTTATTCTACTTACATCATAAACCTGGGGACTCGTCAGGCAGCGGGCTATGAGGCCACACCAGCTGGGTAGAGTTGTGGTTAACGGAGGGCCACTATGAGTGAGAATTGGCTTTAAATAACTGAAGTTGTTAAGGAAAATAGAACAGCACTCGAAAACCACTATTGAAAATAATAATACAATTGTACATAAATATGGTTCTGCCTTTTTTTTTTTTTAAAGTTAGATTATTTTAAATGTAACCATGATACAGGTATTCTTGCTACGTTAAGCCGTTATACACAGAGAGAATCAAGCCCATTTGTGAATTAATACTGTTTCCCTGATTCTAACTCAACAGATGAGGGTTTGGGGAGGGGGAGGAGAACTAAAAAAAAAAATGCCTGGCATAGCACATTTACTTGAGCACATAATGGTGTGATTATGCCACTGCAGAGTTGTGTTTCCTCTTTCCCTTCACCAGTAACAGTGTGGCTACATCCAGTCCTGGAGAGAAAAACTCTCTGCCTGCCCTTACGCTAACCTACCAGCCTATGTGTTTCCCTGCAGCAGACAGGCAAGCAGCAAGTCCATCATAAAAAAGCAAACCCACTAAAAGACATCTGGTACTTCAAAGTTGCTGTTTCCTTCATATTAACAATTGTGGGTGAACCCAGAGAACAGCCCATGACACTGAATGAACTCCACGTTCCACAGGAATGAAGTTCCCAGTTATTCATCCGCAGTGCTCTGCAGACAATAGCCAGCATTAGAGCACACTGCCAAATGCATCTTACATCTTTTTCAAGCTAAATTGCCTCGCAAAGAGTGAATTTTGAGATAAATTGCCTTTCTACTCACAAACCAAGTGAATACATCAGCAAAAAAAAAAAAGGTTGATATTTAGACATAGGTATAGAGGTGACAATTCTGCAGACCATCCCTTATGTGCAACTTAAACCCACCCAGCAGTTTTTTTTATCTGAATGCTTCCTTGCAACAGAAGTAGCACAATTTTACTTAAGATACAGTAAGGTGGCTCTGCCTCTGGATGTCAAAGTTTCCTCAGCACAAACCTCACAGAAAACTTCCCTGAAGACTGCTAGTCACTACTGAAAAAAAGCAAGTGCACTATCAGCATCCTTTAAAAAAGTTTCCGTGAAACAGCTAATTAAGCTGTAATTTTCACTTAGCACTCCCCCTGCCCCCCCACTGTGGCTGCTGGGGACTGCACTTGTGCTAGTGTCAGCTGAAGGGAAGTCAGCATTGCCAACTACTCCTGTTATTCATAAGGCACGTCCCCTTGGTAAAGGCAGAGGAAGAGGATAGCTCTGCTTCTGCTTCCTTGGGGGCTGGGGGAAGGCAATCAGCCACAGCCAGGTCCTGTTCTTACTATACAAGTTTTTTTTTTTTAAATAATAAAAACATGGTATTTGAACAAAAATTGACCTTGATAAGCCAGGACACCAGCCACTACATTCAAACTGTTCATTTTAAATGACTAGCATTTATGAATATTTAAACTAGCACATACAAACAAAACAAAACCAACAAACACAAGCATGAAGGACAGGACAGCTACATAAAAATCACTATTAATTTCAAGCAAGGCTATTAAACAGCATAATAGCAGCTTCAGAAAGGTTGTACAGTACTATACAGACACAAAAGGACAATCTGCTTTAACACCCATAGGAACAGTCAATTGGCTGTCTTACTGTTAAGGACAACTTCAGCTCACAGGACTGGCTTTTTTTTTTTTTTTTGTCATCCGGCAAGTGTGACATACCACACACAGAACAGAAAGGTCTGTTTTCCAAGTCAGCAACTTGAAGTTTCAGTTCTGTGCTTTGAACCTGTCAAATACTCAATCTTTATTATGTCTGACTCTCTCAAGTGCTTAAGGCTGCATATGGGTACATGGCAAGGAAAAAAAAACAATATTTCATGTCTTGAAGCTAAGCTGTGTTTTTAGAAGGATACTTATGGTCAAAGCTATACCATAGCCTGAAGAGCCAAGCACTTTCCTGCTTTGTCCTGTTCCTTCTTTCAGAATCTGGGCCATCCTAAAAATAAGATAAAAGCACATTCATTATTACAGGCAGAAAAAAAAAGATCATATATTCCAGTCATTCACATTATAATGTCATATGCAACAAAGCCAAATGACTTCAATACTGTATGTAGACTGCAGAAGAAAACTATGTAGAGACATGCTTATACTGAGGTTACTTTCCCTAGAAAGACCAGAAATGACTGTGCAGAGAACAAGCAGGCTTTCTTCATTATCCTCAAGTTACCTTAATAAACTCCCTGCCACCAAGTTAGCTTTAAGCTTTAAGGCTTATCACATAGTTAATGCAGTAATAGGTAAGGAAAGAAGTCCAAAACTGAGAAAAAAGCCTCACTGATATCCTGTCCCCACCCGCCTGCCAAATAAATGAACTGAGACAGTCCAGACTGGTTCCAATTCATTACTCAGCTGGCTTCCTTAACTCTAGGAAGATTTGATGTTTTCCCTTCCTTAAGCCTATTGCATCTTTGGAAGAACAAGACAATTTACTACACCTGATAAACTCTTGCAAACCTGATGAAATACATCACACATAAAAGAAATATGCTTAACAGGGAATCCATATAAAATCACAATTGGAGAAGGTTATGCAAATTTCGTAAGTGCTAGAGCACACCAGCTCTCAGAAGTGCTAACAGTGTTAAATATAGTCCCTTTGCTAGCTGTGCTGCAAGTCATCACACCAGCTGGTCTGCAGCTGCATTTGTGGTTTGTTGGTTTTGGTTTTTTTTTTGGACCGAGGCCAAAGTTAAACCCAGGAAAACAGATGATGTGAGAATGCCTTGTGTGAATCATCTTCCAGCAGTTTGGATAGAATTGCCTTGTGTAGTTCTCATCTGCAAAAAAATCCCTATGATTCACCAAGAGTTAAACCTTAGTACATATTCCTCCCCCCCCCCCCCCCCCATCCCAAACAATGTATTTTCTTTAACTGTGACTTGCTGCCAATCTTGGCTTGGTGAAAGACAGAAGAATCCAAAGGGAACTGACTAATGGATTCCAGTAGGAATGCAATACGCAGCTAAAGAGGGAAACAAATGGGTAAGTGCTTCATGTTTACATGGGAAAAAAACAAACAAGTTATTTCCACCCCGACACTGAATGAGAACAGAATACCCGTGTTCTGGCTGTAGCTATTTCCTGTTAAAGCGATTCCTCAAATACTGACAAGCTCAGTCTGAAAGCCATCTTACCACGATACCATTTCTTAACTTTGGTTTTATGCCATAATTGTGGCCTTCATTGTAGATGGCATTTTGAGGCCTGGCCTTCTGGTTGCTTCCAGATAGATACAAAATCTATAGAATAGATATAGAATCTACAGGAATCTATTATGTGCTGGACCCAGGCTTCTACAAAGAACACAGAGAGGCCTAATTCAGTTTCTGCTATGAAAGATATACTTCCTGAGCAGGTAAGTATCTGCACATCCTGTGACAAAAAGGAAGAAAACAAAAAACACAATAACCCACATAAGGCAGGAGATCACTAATAAGAAAGCTGATCCCAAATGCAACAAGTGTCCCATGCACAAATCATTGGCCAGCCTGAACACCAGCATTATGCAACTTGGGGTTTACAAAGCAAAGTTCACGTAACTTGTGCCCTGTGCATCCTTTGGGTCCAGTCATCCATGTTTCCTGCCATTCAACTTCACTTTCCTCTAGCAACTTCCCACACAACCAACCAGTTGCGCTACTGAACAATTACTGTCAAGAGTACACTGTCTAGCAGAGTGTAAACTAAAGTCTGGACAGAGGAACATATGATGAAGATGTCCTTGTACAGAGGAATCTCCCAGTTAAACCTCAGGAAATGTTTTCTTTCCAGACCTTTTGCTCCTCCTGTGAATTCACTCAATTTATAGATGAGGAAAACTGAAGTTTCTGGTACAAGCAACATTCTTTGAGTAGTCTTGTTTGCACATAACATATCACAGGGAAAAAAAGCAAGTCAGCTTGTTACTGATGCATAGAATGTTGCACTAGAGGTTCACAGCAAGTTTGCAGTAAATAAGTAACAATTTTCCAAACTCCTTTTGCCTCAAGGGTGGTAGGGAGTTGAGGCAAGATCCAACCGGGTTGTGGTACAGTATACAGGAGTAGAAGTCTGATTAGTGAACTTAATCTTTGATTCTAAGCAAGTCCAAGGGCCAGAATTTGCTATCAACTTATTGGACAGAAGCCAAGAGGATTATCTGTGTGTCAGTCTAAGGGAGAACTGTTCATGCTGTAGAAGGTTAAAAGCAAGCATGTTGGGTGGTGGGTGAGGGAAGAGGAAAGCACATTGTTACAGAGTTTATAAGTAGGTTTGGGAAGAGTTTTGATGCCTTATATTTACACATATACATGCAAAAATTTGAAATGCAGAGGGACACTGCAGTGTTATACCCAACAACACAATGTTTTTGGTGGGCATTACTTGAATACTATAAAGTAAAATGCATTATTGATTTGCCAGCTAAGAGAAAAAGGTTTCACCCATGCATGTAGCTTCTGCAGTTCTTTATTGTCCTAGTTATAAAATAAGATTAGCCTAATAGAGAAGTTACGTAATTACTTACTCCTTGTAAGACTTGAAAGCTGTCATTAGTAGGTGGAGGATCCTGATCTGGGTCAACCCCAACCCTACAGAAACATTAGGAAAACAAAGCAAGTGGTGTTACTGAGGATTGCAAATGCTGTAAGTTTGGCAGAATGCATTTTAAAAGCACCTTAAGCATCCAGCAAAGCTGCACTCAGAGAGATTATAAGAATAGTTTGAGAAAGAGCTGTCCATTATTCCCGTGTGGTTACACAGCTATAAACAAGACACTTTTTCATTCAAGCGGCAGCTACCTGTAGATAACAGCTTTAACTCTACCTCGGCATCAGCTTTAACTGCTTACCTTTGTTGCCAATTCTTTTAGGACACTGGCAAATACTATTTTTGGCCTAAACAGGTGAATTGTGGGTGACATCCTCTTTGGTGGAGAAGATCCCTCATGTCCAGTAGCAGGAAGCCAGAGACTAAGGATAAATCCAGCCTAAATATTTGACACGGCAAATAACTTAGCTGCCAGATAGGCCTGAGAATGGCTCAAATATACCATTAAGAAAACAGAAACAAAACAAAAATGGTGCGTATGTATGGGTTTTAAGGCATGACAGTGTGAAGCAACAAAAAATACTTTATGAAGATTCACAATATTAGCTTCTACAAGTATCATTCACCTAACACAAAACAGCCACAATGGTTTAGCAGGTGGTTTGTCTAGTCCAGCCTCCCATCTGAGGAGTGGTTGGTATAATGAGATGGTGGATGACTAGAGAATAGTATATTAACTTTCAACTATCTTGTGCATAGTTAGCAGACATCTTACTACTGAACCATCCTTTCACATTGCCCTCCTATCCAGGACAAGTATTTAATCTGAACCTTGTAATTATGTTCATTTTTTTCTGATCTGTTAAGATTAGACTTGTCTAGCCTCAAATCCTATTCATGTCTCAGTCTCTGGGGGTTTAAGGTCCACAATAAAGTACAATCTCGTGTGTAACGCAAGACTGTCAGTGTCAAACTGTTGTGTTTCAGTTCTGTGAAGTTACATAATGAGTGTAGAAAAATGCATGAAGTAACAAAAACACTTTTTGAAATGGCTCACATTTATTTTCCCCCTCTAGGAAGGGACTGAGCTGGTTTAGTGTCATTTATTTGTTACCTAGGCTTTGTGTCAGCTATTTCTAGCCAGTGTCTATGCAACCTCCCTTCTGAGACAGGATAACAAGAAACCAACAGAACATTGCAGGTAGGACCATATCATCTGTGCGTCCAGGGGATGCATGCTTGTGTAAGGCAAACAATATCCAGACATGATTTACTGTCAGACATAGAAGACTGCATTGATTAAACTAAAATGGAACACCATTAAACAGCTTACAGGGCAGAACTTTCTAATAGGACAATTAAAAAAATAGTAGGTATTGAACGAAATGTTTAAGTCGTCCTTGTGGACCCAAGGCTTCACACGACCTAATGTAGTTCAGAGAAAATCCAGGAGGCCACTCTAAGACAGCCTGCAGCAACCTCACATTGAGCTAGTGCTGACAGAGTCCTCTGCTTGGATTTTTCCCCGAGTCCCTTTTCTTTCCTCATCCCTTTGTTTTTCCTTTTATAGCAAAGAAACAGAGCATCATGTTAATCCTTCGGTACATTTGGCCTGGGAATTCATTGGCACTGACCAGCCTCAAGACTAAAAAGCTTTGCAAGTTTAACACTAGACAGACAGGGTTTAACACTGGACAGACAGAACTAAATTGTAGCACATGCCAGAATGAAATGTCACACAAGAGCTCCGAAAGGTTACAAGAGCTTACACATTACTGCTTAGGCTATTGCTAAGCAGTGAAAAGATAAGGGTTTTCTGCAGGCAAACTAGTTATCTAATGCAGCCTCACTCAAAGCTGACAAGCAACCTCAGGAAACAGGCTCAGTATGGCAATATCATAGAATCCTAGAATCCTTTAGGTTGGAAAAGACCCCTAAGCTCATCTAGTCCAACCTTTAACCTAGCACTGCCTAGTCCACCATTAAACCATGATTTTTTTTTTTTCCAAGTTAAAACAATTTAATGATTTTCTTTGCATGTCTTTCTACAAGATTCAGGTGCCAAAAACAAAACGAAACATTAAGTTACTTGATTTAAAAAAGAAAATCACAGACGCTTACAACATTAAAAGAATAAGACAAAATATAAACCCTTGCTACTTACAATTGATCTATACAGATTAAACAAATCAAAAATGTCACCATATAAGTGTTTCATTATAACAATGAGTAAGAATATACAGAAAATGATTTTTAATATAAAATCTTCATTTGCTTTTTTAATTTTAAACTTGCCATTAGCTATGGTAATAGCTAATTAGCTAAATTAATAGCTAAATGGTAATAGCTAAATAAGCTATCACTATGACTTGTGGGGTACATGACTAAGAATGCACCAACAGTGCAAAGCAAAGACAAAGCAGTTTGAGTATTTTAAGAGTGCTCTACACTGACACAACACAAGAAAAGGCAACAATAGTAAGTAATCCAGCTGCAACCTTTAGATATTTCTTCTAGATTTACAGAGGTGGTCCAACTTCTACATTTCCTCCAATGCTTCACTTAGTTTGATCACAGCATATGCTACAAAAAAAACATCGTAAGCTTCACTGTACTAATGTGCACTTTTCACTAAATTAGTGTCTTGATTTCAATTGTTAACTAAACCATTTTGAACCACAAATGCATTTAAAACTTAGTAAAAGGATTGTTTGGATTTTTTGTTTAAATCACTACATTTACTAAAATAATTCCCCTGAAATCTGGGATTACTCGAAGACATTGCTGTACAAATATAGAAGTACTGTGCAAGGGACCAAATTTGTGAGTATATTGTGTGTATGTATAGACCTATATTTATACCACATCACTATGCTGTAACAACACAATAAATTTATCAATAACCAAGGACTATACAAACTACACTAACATAAGCAAATATATATTAATAAAGTTTAAATCTATAGTACAGTGGCTCAGCAAACAACTTTGACAAAGTATAAATGCAAGATTGCACATTCCTTCATAAATACACATAATAATAAAAGAAAAAGATTTGTGGCTTTTCTCACTTCAGCTGCACACCAGGGAGGTTCAATGAACTATGAACAACCACCATGCTCCACTTAGCCATGCAACTCGCAATATGAATGGGGAGTTCACAGAACTTGCTCCAGAAGACAAACATAGCTTGCATACCCAAAATAGTTTTAACTCCCTGTGCTACGCATTCACTTCATATTATACAAAGCATAAACAATTCAGAATGTCTGATCTTTGATTTGATAAGGTTGTGCATTTGATTTTGAGGATTTTTAACTTCCCCAGGAAAGTGGAAGGGGGCTTAGAGGACCAAAGCAGGATGACCATACTGTTCAGCGAAAAAAAGTCATAGTACATCACAGGTCAGGTGTTCGGGTTCACTGACTTCCTGAATAGGAAAAGCACCTTTACATATTAAAATGTTTCAGCTTTCAGGAAAATAAAAAAAATAAAATTCTTACTACATAAGTTTCTTTCAATACTGAAATAATACATAGACAGAGACTCGTGTTTTTCATGGTTTTCAAAGTTATTCTTCAGGTTAATTTATATTTTGAATATTTCTGATGAATTCCTTTTCTTTAAGCCACTTTTTTTAATTTACTGTTTCAAAGCTTGTCCTTCAGTTCAGTTTAACACAAAATACATTACTGTTTTGAATTCCCACAACTACTTTTTGTATCTTTCGACCAGTGTACAGTATCTTATCTGCTGCACTACAGTGAACTGTATAGAAAACATTTATTATTCATAGCAAGTCTGCCTGATCAAGTTTCAAGGTATATACACTCAGGTCTAATGACAAGCATTGTTTTCGTAGGCCCTGCACCCCCAGTTTTAACAAAGTCTCATTTTTATTACCTGAAACAAAACAACACAGGAACAGGTCAAGTATCTCCCCAACCTCCTTTACACGGAAGAGAAGCTCCGAAAACATTTAGCTACCGCATCTTTCCTAGGGGTATACAGTAGCAATTAACTAAGCATAACTCTTAAAGCAGATGGCAGATGAAGACTATGAGCAGTCTTTCAGCTGTGACAAAGCATATATATATCCCAAACTGGTGAAAAATCCACTTACTTCCCCCACTGGCATCAATTAGGTATTTGAGAGATACCTTGATACTTCAGCACAGACAGTTACAAGCTGTAGTACATACAGTTCAGTCATTATTCATATTCCTGCCTTAGGAAGTTTACCGGAACACTCAAACACTACGCCTATGTAATTCAGTAATTAAAGCAGCATGCTAGAAAAACAGTTCACACAAAAACACGGAACCCAAAGTAGAAACTAAACATATGGAAAGGAATAGTAAAACAAAGCAGATAGAACTACTTCAACAAGTTATCCACTATGTCATTTTTAAAATGGGTGGAAAAATTTCTTTTGATATTTCAAAAACCCTTCCAAGGCCCTGCAACACATGGATGACAAGTTACCAAAATACAAGGACATATTACACTCTAAGTATATGTAATTATTGTGGCAACAGCCAAGAATGACCATAGTAACACTTCTCAGATCCTCTGTACAAGCTGCTTTAATGCTAACATACTGCATCTCTGGCAAATTTAGTAGTTGGCCTGGGACTTTCACACATGGCAGGATACATGAAAAATTTACCAGTGCTCCACCCCAAAGAGTTTGCATGTATATACAGGCATACACACATGCATAGAAATACTCTACTCCACTTGCCAGTTATTGCCAGATTTTGTGTGAGTGTGTGTTTGTATCAATTCTAGAAACTGCCAGCTGAAGAAGACTAGGATTCTGGATTATGTGTCATCCCCACCCTTATTACCATCTTCCCACAAAGCAGTCTGACAACCCTTGCTTTTAAAAATAGATCCCAAGGAGGCTGAGCTAAATCATCCACAGAAGTCCTTTTCACCTGAACTGTTGTATGACATAGCCCCATGAATGCCTAAGACCATCTGAGCAATTAAGGATCATAGCATCACATCCATGACTTTCAAGTCTTCCCAGGCCAGAAACACTAGTTTTGCCTCATTAATTACACACACACAAGAGTTAAAGTTTTTTTTTTGTCTTTGTTTTTAAGCTGAAGACTTAATGCATGGTCCACGCTCTCCCAGCTCACAAGAGAACTAATTCAGAAGTGAGGAATATCTACGGCACTGCAAAAGAGGAGAAGCAGCAGTGGCATGCCATAGAATAGAAAAAGAGCACATAGTGTTATAAGATGAAGAAAGCCAAGCACCAGGTTAATTTGGCATCAAGGAAAGCACGGTGTCACCTGAAATACAGCCAGCGGCTTTCACTCATCTCTTCCACCGATGGAACGCGGTCACCAACTCTGGTACAGCACAAGAATGGAATGTGAGTAACAAAATGCTCATGAGATGGTAGCTTTACAAAGCTGCCTAGCAAAAACAAAACAAAAAACCCTACCCAACCACAAAAGACATACAAGAATAAGAATGACAAAACAATGACAAAGTAACAAAAAATCATAGAAATTAACAATAGCAGCCCTTATTGATTGAGATGTCCAATAATATTCTCCATTTGTTCAGATTCAGGCTAGGAAAAACATGTGCATTCATGACAGGCTACCACTCTGTAGAAGTTGTATTCAACAGCTCTCAAGAGAACTGCTACGTGAAGACAGAGCTCAAAGACATTTCCCAGTGCCTTGGACCTGCGCATTTTCTAAAAGAAATTAAAGTCAAGACTGAAAACTATGCAAATATGAAAGAGGCTGTCAACACTTCCTAGTTTCAGAGTCATCAAATACAACTGTTAATACATACATAAATCACTCAGTTTAATTAACAGTTAACTAACAATCTTCAACATAATAATTCAGTCAGTGTTTTTACTCCTTGCTTTGCCTTTTTCTACTGTACTTAAAAAAAAAAATCAAAAAACAAGTGAAAGCATGCTTGGTTTCTAGTACTTCCAGTGTAAATTCCTTAGCAGTTTGTGTTCTTTTTTCCCCCCCATTTTTCCATGAAGGTATGCTACATGAACTATATACTGCCCATATGAAATAAAAGCCTTGATTACCCCAAATCCACAGAGGCCTCACTATACGAAGAACAAGTATGCTTCCTGATTGCAGGCTCACATGTTTAAGAACCAAATATTTAAACCATAGCTTGCACTACAGAGAGCATGCACTAATCTAATCCTTGAATGCTGAGGTAAATACCAGACTTTGGATAGATTTGTTTTTTGGATTGTTAGTTCAATAGCTCACTCCCATGCCAACATACACTACAGGTCAAAGCACTCGGCTTTGAAAGGCCAGCACTGAGAAAGCTCTGCATGTGTAGCAAAAACTAAAATTAAAACTGCCTGATAGCTTCCCTTCTATGACTTTCCTCTTTGCTGTATCTTTGCCAAGCTAATATACTGAAGTTTTCCCAGATGTCTATGATGATTGCAGCATTTTTGGAAAATTTTAGCTATTTTGGAAGAGTTCAACTGTTTCTCAGAAGGCAGCTGAGGAAGACAATTCCCACCCCAATATTAAAAAAAAAAAAACTATAAAAGCACTGATCACTAAAAAACCCTAGAACTAGATAAGCTGCTGCAGAGGTTGTTTTTAGAGTACCTTTGGATATTCCTGTACTTGACCTAACCAAGATAGTGACTCCTGAAACTGCCCGCAGAGGCTTGTTAGTGCTTGGCAGTTAAACCCGTATCACCCCATTTGCTCTAGATATATCTACCCAGCTCCTACAGAGGCTGGGTCTTCCCCACACTTTCTCTCTCTGATGGGAATTGCCGTGTTTCAGAGCACAAAAACAGACATAAGGAAGCATCTCCCATGTTTACATCCAGACATCCAAAAGACGTGTCAATCCCTCTCCTACCACGATAAAAACACAGAGGACCAGTCCAGTGAGACTGGAGAACTGAAGGCTGTACTGCACCTCCACTGAAAGAGATTCATGACCAATGACAAGAAACTAGAGGTTGGGGGCAGGAGGAGAGGAGAAACCAGATACAGAAAGAAGACTGGAGAAAACAGTGCAGAAAGATACAGTGAAAGGAGAAAGCCCACAACAGAGGGAAAGTGACAATGCCTCTGTGGGCAGAAGAAAGTAGCTAGAAGGCAGGCTTAGAAAATGACTAACCAAATGAAGGATCTAAATTGTAGAAAAATGGAAACAGGCAAAGGAGAAGGATGTGAGCTCTTATCAAACATCCCCTACACCAGCCCTGGATATAACACAAAAGTTGGATTCCGGCATCAAAACTCACTTCTTGTCATTGCCGCACACTGAGGCATGGTATTTAAGAAATGCACATTTTATCCAACAACTAATAGCTGGACCACCCTGGATGACATAATATAATATAACCTGTGACTGCCATCAAGCTGTTAAGTTTTATCTCCACCCCAGATAGATAGATCACATAGCAGCTATGTGACTGTTAGTATTTCCAGATTTTTTTTTTCCAGTTTACTTAAAGAGGAAAAAAAGTCACTAGATAAAAAGCTGCTAAGAAGATTATAATTGCAAAGTCATATAGAAGGCAGTAAATATTTAAGTTGATATTGTCCATGCAACCTTTAACTTTTCTCTAGAAAGATAAAGTATATTCATAAAATCATAGAATGGCTTGGGTTGGAAGGGACCTGGAAGATCATCTGGTTCCAACCCCCCCGCCACGGGCAGGGACACCTCCCACTAGACCAGGTTGCCCAGGGCCTCATCCAACCTGGCCTTGACCACCACCAGGGATGGGGCATCCACAACCTCTCTGGGCCACCTGTTCCAGTGCCTCACCACCCTCTGAATTTCCTCCTAGCATCTAACCTAAATCTCATCTCTTGTAGTTTAAAACCATTCCCCCTTGTCCTGTCATTGTCTGCCCAAGCAAAAAGTTGCTTTCCGTCATTTTTATAAGCCCCTTTTAAGTACTGAAAAGCTGCAATAAGGTCACCCTGGAGCCTCTTCTTCTTCAGGCTGAACATCCCCAGCTCTCAGCTTTTCTTCATAGGAAAGGTGCTCCAGCCCTCTGATTGACTTCATAGCCCTCCTCTGGACCTCTTTAATATCCTCTGGATATTAAATTGAAAGATATAATTCTCATGTTTAAGATTTAGAAAAGATTGATTAGTATAATTGAAATTACTTCATTAAAATACACAGAAACATATGAAGCAGCTTATGATGGTGAAGCAGGCATTAAAACTACATACTGCTTCATTCAAAATGAAAAGAACCAGGTCAAACCCTAATGAAAAATTGCAAATATTTTTCAGTACAAATGCTAGAAGTTCCTTTTTTTTTTTTTTCTTCCTGTGACAAATAAATGCAACAATGACATCTACTTTTCAGAAAAGAGGAACTTTGCCAGTAGCTTTGATTTACAGGGGTAATTTGCTGGAAGTGTTAAAGCTTCATGCAGGAAATTATTTCATCATTCTAGTCTCAAAGGAAGACACTTTCATTTTTAATATTCAAGACAGGCTTTATTTTCTACAAAAAAGAAAATCTACTGCTAGAAAAACAGTAATGTTTATGATTCACATGTATGAATATGTTCCACAGCCAAGACAGCCAACAAGTTCAAATCTATGACATCATGACTTTAATACTAGTTTCTGGTGTTAATTTTTAAACTTGCTTAGCATCAAGTGGCAGAAATCAAAAACATCTGAAGATCCCATTACTTTTGCTCAGATTTTGCTGCCATGATGTCACTTTCCCAACCAGTTAAGCAGTAAACTCAAATTAAGTCTCCGCTGCAAACTGTGGGTCCTTTGCTTGGTTGTACATTTAAATCTGATCACTGGACACTTGTAATATACCCTGTTCTTAAATATATCTCCTCTTCCGATCGAGACATCAGAGCAGAGCAAGGTGAGGAACATGGCATTTTTGCCTGTTTTCCTCCTTATGCTGTTTCATATTTTACTAACACTCAGTTTTCATATTAGCCCCTCCCTCCCTGACCTACTTTTCTTCTAAAGTATCTAAAATTCCTTTAATCCATGATTATTCATCATGGGAGAGAAGGGATCACCAGAAGTAAAGAACAAAGTATCATCCCAATTGCCACTCAATTAATAGGCACCTACCCTTGCCTCTGAGCAAAGCAATTCCAGATCCTTCCATAGGCATTGCCCCATGTATGCATACAACTGTTTCCCCATGAATGTGGTAGTATCAAGCCAGGCTGAAAGTCTTGGCTGGAGTCAGCTCTCTGGTACTGTTCTACTTAAATTGTGCAGGCTAACCTTCAATAAATCCTTTGCTGTTTATACCTTCCTTAGCTCCCCAACAACTGTTGTGAACTTCACATGAGAGCTGGACTTTTAGGAGTCCACACAAGTCCTAACATTCAAGTCCAACAAGAAATGGCATTAGCTTCTTATTTCCATTCATTTACTTAATCTAGGAAACAACCAACCTTCTGTCTTTTAATCTGTCTTCTGCTAATTGATCCTATACAGGAGAACTACCTATTACTTGAAGTGTAATCTAATGGGTAAGTGCCAGGGCTGAGAAAGCATCCAAAGAAAGTGCTGTGTCAGCACTACACACTGCAGCTGTGTGAGGCACTGAGACACAAGAGCATCTTTATTTCCTCCCGCCGACCTCCTCCATTGCGTGGAAAGAAATGGAAAAGAAAAGCAGCACATTTATAACATTCAGCTGGAAACTAATCTGTCCGTTTCTTCTATCTGTAAGGTCAGACAGGTCTTCCTGCTTTCCCTGCAGAAAGGGTTTTGTCACAGCAGACAGTACTTTACCAGAAACCAGTTTCTAATTCTTCATCAGCTGTACACGGCTGCCACCTCCTGGTACAAATCTGAATTCAAGCCTAAAAAGTGTAGTCTCGGTGACTAATACAGCAGTGCCCATCAAGGCAGCTGTAGGCAGACACACGCAGTTTCCTAAAATACTTCTATGTAGAGTTCCCTTGTTCACATGATATCCTTCTCTTAATAGCGAAGCTAACCATTTATTTTCTGTCAACCATGCCAAACAAGTGACAGTTAAATTACTACTTACTAGCAAGTGTGTGTAAATCTAAATAAAATAAAAATATATACATATAAAATACACACACACACACAGCTAAACACTCAAGACTATGGTTCAGCTAACAGCTGGCAGCTACTCCTCCATGGACAGTATCATAGCACTACTCAGTGTTTCCAGCTGTTCTGCCCTGTTGGCCCCAGTAATGATTTTTGCAAGTACAGCTTACCCAAAGTGCAAGCCTGGAATGGATACGGCATTAGCCTTTTCTACCTTCAGGGGCAGCTCATCAGCTAGGCCTAGGGAGTCTCATTATTGACCCTGACTAGACCTGTTAAAGGAATAAGTGCATTGCCTTAGATACTTCCACAAACTGTTTCATGGGATAGATTGTAAAAAAAAAAATAATAAAAATAAAAACAACACTCAAGTTGTTACCTCAGAACTAGTTTCCAGTTGGCCAGGAGCTAGGCCACATGATAGAATTCAGTCCTGTCCTACTGCTGACTGAGGGAACCTTGTGGCAGAGGTAGTGGTTGGATGCACTCAGAAGCTCCTTTTGATACATAAGACAGATTGAACACAATTCCTCTTCACTCAGTTGATCAGCAACACATTCTGCGTCCCTTGCTGGATGATAAGGTTTGAAGGAAATACCCACCTATGCTTCCTCAATAAAAAGAGGTTACAAGCAGCAGGGCAGAAGGCTTAGGATTCCAGCACCTATGATGAGAGCTGTTAAGAGTCAATCTTGTTGGCCTGAGTGCAGCCATGCTGTGGAAGATGCTTTGGAATCCACTCAAGTGGTGGGCAGACAAGGGATATCCTCACCTCAGCCAATGCAAAGGCTGCAGGCAGATCTTGGCAGACTTCTCACCAGCACAGTGCTTGCCAGAACTCATCTCCTGCGCCCTCGTACCCCATCCTTCAGACAGCCTATGTACACTGCTGGTTATGCAAACACTTGGCCTGCTTGGCTTGCCAAGGTGTGTAAGTACAGCTGTTCCTTATGTACCACTATTGACTACAAATCTGCTTCCATTGCCAGAGGGGCCTACTGGAAAGCTGCACGTGGTACCTATTCCAGGTATCTTGCTAGAGTCATTAAATAGCTTTTACATGGGAACAGAAACCAGTCAGGCTGGGCTTAGAAATACATTATGATGTGGTATCTCATGATCATTAATGACACAATTGCACTGGAACTATTTTGTTGACTTCAAGACCAGGTGTTGCATAACCTGTTACTAGCAACATGACTTCAGAGACCTTGACTACATGGAAGCAATGCCTCTTTCTGATATGCTAACGAAACATCTGGAACTTGCATTTAAACACAGTTTTGAAGGACAAAAATGGCTACGTGTGGCATAAAAAAAACAGGATTTCCAATGTGTCCAATGTGTGGTGTTAGAGCTGAAATATTGTAAATCACTGTTGTAATGCCTTTCTCAGGCTGGAAGCATTTGACATCGGATACAGCTGGTACCTTCCTAGCACAGAGTGGTTCAACTCTGCCCAAGTGCATATCCTTATTGACAGGATGTCAACCAGTCAGTCTGACACATCATAGTTTAGTAAGCTTATCCTATAACTCCAAAACTTGCTGTTGACATTGTCATATCAGATAGTTTGGCTTTAGCTACCTTCAATAACAGGAGTCTCAAACATTTCTGGGAGTCCTATCCATCCTTTCTTTTCCAACCTAGAAAGCACCTGCTACCTATTGCCACAAGTAGTTCACTGAAGTTTTCCAAAAACCAGCCGCAGTCCTTGAGAATGGTTAATTCTTCCAAAGACTGAAGCTGTTTTTACTTAAGATTGTATCATGCTGGGATAGGAAAAGACAATGGTAGACAAATTCTGGTTAGCACAACTAGAATACAAGACAAAGTAAGCTTTCAAAGATCAAACAGCATGCATAATTTACATATGAAAAAAATGCACGGAAGTGTTTGTACAGTGTGCATGTATTAATTCCAGTCTATTTACCCTCCCTCCCCACAACAACAGTCAAAGCTTTCACAGAATGACAACATGTAGTCTTTAACAATGACTGATTTCATGATTCTCTAGGACTTGTTGATAAGTAGCCTCAAACATGAATATACTTGCAGCCCTAAAGTATCAAGTACTGGCCAGGATTTACAGACAAATGGCTATACTCATGCTGCTCAAAACAGAAGAAACACACAGAAGAGTAGCAGGCTCCCATTTACCACAGTTGTAAGGTAACATCAGGTTTGTTTGGATAAATGTTTAAAGTGCATTTTTAGCACTAAAGGCTCCATCTAGCTTGATAAACAGAACAGGGTTGTTACCTGGAGCCAGAAGACAGGAAATGTCTTATAGGACGAGAAGTCGATATGGGACTAGATAGGCTAATTCTTTCTTTTCAATACAGGGGGCTGTTGTATCAGGCAACACTACCCCATATCCTACTGGGCTGACGAGGACCACAGAGCATTAGGGAGCTTTAAGCTGAATCCCAGCAGCAGCCTGTACATTTTCTTTACCTGCCTGCACTAACATCTTCCTCTATATAACAAAGTGCTCTAAGTACCTAGAACACCTCTAGCAAGCATCAAACAAGTTCTGCAGGACTACTCCAGTAGCCATCTGAAAAGTGAATTTTCCCCAGCATACAGTTGCATACCGACCTGATGTTCAGCCATGACAGCATGGGAGTTGTACCTCCACCGACAATCCACACAGTGAAAAAGACTATGAGGAGAGTTGTTGAGAACATCATTTGGTGCGCGTAGGTAGCAGTATCTCGTATGGCCAGGGCAAATGCCATGGCTCCCCTGAGACCTATGTGAAAGAATGAAATAGTAGAGCTTCAGAAGTGCAGTCATGCCTATTCATAACAGTGTCTTTCCTTGCTCCCTCCCTGCCACACAGGCTGAGTGACAGGCAGAACGCACAGGGCTCAGGCTGTTCTCAGGTGAGTATCAGTTACCTCAGTTTCCCTGGTAAATTATACTCTGGGATGATTTAGAGCATGATTTGCCCTGGTAGTTTTCTGCAACTTATAGAAACAACAAGTTCCAAGGAGTAAGTATTTCCAGAAATTAACAAGAAAGAAGTGCAGAAACAAAAATTGTGGACAACAGCAAATATATATTTTGGCAATCAAGCAGCTCCCTGAATCTGAATGAAAATACACACTTTTCCATTTGATTTCATAACTGAAACATAAGTTCTTGATATGGAATTGTTATCTGCTGGAAAAATAGTTAAGAACATGCTCGCAGGCAGAATATATTGCCTCCCCTCTCCCCCAGATTATGAAACTCCACTAACAAGGGCAAGCAACTAGCCATCTGCAAACGTCTTTAGGAGGGGAATCACAGAACCACAGAATGGCTGAAAGGGGCCTCTGGAGGTCATCTGGTCCAACCCCAGCTTATGCAGGACTACCTAGGGCCAGTTGCCCAGGACCACATTCAAACAGCTTTTGAAGATCTGAAAGGTGGGAGACTCCTCAATCTCTCTGGGCAACCTGTGCCAGTGCTCTGTCACCTGCACAGCACAGAAGTGCTTCCTGGTGTTCAGGGGGAAACTCCTGTGTTCCAGTTTGTGCCCATTGTCACTGGTCGTAGCACTGGGCACCCCTGGAAGTAGCCTGACTCCATCTTCTTTATACCCTCTTGTGTAAAGAGGAACCCTTGGCACACCCCTTGTGTGTGCAGACAAGAGGAACAAAGCTGGTGAAGGGACTAGAAAACGAGTTACGAGGAGCAACTCAGGAAGCTGGGGTTGTTTAGTCTGGAGAAGAGGAAGCTGAGGGGAGACCTCATTACTCTCTACAACTACCTGAAAGGAGGTTGCAGCAAGGTGGGTGTCAGTCTCTTTTCTCAGATGACAAGTGATAGGACACAAAGAAACAGCCTCAAGTTGTGCCGGGGAGGTTTAAATTGGATACTAGGAAGAATTTCTTCATGAAGAGTGTGGTCAAGCATTGTAATGGGCTGCCCAAGGCAGTGATAGAGTCCCCATCTCTAGAGGTATTTAAGAGAGGTGTGGACATTGCACTAAGGGACACGGTTTAGTGATGTGACTCAGTAGGTCAGGTTGATGGTTGGACTTGGTGATCTTGAAGGTCTTTTCCAACCTAGATGATTCTATGATTCTTGAAGATGCACTTGTTCATACACACAAAAACAGTCCATGGTTTGCTTTAAATGACAAACCTCAAGAAATATCTGTGTGACAAGTAAAGGAGTTTAAGTAAAATATCTTTTCTTCAATTAAGTGAGAGAGGGCACCCATAACTGTCTCAATTCTCTCAGCAGATACTTATTTCTGCACAACATGCAGATCATCTCACCTAGAACTAACTTTCTGGAAGAAATACATCCCAATTCCCTCATCCCCTTCAGACGCTCAACACTTCAAATGAAAATACTCCATTCCCAACATAAGGTGACCGGGCTGCGAGCAGTTCAGGATGTCACTCTTCTCAGACATGACACTATGTAAAAGCTTAAAGATACATGAAGGCATGCTGCAATTGTTAAGTCTTCTGTTCAGGAAACCTACATGTGAATTTTAAAAGTAGGTGATGGATCTATAAACATCTTATGATTTAAAAAGAATTATGGCTCTACCAAACATTTTTGCTCTTTTACCTGAAAACATCATCATGTGCTGAAAGTTCCAGCTGATCTTATGCCTTCTGCCCAGATTCAGCAAGAAGGAGAGAGGGTAGATGTGTGCAGCTCTGCCCAAAAAGATTGCAATCTGTTCACAGCTGAGAGTTAAGGATCTCACTTTCCTGGGGTATGCAGTACCTGGGTCTCACACAAAACTTCTGTTTCAATGTGAAGATTATATAATGATACCAAGTGTTCATGTTATCCCTATCTATGTAAAACAGACTTTCACCAACCACGTGCATAGAGAACTGCACAAAATGCAAACTAATATAACCAAGTTTTTTTTTTTAACACACAATGAAATTACACCCAGCATGAAGACTACCAGCTGCACAAATGAATACTTAAAATATCACATCTTAAACTATCACCAACATTAGATTTTGCGTTTCAGACCAACAGAAATGTAGCCCTAGTGTAGAAGGAAAGCCAGCATAAAAGACTAGCAAGTGGCCACTTCATTATTGCTCCTGCAGAGGCAAAATGTCCTACTGGCTGGCAGGCACTTAAGAGCTCGGAGAAACTACAAAGATGAATCCAAAACCAATTGCCAGCACTAGAATGAGGTTCAAAAAGTATTTTTAAAAAGTACTGCAGAAATTCATGACAGTAAGTAGTAAGCTCTTTCCCTCCTGTGCTGCGGTTCCAGTGAATAACCAGAAAGCTGAATACATGCTCCAACAATTCAGGAACACTTTGGTATAAACTAGAGTGATAAACTGAAATCCTATAACATACTAGCACAATCAGAAACTAACTGAACACTGTTTGTTTGCTGCTGGGATAACATTAGAAAAATGAAACAGCTCTGTTACAGAAAAGAAAAGTAGAGAAGAACTCTAGACATGTCTGGGTTGTTGTCATAACTGAGTAAAGCATTACAGTTTACAGGAAGCTATGTCTACAAGAGGTTAAGATTTTGATCATTACTTTTTACAAAAAGCTTCGCATAATTATTCCAAACAAGTTTTATAGCAGTCCGTTTGGGGACTGCAAAAGTCATTAGCCATCATGACCAACTTACACAGGAAGAATGACTAGGATTTTGCCAATGACACAGACTTTAGTTCCGCCTTTGCAGTCCAGCCTCTCTTTTTCAACAGCTAATGATGTCTATACATCTCCCCAGCCCCCCCACTCCACAAGGCGTTAAGTCAATGGGGAAAGTGGCTGCTGAGGGAAAACGTGGGTGCTAGTACCCTTTGTCTTCCTCAGAGGTCACTCAAGAGGCAGCAAAGACTAAGTGTGGTAATAGAAAGAGACATGAAAAATGCAATAAAATTAGGTGGGTAGGAAAAGAATGGAACAAAAAAAAATCCTGAAAAGAAAAATAGCCTGGACAGAGAACAGAAGGCAAACAGACAACTAGTCCATCCACATCTTTATCCAATGACCATAGGTCTCCAAAACACTTTTTAGTTCAGAAGAACAAATATGAGGACATGGAGAATTTTTTTTTCAGTGTTTCAGAAAAAAAGTAAATGGACATATAAAGACAAATGTGACAAAGCAGAGATGAGAGAAAACAGAGTAAGAAGGAGGAAAACAAAAGTATATTCTGGATTAGGCCATCTTTATACTTCCTTTTACTGGGTTTTATCACCATTGCAGACAGCCCCGCTCCTGCAGCTGGCAGAGAGCAATCACGAGAGGAAGACCAGTCTCCATCATCTCATTCACTTAACTGCTCTGGATTTTCAAGCAGCCAGTAGAACAGTGAAGGAATAGATATGTAAGCTATTTCACAGGGGGCAGGTGGAGAGAGGAATCTAGTAACTCCCAACTTATCCGAGTCAGACTACTACCAAAGTGCTCGGTTCTGAGGCAGTTGAGAACCAGGTATCAAGTCAGCCAAGGATGATGGAAACTGGATGCCCACCTCTAACACCAGCACCTCTCAGCACTGTGTTCCCTTCTTGCCATGTCTGCACCACAGCTCAGTTCCTGCCTCTTCCCATCACCTGAGAACCTACCTCCACCTTTAGAATATTGCTTAAAGATAATCAGTTCACCCACACACCCTATTATTTACTTGAAGTTCATTTGCTTTGTTCAAGAGACAGCTGGAAGAGAAAAATAAGTCCTCTTCAGGTCCCAAAAGTTTGAATACAATAGCATTACAAGCAGTGCTTGCCATCAATAGCCAAGGCATGCAATAAAGAGTTGTTTTTTTGCCTTCCCCCTCCCCATCCCAAAATAACATGACAAGAAGCAACAAGAACAGTTTTCCTTTTGGATCAGCCTGTGAACTGGGGAAAAACTGGGAGAAGAAAGTTTAGAAGGTCATAGTCTCATCTCTACCTTATTTGTCCTGATATCTTTTGGAGTCTGATTCACAAAAACCCAAAGCTATTATTCCATTTATATAAACTGAAAACCACACAATGCTTCCACCTAAGTTGCTCTGGAGATGTTGACAAAGACTGGGAAAGAGCAGAGGGATAAACAGCTATTATTTCATTTGTTTCAAATTATTGTCAAGAATCAAAGAGATCTTGTGTTAATATATTTTTGTTTCACTGTCAGTGAGTGGTAATATTCTAAATTTCTTTGTATGAAGTTAAACCATGCAAATCCTCCTTAAAGGCACTATGCTTTGCTTTCACAAAGCTTTCTAGCCTTAAGCACTTGAAGTCAATTGTAGGAATGAGAAAAGAAACTACAATGAAGATTCCTCACTTAAGTAATTCAGGAGCCCAGAAAGAATTAGATGGATTCAGCTCATACTCACACCACCTCCATGATGTAATATTATTTCTTGAACTGTAAGGTCTGGAGAAGAGTAAAAGCTTCGAGTCTTCCTTCCCAAAAAGGGGCAGATTAATACTTGATGTAGGTTCACTGAACGGACAGCCTAATCCAGACATACTTTCCCCTCTCCAATAACACTCTCCCTCATTTCTCCCTGCCCATGTTCTCTTCCACTCCACATACAGAGCGTTAGATCCAATCTAGCATAATTTTTCCAGGTGGGCAAGGTGTACATTTGGGATGAGAAGGGAACAGATAAAAATTAGAGTCCTGAATGTCATATGTAGAAAACAATGCATTGGTGAAACACTCCTCTTCAACAAGAATTCCCAGGTATCATCATCCAGTTTACCTTTAGATTCAACATTTCTCCATATCTGAGAAGCGGGTGTTCACACTTCTTAAGAAACTGACTCAGTTTGCCTATGCTGATAAAGGTATATAGCACGCTGTTTTCCCTTCCTGCTGATACTGAGGTTTCTGAGCTAGGAAGTTTCCAAATCCAACATTGAAAGTTCCACTGTTACAACTACATGGAATAAAGCATATTTGTTTATTTATGTATTGAATTTACATGACTTGCTCAGGTGCAAAGCCAACAACTTTGTGGCACAGAGGCCTTAGGACTTTAAGGGGTAACAAAAGACTGTCTCAGAATTCTTGTGCCTAAAAGACATCTGGAAAACTCAAGTCAACCACCATCATTTATTTGGTAAAGCCAACAGCCACCACCAGTCTTCAGGCACACAGGATAATAGAGAAACCTCACACAAACTGAAAAAGGATACAAAAGCTCCAATGATGAAAACTGGACTGAATATGTGTTTCTGGAAAGTAAACAGTGCCAAACCCATATAAGAAAATATGAAGTTTTCGGCCAGGAAGTGCAATACCTCAAACAGCTAAGAAAAAAAAACAACATAATAACATGTTAAAGGCCAATAAAGATGCTTTTCAAAAAAAAAAAAAGACAATACACAATACTATAGCAACAGACTAAAAAAGGTGAAAGAATCTTGCCTGCTTAGTGCGACTTCTTGATTCAACTGACAAGTTATTGTATGTATAATGTGCCTGGGTAATTCCACAAAAGAGGACAGCAACCACACCTGTGAACAGAATCACATGTAAATATCAGTCTGTTTACTACGTGAGGGCGAGGCATTTTCCCTTCTCGAGTTCTATTAAATTTAGACATCATCCTTAACCCTGAGATTTTATGAACCTCATTTTCAAGTCAAGGACGGGACAGGGCTTTGGGAGGCAGAAGCATTTGAACCAAATCAGAGCTGTTCTCAAAAGCTTTTGCTACACAGTGAGTTGTACCAGCAAAGGCATTGTACAGGACATAAAGCTTTAAGTGCTAACATCATGTTCCTCATAGGAAGGTTTCAATGAGAAAGTGGAAACATGGCTGCTAAGCCAGACAGGAGTTCTGTCTTAGGGTGCTTGAAGCCAACAACTCACCAGTAAATCCACAAGCTTCTGCTAGCAAGAAAGTGCTCCAGGACATCAAGAAGAAGAGAGCCGTTTCCAGCAGGGGGAAGCAGTGCAACTTGGTAAACTTTGTCACGTTAAGTCATTTGTTAAGGGATCAAAAATAAGAAACCCACTGGTCCTTTGGCTTCTCTGTACCAAATATTTGTGAAAAGAGCTTTTATGTGCTAACAACCAACGCTAATCTGAGAACAAAACACTTTTTGCTGCAAAACATCAATTCCATCACATCAAGACAAACTTCAGAATCACGGTCTTCCCTTACAAGTCATGAATTTTGCATATTTGTGCTGCATATCCGTGGCATAACTATGGCTCCACGTCTTTGAACTAATAGCTTACTCAATGCCATGTTTCCCTGCAAAGTGCCAGCAGGGAAGGGATATACACTTCCTGTTCCTTTTAAATGTCCTTTATTTAAAAAGGAAATAAAAAAAGACTTGCACACAGATACACACCAGCCACCTTTAAATAAATCATAAAATACATTCATAAGTGTTTTGTTTACAGGGCTGTTCTTGACTACAGGAAGCCTAGGATGAAGTAGATTTGTCAGAATTTTTCTGCTCAGATTTGTTGACAAGCCTTTCAGCAAGTTTGGTTACTTCTGTACTTTTGAGGCAAAACAGGTATCTTTCCTACAACATAATGTTATGTGTTATTGTATTTTAGAGGAAAAGCCAGCTCACACACAGCAGCTCAGTCTTTCCATGGGAAGAAAGAGTTTTAACTTCCAAATGAGAATAAAACTTTAATGTCAAACACATACTGAATTAACAGTTCAGATAGCTACTGAAGAAGTGGGACAGATTTCAGTAGTCTTAAATATAGCTCTCCACATACTCCAAAATATTTGCTCACATATCTATGAAACTTCTTTTTCCCCTCCAGTCACTAGTCTGGCAGCAAGTAAACACAGTACAGCTTACTAAACCTCAAGTGCAGACAGCTACGCACAACTGTGCTGGAAGTTACAGAAAGAAACCATGTGCTAGAAAGAGTGAGAAATCCCTAGTCTTTCTGACAGCTGATGACTAGCACAGTCTTCTCTGAAATCCAAGCAGGAGGACAGCAAGAGACCAGCAAGGACACCTGAAACAGCAACAAGGTGGTAGCATTCTCCCTGCCCATAGGAAGGAGGCCAGAACCTTGACAGACACATCAAGGCTGCACCATCATCCACCACTCCTCTCCACGCGTAACACAGCTGCATCCAGGGCTCTCCACAGCATTACTCAACCAAAAACTAATGGCAACACAGCTGCTTGAGGAGTCACGGTTCAATACATGATAGGGATGTTAAAAGCAATAGGGAGCACCACGTTCACACGGAAATTCATGGGCTCTGGGAGGCGTGGGGCTCATAGCACTCCTTGTGACTCTTACAAGAAGCATTCAGTTGGCCCAGAAGACTCGGTGGAAGCAGTCCGCTGTGGGCTTTATCACAGAATACGGTGCTCACAGCAAGCCACAAGTGATTAACGCCAGAGGCAAGCAGCTGACGGCGTTTCAGTGGAAGTCTGGTTAGCACAGAGCAGTCCTGAGCCCAGCTACCTGCTCCCCACCCACACCACTACTTCTTGTCGGCATGCGGCAGGCTCGCAGGAAGGAAAGGGCTCTGAAGCACACATTCCAGCTGCAACTTCAGACACAACCCTGCTTTGCCAGAAGGCTGAATTCAAAACAAAAGCCCGAATTAGGATCAAAAGAAGTCTCCACGACGTTTGGCATTACACCAAACAAAATTCAGCATTTTCTAAACAGCTGTTATTCTCCACAGTCACTTCTCCACATAAATCATCTCTCTAAAACTTCTGAAGATGTACAGTTACACTACGATGGATTATTCCCACCCACCAACAGACCTATTTTGTAACATCATGCTTCTGAAGCAGCAACATCCACTGAAGCAGTAGTCAGAACCAATCTTCCACAGAGTACTCATATAACCCCTCTGCAAATTTATCCCAGTGCCCAGCTCAAGAGGCATTCATGTATTTCTTTAGAAACTGGATAGCCACATCAGTTGCTCCATGGGAGACAAAGAGGTTGAACCTTGTTTCTCTGAAGTTAGGAAAGAGCCCTCGTCAGAACTGATTCCTCATTTCTAGTCTCTTCTGGCAGTTTTGTGAATCAAGCTCTTCCTTCCCCTTGCTGTTATACTGTAAGTAACCATACCAAAACATTTCATTAAATCCAGAATGAAAACCTGTGCTCATCATTCTGGAGGAAGAGGAGGGTAAAAGAAAAGTAAAGAAAAAAATCTTTTTATTATTATTCCATATAATAATAGACCAAATTGAAGTACTACTTCAAATGGAATTATTATTTGCTTTCTTAACTTGAACATTAAAGCAAAGAGTTTTCTTTCTTTATTCTTTAGGCACAGCATTCTGCTTCACCTCATTCCAGCCAGGCAGATTCTACAATTTAGAAAGAAAATACCAAGTGGTACAATACATTAACTGTTATAAAAAATAACCACAGACAGCGAGGCCAAGACAGCTTGCTGAAAGCCAGAACCAGTCTGCATATATTATCTGTATCATATTTGCAAACCAAGCATTCTGTCTGTTTTCAAAGGACAACGCATGACTGCATGAATGCCCTTTGCTGGTAGAGGTACAGCTATAGGCACTTCACAGCTATGGCAGCACTACAGAACTTTGCTTGGGAATAAGGTTCTATTAACTTCATTCATGACTTAAGTTATGGGTTCTAATTAGCTAAGAAGAGTAAAATGTACATTTACAGTTTGCTTTTACAGTATTACATGACATTAAGTATTTTTCCAAAATAAAATAGTTAAAAGTGTATAATTAAGCACAAGCTTATGTATTTTTATGTATTTATTTTAAAACAGAGGTTGTCTCGTGAACAGTCTCATAGCAGTGTCCTGAGCACAAACAATAGAAACACCAAGAACCAACTGCTGCTTTAGATCATGACTTTACAAAATGGATTTAAATGTATTCTGGCTGTAATGAGTAGCTAGCCAGAAAGCCAAAAAACACAGCAACAGCATTTGATCAGCTAGAGCTATAGATGGCTGGTAGCTTAAAAGCCAGATTAAGAATCATTGTTCTGGGTCACATCAGTTGCAGAACAGTGGAATTGGAAGACCAAACACTAAAGCATCACAGCACATCTTTCCTCTTACATCTGAAGGGTTTCCATTATGCAGGATACAATCAGGCAAATCTGAGCAGTGTATATTTAATAAGATACAGTTGAGACATTACTGCTTAAGATCAAGACTTGCAGGTTCATGATTATTGTATAAAATATCATATAACTGGCCTTCTAGGCCAGTTTTCAGAAGTCTAGGCATATCAAAGCAAGCTGGGATGTGTAAAAATATTGTTATCCTAGCTAGTCTAAAACCAAAGAATTTTAATTTTTTTCTTTCCTGAGGAAGCATCGCAATTTCTGGTGCAGATCAGGCTTAAGGTTTACTGCCCAAGCCTAAAGCAAAACCCACACAGACGGCTCCCCAGGTGCCTCAGAGCTCTGATCAAATACACTAAGCTTCAAGAGAGCAGGACAGGCCAAGCAAAGCACATAATGTTATGATGTTAACTCTGGTAGAGATACAGTCTTATCCGAACTGCATGATATGAGATTTCCAGCAGAAAGGTTAAATGCAGAACTCTCAGAAAGAACCCATTAGGGTCAGAAATAGCTATTAAGGATTTTGCTGAAGACAGAGCAAAACACCAGTTATCATATATCTTTCAAGCCTGTATAATAAAAACTTTTTTTTTTTTTAATTCCTAAAAAGAAACTGAACATTAAGAAACATCTATTTAGCCCCCACCCCCCACCCCCGACTTTAAATCTTTTGGCAGCACAATGTATGCAGCAACATCACTAAAATTTCTAATGTGGCCACAGTTATACTGGAAAAAGGCAACTTCTATGGATACCTATATGCCTTTCTATGAATGTTGGTCATATCTTCACACAAAGATTAAAACTAGCTTGAGTCACCCTTACTACAGCTGGAAACAGGTGAGCCACATTAGCACCTGCATGTGGCATCTCATCTGGAAGAGCTACACATGAAAAAGGATATCAGAGCTGTCACTACTCCTGTCACTGCTCCCATCATGAAAGAACCACTGAATATTCCCAGGAAAACACCAACTGACTTGAAAAATGCTGCTGCGTCAAAAGCATGGGTATTTTCACCTGTTGGCTGGTAGGCAACTATAGATCTAGGAAGAGAGTAACACAACGACAAGTTAGAAGTGGCATCAGAAAGGTTTTAGTCCGTAGCAGCAACACCTGAACAGCAGAACAGACAAACCCACGCTGAAAGCAATTTTTTCTTTATGGTGCTTGTTAGGCATGAGGGATCTTGGCAAATGTTTGTAATATTTATTAATTCAGTTCAAGATAATCCACTTTAAAATAAATGTAAATATTACATTTAAATTTAAAATAAAAATAAAATAAATGCTTTTTCTGAGAAAAACACCTAAAACAATTAAGTAATTTTGGAGTAGAAATTCAGGTAGTTACTTACGAAGATAATACAATGGCAACAGCGTCATTCAACACGCTCTCCCCAAACAGAAGGGCATAGAGATCAACATCAGCATGCAGCTCATTAAATATTGCTAGCACGGTAACTACAGAAAGAAAAAAAAAAAAAAAAAAAGAGATAAACCACACTGGCTGACTTCAGGAATGACTGTGAGCTGACAGAGTACTTTCCAGTTTGCCTTAAGCAATAGAACCCAGGAACTGAAATACAAGATCAAAATCAAACTGGGAAACAGAGTTGCCTTGTTTATCTGCAGGTAAGCAACTCCACCATCAGTTTTAACGCAGCTCCATCAGGAAGGGGCTCTGTAGCCCTCCCTTCTGCACAGTGTTTACAGCAAAGCACCCCATGATCAAGGGGCACAATGCAGACAAAACACTTCTGCCAAAGCCCCGCTATTTTTGGTAGAATGCGTTCCATATAAGATAATCACCAAAACATTCTGCAGCTCTTGCTGCTTTTAAAGGCCGCATGGATTGTTGGCATAGCTTTATTATTTCAGCAGTAGTGTTAATAGCTGTAAATGTTCCCCAAAGCATACGCTATGCCACAGGAGTGTGCATTTGTGCAGGATTTGAAATGGGCAAGGCTGCTAAGTATTTATAACAGTCTTCAAAAACACCTCACGTCTGACATTAAAGAATGATTTTGAAGATGTTCCCATGTATGAGCTTCAAAAATCACAGGGTGATTTTTTTTTTTTTTTTGCATAAAGGCCAAAATGGTGTGCAACCACCAGCTAGCTGTTCAGAGCTCAGTTCAATCACAGGAGCTACTTCCCATTTTCACACCAGCCAGCACTGAGTACATCAAATAACCTGTTTTAAATGTCAAGCTTCATCCTTCAACACTCCCTCCCCCTGGCCCTTCGTGCACACACTAGCTCTCCAGACTGACCTGTCAAGCACAGACCTTTGTGAACATGCTGGACTTCAAGGGATGACAAGATTTTTTGCCAAAAGTTCAAATTATTTTGCAGAAGAGCATTCTCCTGCTTGAATTTGTATAACATGAACATCATTTGAATGAGAAAAAAACACAACAAAACCTCCTCAAATACAGCCCTTAAAATATCCACTGTCCCAAGCAACGTAGCTACAGAAGTCCTGCTATCCAGACTATGTAATAGTTTCATTTATTTTCAGCCTTAAATTTGATGCACACTAAACAAAAATCTGTTGGGGAAAAATATTTAATGTGACGTATAATGAACAGGAAAGTTGGATTTGTCCCCAAACATACCATCACATCATTACCAAACTGACAGAACAGCTTTCACAGCACCCAGAATTAGCATAACATAACTGAAAATAAAGACATAACCCAGATACTAGCATAACATAACTGAAAATAAAGTCACATTAATATCTTTGTGCTATACAGCCAGCACTCCTAGCAACAGGATCATTTTGGAAGGTTATTAAAAATTGTTCAGCAAGCTACCTGGATCAGTGGCAGATATTATTGCTCCAAAGAGGAGGCAGTCTGTATAATAGAATTTATCAGAGAGCTGTCCCACCAACTTCATTAGTTTCACAACCCCATACATGAGATTCCTAAAGAGAGAGGATAAAACAGTCCAAGTCAAACAAGCTGGCACATTTCAGACAGGCAAAGGAAAACCACAAGCAACAATATTTCAGGTGAGCTTTGTTATGCTAGAGCTTTATGGGACAGTGCTGCAGTTTAACACTAAACTCTCAAAATTAAGTTCCCTCTCTTTCCTGAGAACTGAGCAAAGAGTGAGATATGATCCAGCATTTATCATTTAAAATCAGCAAACACAGCATGAAATCTGTTCATACAACTAGCACAAACTCCACAGGCTGCTTCCTTTTTCCACCACAGGGAACATTTCCATGCTCAAAATTCCCCTCAGTAATGCTTCTCCCACAGTACACAGAAAAAGCTCTGAACTAAGAACAGCTTTTGAAGTATTTCTCTTTAGTGAAATTGAGAGACACAAAGCAAAGTCACCTATGCAACTCAGGATTTCTGTATTTCAGAACATCCATGCGCCAAGAACACAGTGATATTAGCTGTATAAGTGATCATATGCAAGTAAAACAATGTGATTATCTTAAACCAAATGTGTGGGTACATACACATACAAAATTATGCAATATACACCTATCAGGGAGTAAAGGGCGAGAGAGAACGTGTGCATGCACAACGGAAGGGACATCTCTAGAAGTCTGATAGCTAAAGTTCTATTACAAGTAGTGTCTACAATTCAGGATAAAGTTAATTCTAATAGGAGTCTAACAAGTTTTCATTTTGGACTATAACATTACATTAAAAACTGAATGCTGCTCTTTAGTACTCTAGACTTGTCAAGTGATTCCAACTTGGCAATATTGTCTGAAGGGTCAGCATTGTTTAAGTCAGATCTCAGCAAATGTTTCTTTGAATTCTGTCTGGAAGATTCACAAATAAAATCAAACAAGTCACAAAATTAAGACAATCTGGATGGCTCAATGTGTACTTTTCAAATTAAACTTCATTATAAAAAGGAACAGAGAGCATAGATTTCACTTACCCAATGATAAAACAAGAGACTGCTGTTCCTAAAAAGGCGTAGGCCAGAATTGACCCCAAATTCCTGAAAAAGTGTCTCTGCATAAGAAAAAAAAAGTTTATGTACTCATTTAAAGAAATTATATCACTTGTTCAAAAATATACAGTGCTTTATTATACTTGCATTAATTGGTGCATTATAGAGAAATCCTTCCATTACCACAGTGTAAATTCTGTACAACTTTAATACACTGAATATATCAAATCTGAACCAAGTATTGAATCTTCCATGGAGCTCATTGACAGGAAGCTTTCCAACAATATTTCTATAATACATATATAGATCTAAGAGTTAGTTGCAAAACTAAAAACAAGCACCACAAGAGTAATGTATTCTCTCACTTGAAGATGCTGTAATCTGGACCATTCTGTCATCAGGAGTCTGGAACATCCCAACTGGGATTCAGGTTTGGGTCCACATCTCAGGGTAATTTACTGCATTTTGGACATTAGAGAAGGACCAAAACGATTCATAGCAGGACATCTTTTACTTTAAATGCAATTGATATAAACCTCTGGCAATGTTCAAAGGAAAACAAATCAGTAATTTAATGTGTTTATAGTTTAAAAAAATATATATTTTCTCTTAAAACAATATGATCCAACCATCTATGCAGGAAATCAGATTTTTCTTACTGCCATATAAACGTTATTGAAATGGAGACTGCACTCCTGAAGAGATCAGCAGTCTCACATTAAGATAAGGCTATTTTCCTCAGGAAATGATTACACTTACCTTCTTCAGGCTATAACCAGCATGAAAGATAATAGGAGGCAACAGAATGTTGAAAAAAACTTCTGGGTCAAATGTTACCTAAAAAATAAAAAAAAAAATAAAGTGTGAAACTAATTAGAAGCAAACAAATTTTTAGGTCTTTTTCCTCTTTTCCTTTTTCCTTGACAACTACTATTTCTAGTTGTTGAAATAAACATTTGGCCAAGTTGACCTTCCAAAATACTGGCTCTATAATAGCTCTACACAGATGCAGCAGCAAAAAGCTGCAGCTCTTCATACTGAACAGCATCTAGGAAAACACACATTGCATTCATCACCAATGATAGTCTTACAACAGTCCCAAACACAGCCCCCTTCTCGAAATAATAAAAAAACTAATAGAAATGCTGCTGGAGAAGGTTTCTCTTATTGTGGTACATGACATTCATGTATTTGCACTTTTTTTTTTTCCCCCTCTGCCTGAGTCTAGCCACTGCACTGTTATTGCAAGCCAGTCAAGTCATATATACAAGTCTGGTTTTCGGGAACTGGGATCACTCATCACTTCCAAATGTTTCAGTGGATGCTGCAGATATCCATGAAAGACTACGCTAGACTTGGAACAAAAACAAATATTTAGAATTCAAACAAGACCTGCACACAGGTAAGGCTATCTAGGCCCTCTTCACCTAGTTTCTAGACACAGGCTAGAATACAAACACAAGCGTGCACTCCCAGAATGGAATTCATTTCAGCTACCTTCAGATGTCTGTAGCAGACAGGTACATATAAATAGTCACCTACATTCTCTTCATAGTCACAGAAAGAAGTATTTTTAGGTTACAAACCTAAAGTGTCAATCCTATACCTCAGTCCAGCTTTGCTATGCACAAAAGGTGTTTAATTCCTGCCATTAAAATGAAGAAGAATAGCATATCTGAGCAACAGTTGACAGATGAATTTCATTTCCAATACCAGATTGTCTCGTTTGGTAGATTACAGGGATGTAAGCAGCAACTACTTCCTGAAAATAAACAGATTTAAAAATCCAAGGAAAAAACACTAAGAAACAATCACTATTCATTTTCTTCTATATAGTGTATTATAGAAGGCAGCATCAGGCTTTTTTGCTTAGCTAATTTTCGTGAATCGTACAGATGTTAGAAGTGTACATTAAGCCTCCAGCAGCAATCAAAGGCTTTGGGAAAGAACTGCACACTGGCAACAGAACCCAGTTTTGCCAGCAGCACTATAGTATAGAAGGGGTTTTGAATTCAGCATTGAAATGCTGTTACCATCAGATATACAGACATTTGAAACTACCTTACATTCAAATGGGAAGGGATGGAGGGAACTGTAGAAGAAGAAACACAGCCAGGCAGCACATTTTCACAAGAAATGGTCTACCCTCACCTTTCGCAACATGTCATTTTGCTCCACATTGTGGATCTTCCCAGGGCTTATCTCCCCTTTGAGCGTGTATTCGAAGAACTTGCCACTGACGTTGACCAGCAGGGTTGTAAATGGCCGGTCTTCCTGCGAGCAGCTGAATGGTTTATCGTGGCCACTGGTAGAGGGAGTCCCGTACCTCAGGATCACCCCAACAATGAGTCCTGGAAGAAGAGAGTTCAAAATCCATGAGGCTGATTTGCCACTCCTGTACCTAGCTGCCAAGGTTTGAATGTCGGCTAAGGTATAATGCAAGAACCTTACAAGCATACGCATATCAAACATTTTGCAGTGAACTGCTACTATCAGTTTCCTGCAAAGGAAGAGATGCCCCAAGCACATTAAAACTACTGATGAGTTTGTAAAATCTGGTATCTGCCCAAAGTGACACACAAAATACTCACTTCCATGTCTCTTCTTCCTCACCTTCATTCATACCTCTACTGTGTAAACACTGAGTTGTGCTAGAGGCTAAGCACTGGGACACGACAAATAGATTTCACCTTCTTAAGGGCAGAACTGATAAACCATTGCTGCCAAGTAACAACTGCTGAAAATATGAGACCATAACTTAACAAACCATTTGCTGTGAAATATTGTAATACAGCTGCAGCAGTGATGCAGCTTTTTCGCCTGGCAATTCTAAGCAAGCCAACAATGGGAATTGCAGAATCTCCTGCATACTTGTAAATTCTGCAACTAAAATTCATATTACATGCACAGAAGTCAGCTGCATGTCTTTCACAAAATAAAAATAAAGCAAGGTAAAAAATGAGCAATTACCAGAGGCACAAGACATGAGATTGATGAATATAAGAATTACTCGGCCAGCCTAAATAGAATCCTACCAGAAAACACTACCAACAAGAGATGCATCATCAGCATGAGGTAAAAATAAAAAAAAGGTAACCTAATGGAAGGACCATGCCAGGAGTCTGGGGAAGTATAAGGTTTTAACTGAGCACCATTCCTTTTACAATGGAGTATGGAATGAACAAGACTTCACAGAGATGGTAAGAATAGTCAGAGTGGTTTTGATCTGGTAAGTACACAAATTGATACCCACTTAAAGTCTCCCCTGTCACCTTAAAATAATCTGTGATTTAATCGTTGCTGCAAGGTGATAATGGATATTTGTCAATAAAGAAATGATCCTTTTGTTGATAGGTCAGTAGTTAATGGTGGTTTTGCTCTCTGTGACCATCGCTCTGCATCCATAGATCTTTTTCCCCAGATGGTAAATGAAGTTGATGGGTATTAGCCAGAGAATAAATGAGGTATAACAAGAAAAATACCACACAGCACCAAGAAAACTTTTATCTTTATGGCACGGACTAAGGAATAATCAAACTGTAATAAAATAGAATAAAAAAATATATATATAAAAGATACCGACCAAAAGAACCTTCCTCATTCTCTTCAGGTTCAGAGTGGAAAAAGAGTTTTAATGTAAGAGAAGGTACAACACAATAGCTGTGACACTCAAGTAGGTGGCTACCCGCTAGTCCCCCTTCTCTGCGATCAATACAACATAATGGCAACAAGATCATTAAAAACTAATTGGAGGATTAACATGTATTTTATTTAGAAAAGAGATGTGTATACTCAAAGAGAACACATGAGAAGACGACTTCAGAAAGACAAGACTACTTACTGCAATTTCAATCGCTGACAATTTAAATACAGAGTTTTACAGAGCACGCTTCCTAATGACCCCAGAGTATTTTTCAGCTACACATAATGGATGCGAGGAAAATGCAGCTATGCACAAAATGACAGGTTATAACCACTTGACTTCAAGCCATCTGCACTGCCAATTATGGCTACAGACATTTTCCACAAGCCCAACCAGTCAAACTGCCAAAACTTCGTGCTGTTCTCACTCCGCTCATCCCCAGAGAGAACTAAGCTCACAATATATCAGTAAGATTTTCAGTCTTAAAAATTGATTTAACCAGGGTCAGCCAAAACCCTGTAGTAAATCAGAAGCAAGAATGAAAACTCCACAGATTAGCTTATACATAGCAGTGGCACAAAACCAGATCTATAATACTACGAGGCTGAGAATACAGAGGGGGATAGAGCTTCTTCAGCTCAGAGAGCATCATTCAGCAACTTCATTGCGATAGCAAATGGGGAAACCTTTGTTGCTATTGTATTAGGAGGATGCACAAGAGAGTAGGATGTGATTGTATTATAGAACTGGATATAATCCACTCATACATTTTCCCCCTGTAATAAAATACACCAGTTATTTTAAATCTGGTTTTGAAGATATGACAATTATATCTGTAACTCATACTTACTGTTTGAAGTTAAACATACTTTAACCCTTGGTGTCCCATGGCCCAGCTACCACACCTACTGGGAAATATCCTGTTTTCATAAACTTTCTACTGATAAAATACCAAAGCAGGGGACCTTCACACTAAGCACCATGCAGTTTAGGCACATCCAATGCCTGCTGTCAGGCTGTCTTGCAACTACAAGACACAGCAACTGTAGGAAAACAACCACCGGCAGGATGCGGCTGAGACCAAGGTCTGCAGCTACTGCTTTTCCTCAGGGTGGCCAATGTCGAGGCAGGAGGTCATCAGAACCGATGGCAGCTGGTCAAGGAAAGGCGCTGTCAAGTGGCTAAAGCTGCATGGGGCTCAGTCCTGAAAGGAAATAGGTATGAAAACACAAGGGGCCAAGCAGGCCACCCAAATCCCATGGCCAACTTCATCAGGAGAGGAAAGACTAGGCAACTGGTGGTTCAGAAGACGAGTCAGAAGAGTGGAACAGTTCCCTGATCTTACAAAGGTACAGGCACTGTGATATATTTATCATACAGTCCATAAATAACAGGTTTTGAACATTAAAGTTAAATGCTCTAGCTGGGCGCATTTGTCAGAGAAGTGAGCTGCAGAAAGGCTGAAGTCATTAATACTTTCCTAAAAAACTTCAAAGTCTTTACGGAAAATTGTATGGAAACATTCATGTTTCCAATGAACATCAACTCTTTTAGACACTAAAAAGTTCCTGGACTTGTTAGATCACTTGTACCTCCTTATTTCACCTGATAGAGCAACATAAAGAAAGCTTATATACCTACTCATCCCCCCAAGGTCCCAACCAACTAATGACTTAAGTGCTTTTTAGGCTGACTGAACAGCCTAACTTACACCTTCAGAAAGGATGCTTTCTAAGCTGCCTGCCATCATGTGTTACACAGAGGGCAAGTTCATCCTTTATAAGTTCTCTCAGATACTTGACTTCAACCATTTCTGGAACATTAGAGTCTGGCTGCAGAAGAATATAAAAGAAAAAGACTTGGAACTGCTTGATAGGCAAGCCTAGTGGGATACTCTAGACTTACTTTAGCAGCAGTTTCTAGGATGCTAATACAAGCACAAATTTGGTACAGCACTACTAACTATTTGGAGGCTAGGAATAAACACAGAAGAATTGCTACATAATCCCCATGCTACTTTCATCCCTCAAAGGCTCATTGATGAAGAGTTTATAGAGAACCTGGATCAATGGAGCAAATATTTGTCTGAACACTTGAGAACATTTTAGCTCTTCAAAAAAGAAACCTCAAGGGCCACTAAACCAGCACTGCCTTTTGCTGCAAGACTGTCACGAGAGAAAAAGAGCTAGAAGTGAGCTATAAATACTGAAAACTTTAGAAGAGCCTTACTTGCAAAATTTGTTTGTGGTAATGGTTATAAGGGCAAATTTAGATCACTGCTCATAATGACTTTCAGGAAAGAAACTCAAAAATTAATACTTAATGTCTTGCCTACGCATGACTCACATTCTCACCTCTATCAGAGAAAGCATTTATGCCACTATGTTGCCTGTACAATGCCGATGATGCAGCTGGTACACAAGGAACATCTCATTGGAAATAAAGCAATAAAAAGCTTGGACTATTTTTTCCTTTTTAAAAAGAATCGCTAGTCATAATAGAAACAGACTTTGGACATAGTTAACACCAATCCAACAAAACACCATTTTAAGTGGCATATTTACCTTTGCTTTTGTTCGAGCACAGAAATTACTGATGCAAGACTAAGTTCAGACAGACATGCGCAACCACTAGCGCCTGTCCCGGATCAGAGCTGAGTGTTGCATGGTTTTCCAGACAAGTTCTCCTCTGAAGAATCAGCCCTGAGACTTCAGTCAGCAGTCTTCAGAACTGGAGGATCCACGCTTCAAGACACACAACTCAATCAGTGAATTCAAACTCTGAATCTCAACTTGATCGATGGGTGAACTCAAACCTGTAGATACCATTTCTTTCGTCCACTCTGAGTAAAGGATTGGGCACAGACTACTGAGGCTCTATCCCTACGGAGTACAATTTGTACTAACTGCATTTCAGCCTGAAGAAGACTCAGTGGAGATCTTATTGCTGTTTACAGCTACCTATCAGGAAGACAGAGAATAGAGAGACTTTTCTGAAAAGTGCATGGTGATTAGGACTAAAAGCAACAGAAGGGACAAAAAAAGTGCATAGTGAAGTGCTTCACTGCATAGTGAAGTGGATAAGCACCAGAAAAGGCTGCCCACAAAGGGTGCACATTCTGTCCTTGCATATAGCCAAAACTCACTCAGAGCAATGCAGTCTGCAGGGGCCTGCTTTGAGCAGAGGGCTGGATGAGTACCTCCAGAGACCCTCGCAGCCTAGATTATTCTGCAGTTCATACCCTTTCCTACAAACAGTTGGACCCCCCCAAACAGGTACTTTATATTGCAAAGGTTTCTTTAAAAACAACTTTGCTGTTTCCTGGGCCAGCCTTGGGGATTTCTACGGCTTTGTAGTTTTGTTTAAATGAGAGACAGCACTGCTGATTCTAAATCTCAGTCAGAGAAGAAATGGCAATACAAGAGTGTGATCATAAAAGCTGTAAAGATTCAGCAGACCAAGAAGGGATCCTTCTCCTCAATCCACTCTGACTTGCCCCTGACCCCAGGCCAGAAGTCCCCCTTTGGGATTCAGGCAGAGGGGATGACCAGGAGATGTTCAACTACTGTGAACGCCACATAACTACACAAAAGCAGATACTGGGATATAGCAGCAGAGAAAGCACTCGCTAGCAGTCTTTTTTGGTTTTCCCCTCCTTTAGAAGTAGCACATTTTGATATTGGCACTGCGGCAAGCCATTGCCCAGCTGGGCAACAGCACCAGCAGAAAGACCGAGTTTCACTTCGGCACGCAGCCTGCCTCCCCTTAGCAGTGCACCCAGAGAGGCTGGGAGCGTATGCTGGGTACTCGGACACTGGCTTTCCAGTGGTCCAAGGTGATGGCGAGTGAAACACTTCAAGTGTTTTTTCAAAAGCAAGTACGTAGAAAGGATTTCTTAACATTTGAAAGTCTAGGTTTTTTCCTCCATACACCCAAACTGAACTTTTTACCAGCTTGTGGACAAAGAAACTAAGATGAAGGAAAACTTGGCAAGAAGGATGAAAGAAAGCCCTGCTCAAATATTTTCAAGGCAGAAGACTAATAATAATAATACACAGTATTTATCACACAGCTTATTTTACTATAGGATGTTTGTGTGCATCAAGATAGCACAGTTTTAAATAACCTGAAGCACTACCAGGGAAAGTGTTTTTCCTAATACAGGGTCAGCCTCTGAACTTGACAACCCACACCTTCAAATTTCAGTGATTTATCATCAGGAAGTTTCAACGCTTCTTACAAAGAAAATAATTCCAGCATTGTTTCTGATCCAGAACTGTGCCAGTAATGCTGCACCTAAAATAATCAGATGAAATGTTTCATACCACCTGCAGACCAGTTAGCAACACGCTCTCTTTGCACTGTTTGCTTGCCACTCACTGTACTTTCCACGTACTGGGGTACAGAGGCACACTGCTATACAACTCCCTGGAGAAGGGACAAGCAAGAGACTGCTGAGCTTCAGGCCTCTGTTAGTGCCTTGCACTCAGCACCACTTATCCATTAATTACTTTCTTAATGATGCAATGCTTCCAGCATGGGATTCATCAGCTTGTCACATCTCTGCAAAAGATGCGAGACTTGTTTTGAAAATAATCCTCAGCTTTGGCAGTTTGTGTTCAGCAGCATAACTACAAGATGAGTCCTCACCACATTTCAGTAAAAGGGCATTTTTTCCAACAGGCAATGGAGACATGTGGTGCCAGGTCTTGAAATCCGAAGGAAATTTTCGGGATATCCAGAATCTGAAGTGTTGAATAACAGATTCGAGGTCATGCTTTGTCATTGCCTTAGGACTATTTTAGATAAGGACATTAAAAGACTGTAAACAAGGTGTGGATTAACGTCACTCTGCACTAATTCTTCCTTGTAGGCACATCAAGCGGCATGCTATCAAGGGCATTTTTGTAATAAGCATTTTATTCACTTTTTCTTAAACAGTAAGGCAAACTAGGCATAGCTCTGAATTTAAATAAACAGATTACTCGAAACAAAAACGTTATTGAGACACTGCACAGTACCCAAATATCAAATTAACTTGTTGACTTGAATCTGCCAGACACACACACACACACCACGCACACCGCTGCCTCCTCTAAAACCTTGGTTTCCAGAAAGGCCACAGGAGTGTCTGACGGCCAAAAATGCCTTCTGACTAATGGTTATGTCTGGTTGTTCTGCTTTTTTCTTAGGAGATCTAATTCTTCTTCAGGTCATGTCATGTTAGTGCCATCTACATACTCATGTGGAGTGACATGGTCTAAAAAGAGTATGAACTACAGAAGAAGGCAGATGTGTTTTATTCTGTAGTGATAATGGGGTTAAAGAACAGGTTTAAGGTAGGAAAAAGTCACTGAAAAATATAACTATCAAAAGACAGAAGACTGCTTTGGAATTCCAAACAAATCAATGATCTGGAAAATTATTGTGTTTCAGTTTCACATTTACATGGGGCAGTTATAACTCCAGAAAAATTAGCACATTCTAATTAGTTGGGCGGGATGAGTAGACATTATTAGCAAGATGGCAACCACAGAATCGTGACCATAAATATGTAGCAAAACAATGACCAGCAAGAAAAATTGTTCCCTGTATCCCCCCACCCCCGGAATCTAACATTCAGAAAACAGAGATGAACAAAACCCATATATTCAGCAGCCTTCCTGGAAGAAGTTGCTGTCCTGTAAGGACACGTGGCCTCTGGTCCAAGCATGGGACTGTGAGTCAAGGCTCCTGACAATTCCCAACTTCAGCAATGACTCAGTGGAACAGCTTGGACAAGCCACAGAAGACAATTTGAAGAGACACCGTCACACAGAAATAAGATACCACAGTTATAAAAGGCAACTTGTCTGCAATCTCTGACAAACACTTGTAAGAGTCTGCAACCAAACTCTCCCTGTTTGTGTGCCTTCATTCACTGCACAGCCATCGTTTCAGGCAATATATTTAACAAAGCATTTGCTGTCAGGTATTTTATACATAATACTTAAAAAGATTCTTTGCGCTTTCAGAAGTATTCCTTCTTGGCTATAAAGCCCAAAGCAGTGAAAACCATACACGTCCCAAAGCCACACACATTCCTAGAGGCTTGGGAAGCAATGGGCAACCACGAAAGCACCGACTCCAGCCACACTGCAGTTCTCTTTCCTCACCCCTGCAGAAGTGGCTTCGTAACCCAGCACCAGCTGGGACTGCTCCCAGTCCCCTGCTGCAGGAGCAGAGTTGAAGCATCTCTTTCAACAGGCTTCTAAACCAGATGAGGGAAAACCTGAACCCTTTTTTTTTTTTTTCTCCTCCCCAGGCACATTTGTGACCACACTAGCAGACACCTTGAGAAAAATAAACAGCAGGAGCAGCTCTATGTTATCTAACAGAAAACTTCCTATTCAATCATGTTTTGTTACTGCTTTTCTCTCTGTTTGCATATAGATACTAGAAACGCTTGGCAAACCCCAAAGAGGAGGTCATAAGCTTCTCAGAGTCTAAAAAAGAACAATGTCAAGCTGGTTGTTACAAAAAAACCTTTACACTAATATCACCTGCCTCAGGCAGTAGCAAAAAAAAAAA
>VXAA01004434.1:112366-137042 GCA_013399115.1 Anseranas semipalmata | reverse complement strand
AAAAAAAAAAAAAAAAATGAAGCTCTCCTGTATAAGAGAAAAAAGCCCAGACAATAATTATTCCCCCCATCACCACGGCAATATACATGCCACAAAGCTTCAGCAGAAGGAGTTATTAATCTGTCATTGCAAGGAGTCTGGCTTCAATCTGAAAACCAACAGAAACTCATTAAGCAGCAGCAATCTCTTTGCTGACACCTTCATTTGAGGGTTTGACACAGGGATAGGAAGGAAAGGGAAGGGATGGGAAATATATCCATCTCTGCAAGGCTTTGGTTTCAAAGAGTCCACAATAGCTACAAGGAGAGCTGCGGACTAGAGATAAGCCTGTTTTCTTGCTAAAAACAAACAAAAAACCTATATCCCAGCCACAGGCCTTTGCTCATTTGAAAAATATTTTCAAGTTTACAGTGACAGAAGTGTACAGAAGCCTTCATCCTGAAAAAAACTTCTGGGAGCTTATGATTAGGACAGTGGCCCAGGCAAAGTCTTAAGAAGAACAGACTAGAAAGACGTCTGATCAAGGTGAACAAACTCAAATCCGCATCAAAAAGGTGTTCAGCTGTTACAAGGAGCACTTCCCAGTACTTCCAGCCCCAGTGTCTTTTTGCTCCAAGCCACATCCATTTACTAACAAAACAGCCTCCTACCTGCAGAACAGAAAGTCTGCAAGCTGACCGAAATTTCAAGGCAATCCTTTCTGCTGAGGCAACTGGTGCTCGTAAGCAAGACAGGTCAGGGCTTCCAGGGAAATGCGGTGATCCAGATGACAGAGAAGGTGGGAAGATGACAACCCCGGGGCTTTCTGTGGCCACTGTTTGATCACAGAAGTCTTGTTACTGCAACACCCCCCACAGCCTCAACAGGAGAGCTATTCCACCTTGCAGGGGGCAGCTTTCTGCATACAGAGGTCTCCCAGAGCCGAGCTAGAAGCTGCGTGTTCCCTCTGTTTTGTCTTTCTGGGTGACTGCTCTGCACACAAGCACTTCGGTGGCCATGGCCTTCCTACAGACACAGCACAATTCTCAATCCCCCTCGATGGGTATTCAACCTGCTGACCCAGCTACTCTGATATCCGTCTCACTTCACGTGTTAGGAATCGAAAGCAAAAAAAAAAAGCCAGGAAATACTCTAAGACCTTATGGACAGCTGAACAGAGGATCAAAGAAATCAACTATTACTTGACTGAAACTGCCTTTCTTGCCTTCAGATACAGACATAACTCTAAGCAGTTCTTTCAGCAGTAACCGCAGAAACTAGGCAAATGACTTCTGCTGAAGCCAGTAGTGCATGAGCAGTTTTATGACACTACTGTCATTTCCGACAGATTCCCCATGACCTACAGACTGCACTTAAAACTGCAGCCAGAAAAACCAGCCTGAACCCCAGCCTGCTCACAAGAAGCGCATTGCCCAGAGCTGCCACAGGAGCCATTCCCAGCCTCTTCAGCAACCTCTTACCACACCCCCCCCAGAACTGGTACGAGCTTTACCTTACTCTAACCAAGCTCACCCTACAGTTCCCACTCACTGCCTCCTCGCTCTGCTCCCACTACAGACTGAAGCCTCCTTGCCTGCTCCTGATAAATCTCAGATGCTGATCTTGTCTGATATTTTTGCCATCCCTCCCATCTTTTTAGCACCAATGGTGTCAGCATGGTGCCCAAGAAGCATCTGCTTTGTCTCATCTGCATCCCACCTCAACTCTAACCCCAGCACGTCTCACTTGTGAGACAGAGCTGATTGGGAACTGATGAGCTCACATCCCCTCCTAGTCCACAAGGTGCCAGCTGAGATCTAGCAAGACCAGATTTATTTCAGCTGAACAGCAGCCAATCCCCACTAAGTGGAAAAATATGACCCGCTGACATCCAGGGCACCTGCTAACACCACAAGGGCTTGCTGCGAGACCCCTTGGCATTAGGACAGCAAAAAAGTAAGGAGTAAAACATCCTTCCAAAGGCTGATCTCACTTACATGAGCAGAACCATTGTACATCCCATAAGACTGCATTTATCTTCCTCGTGAGACCCCACCTGGAGCACTGCATTCAGCTCTGGGGCCCCCAGCACAAGAAGGGCAGAGAACTGTTGGAGCGAGTCCAGAGGAGGGCCACAAATATGATCAAAGGGCTGTGGCACCTCTCCTGTGAATAGAGGCTGAGGGCACTGGGGTTGTTCAGCCTGGACAAGAGAAGGCTCTGGGGAGACCTTATAGCAGCCTTCCAGTACCTAAAGGGGGCCTACAGAAAAGCTGGGGAGGGATTCTTTGTCAGGGAGTTTGGAGATAGGACAAGGGCTAACAGCCTTAAATTAAAAGAGGGGAGAGTTAGATCAGATATAAGGAAGAAATTCTTCACTCAGAGGGTGTTGAGGCACCGGAACAGCCTGCCCAGAGAAGCTGTGGATGCCCCATCCCTGGAGGTGTTCAAGGCCAGGTTGGATGAGGCCCTGGGCAACCTGGTCTGGTGGGAGGTGTCCCTGCCCATGGAAGGGGGGTTGGAACCAGATGATCTTTAAGGTCCCTTCCAACCCAAACCATTCTGTGATTATATATGTACATATCTATTTTAGCCATCCATTCCTCTCTGCTTGCTTTCTCAAAAGATACAAGCTGAAGAAAAAATATTAAGAGACTCTCAGATTGAACCAGTAAGTTTTCCACACAAACTGTTTCAACAAAACAAAAACACACCCAATAAAATCTTAGGTTTAGACACATGCAAAATAATCACCATGAAGCCACTCCTGCATCCCAAGGTAGATAGTCACAAGGGGTTAAGTACTTATAACTACTTTGGTTATAAGATTGCTGAAGCCAGTGTGCTTTTAAAAGAAGAATTAACTGCATACCGTATGTATAAAAACCTGGCAACTTACATATTTGCAATCAGGAACGTGAACAACTCCCACCTCCTGTAAAAATAAAGGACAAGGGACTGACTCGCACCCACACATGAGGTAGCACGGAGAATAAGCAGGCCCTGAAACCAAGCGCTGCAGCTCACCATGCAAGTATGTCCTTTACCATTTTTGCATACATGAGACTTCTTTAAACAATCAGCAATGTTACTTTTAATTTTTCCATTCTGGTTTAAGTGAAACACAGCATCAACTAATTCTGGCTTCACGTCGCTTTCACTTCTCCAAATACACTCTTTTCTTAGACTAAAAATGCTTGACAGAATGATACAAGTGCCAGTCACAACAACATGCAATACCATATAACGCATTTTGTCTAGCCTAGAGCTGCCATCCCAAACCACAAAAAAAGTACCTCATTTAATAGCAATGTGGCTGTTAGGACTCCTATATCAGATAAATAGTTTAAAGTAACACAAAACCCCTCAAAGTATTGGTTGGTGTAGATAATTGGTTACACTACCTTGCTGAGATAATCCAAATCTGCCAATATGGCTCATAAAGAGAGCTGCCCTCAAAGGACATTCAAGTCTTTACAAAAAGCTTCTTATTTTTAAGATCACATGCTGGTACTATTGTTTTTAGACAGGGTAGTTAAGAGAGATTATTATTTGCACACTTGGGAAAAACACCTGCTGAAACTACTTTTTTTTTTTTTTTTTTTTTAAGTACTTACTCCAAGATCAGTTGCTATACGAATTTGCGGGTTAACAGCAGTGCATGTACGTGCACTTATTAATACCCTCACAACACACAAGCTTGATTGGTAGTTAATTCACAGAGACTGCAGATTTGCTTCACTGGAGGTAATTCCTCTGGGGCAACTCATTGTAAGCTTCTATTTTGCCTCCACCAACCTTAGTTTTGGTACAACTGTCCCAAACATCTTGATGTTCAGGGAGGCCACAAGGATAAATGAACGGCTCTTGCCCAGAGCCAGCAGAATGCAGTTCTGCTCTCTCATCTCTTTCCAAGGGCTCAAGCTTCCCAGCTAAGAGCAAACAGTCAAATCCCAGGCTTGCCAGTTCCTCCCATTCCTGCTCCAAAACCTAGGCCAGAAGATAACTGCTCCCTTAATCCTGCTGTTTGAGGTTTCCAGCCCACCAGTGCGGGAGCACTTCCAGCCCAGCAGGTTACTTCCTACCTCCCAGCAGTGTGCACTGTTTTAATATGCTGCAGAGTTGGGTTCAGTTACACCCCATAGGCTGACACTGGATCTCCTCTGCACACTTCACATTAGAAAAAAAGCCACAAGAGTACTATAAATGAAGTTCATTTCTTGCAGACATTGAAAGTCCCTGGTGCACTTAAAGAGAAGGTTTTATTTTATGATTTGCCTTTTAAAAGTCATTAGCCATTTGCAAGAGCTCCCACACATTCATCTTTCAGGTTGTTCCTCAAGATGGGTAAGGAAAAAGAACAGTAATCAACTGCAAACAAAACAAATTACAATGTTGAAGCATAAGCGCTGGCTTAAGTCTGACAAACTAAAAGTTCAACCTCAAGTTCAAATTCTAAGGACATATTAGGAGAATAAAGAGATGATCTTACAAACCATTTGCAACTTCCATGCATAACAAACTTTGACTATTTCTTTTTGTTTGCTTTAGTCAAGCCTCCAGAAAAATAAAATAGGAAAAAATAAATTTTTCATTCAGATTTCAGCTACAAAACGACTTACAAAACCACTTTTGAGACCTAAAAAAAGCCCCTTTTTAACCCACAAAATTGAAACTTTTTTTTGGGGGGGGGAAGAGTTCTAGAAAACTGAACTGATAACTCCTAAACCATGCAACTTAGAGCAGTGTTTTAGCATAGATTTCCTTGGTGAAATATGCCCAAGTAACAAGAAATTTAATAAACTTGTGCATGATTCCTACAATTGAGACAAAACAACTTACTGGCTGAGGATTTGCAGAAAGATGGAAGATAGGTTCTTTGCTCAAGCAGCCCCAAACCCAGGAAGGGCAGCTGTTTCAATAGCAACCTCGAACTTGAGCTTGCAAATTTGGGATACAAGGTGCAGAGGATGAACGCCTTCCACTACCATAAATAAGTCCCATCAGACTGATGGGAACCTGCAGACAATGAGCAATCCTGCAAATCGGCTCCTGTGTACCCAAAAACAAAACCAGAGCTCAAAGCAGAAGTTCAGAAGTGAAAGAGCCCAGATGTTCACAGATGCTGCCTGAACGAGTTTACTCAAACTATTTCCGTGGGATTCCCCACGGCTCCTAGCGGGAAAAAAAGAGTTTGTCTTCATGAAGCAGCTCCAGCTGCTCTTTTCCAGCACACCAGGAGACTTATCTGCAGCTTTGACTGTTGCCATTTCACTGATAGATGTGGCTTGCACCTCTTATCCATCTTCTGTGCATTCAGTGACCAGCTCACTCTGGAAAAATCTAGGTTCCGGTGAGCCGTTCAGCATCAAGTGGACAACCAGAGCACGCAGGCTGGACAAGCAGCCTTCTGTCAAGTCACTTACCTCTTTCAACACCCAGCCCCCTGAAATGGCAACCATGCACATCCTCCAATGAGACTTGCAGTAGTTCCCATCAATTGGGAGCAAAATCAAGGTCCTGCTGTGCTTTATAAAGCATTCTTTCTGCAATCAGCTTAAGACTTGAATACAACAAAAGTATGGAGCCGTGACACTGATTATTATTGCTTTAGCCTCCTGACATGGTGCTGCGAGCACACCTCTGCATCCTAAGGAGTCTGGAAAGAACTCCAACAAAGTCGCAAGGCAATTTTAAAAGAACTGCTCTCATCCCTGAGATTCCTGAGTATCAGGTTCATTAAATATTAAGGCCAGACAAACTGCAGAGATACCAACAAGACTTAAGACTTTGCAATCCAACGCTGACAGACTCAGTGGTCTCTAGGATATCCTTACCTGACATCGCTGTGGATTTTGTGAAAGGCAGACTTGTATGAAAGTAACTTTGGATTTTTTGCAGACAAAGAGCAGAAAATACTTATGTCAGAAAATGACACTTCACAGTTCCAATTTCTGAGGAAATGTTTCACAAAAGCAAGGCAAGCTCTGTCAAATAAAATTTGTATGAGTTATTTTGCTAGGCGTATCTTTATTAACGCCTATGATTTAAACTAAATTTGATGTAAAAAACTTAAAAACATCCATAAGTTTGTTTTTTTTTTAAAGGGGGTTCTTAAAAAGTCCAGACTGAGTAAGAAGTGACAGACAGAAGAGACTGTGTTGCAGCTGTTAAGACATCACTTATTACACTAGAAAAACTTTGAGCTAGCTTATCAATCAGCATCTCCAACGAGGCTCCCATCACAGTTCTGCCATTGGTTACAAAAGATTAACAGATATGGGTATCTACTTAGGCTACCACATTTACCTTGATCAAAAGAACAGCACAGAAGCTCATGGGACACCACAAGAGCCAGAGATCTTGGAGCAGAGAAAGCACAATGACAGCTCAAAGAGGGAGGAAAGACCGGACTGCAATGAGCTGCAGAAGCTGAGAAAAACAGTCAAAGTGCAAAGAAGCTGCAGCCAGAACTGCATGGAGCTGCATTCCCCTACTTGCATCTTCCCTCCATTACAACTGCTGTTACTTTATATCAACTCCAACAGCAGGTTTTTGTGCAGGGCACTTACCATTTCCCACTCTGCATATGCAGCACAATAACCTTCATTTCCATTTGCTTTGGAAAATCTCCTCTCTGCTCCCAGAAAAGAGCAGGCAGAACACAAGAACGCTGCACTGAGCCAGCTTAAAAATGCCATCCAGCCACAACCTAACACACTTCTGCTGGGATTTAAGATCAGGCAAGTTACAACTCACAGGGGGCTGCTGAGCACTAGGCCCAGGCCCTGTTCAGTAAAATTTGGAAAGGATATCACCAGAAGGTGGGTCTTTTTCCAAGAGTGACAAAGTCTTACAGCAAAATCATGCTGCCTGCAGAGCTGGATTCAAGGCTTGCATCCAAGAGGTTCTGGGTGACACTACCAACCACAAGGGACTTTTCACAAGGGGCATGACTTTGCATTCTGAAACCAGTAAGTATTTAGAGGTCTGTTTGCAAGAGTACTGGGCTTTCCAAACTTCACTGATACATAAAAGCATACCTGGGATCACAATGAGAAAAAAAAAAATTCCCCATCACAGGCATTGTAGAAGAGCAACTAAAAAAAGTTCAGTGAACGCTCAAGGTAAAACAAAACCCGACCAGCACAGTTAGAAGCTGACACATGGGCTAGGTATACTGACAGGCACATGATGTCTTTCTTTAGGACTGGTACATGCAGAGCAGGTTGGTCCAGAACATTTTTGGAATGTGACAGTCATTGTTTCTGCAGTTTCCAAAAGGCCTGGTGAAATATCCCAGGAGTCCACATGACCAGGGCACAGTGACATTGGACACCATAGTTTGATTTTCTGTGCCAGAAGTAGCATGGAAGCCAGTTTGCATGAATGTACTATACAGGCAAGTTCCTTTGCTGTGACCTACCAAAATTATCAAACATGAAAAAAATATGACATCAATACAGAAATGCAAATCAAGCCCAACAGATAACAGCTGAGCAACTGATGTCTACAGAAGCACAAATATTCAATTAGCAACTCCTATCAGCAATAATGATAGATGCCCCGACATCAGGGCATGCAGTCACACGAATTCCTGCCAAATCAGGGAACATGCATGCATTAGCAGAGACCTGCAAAAAAAGCACATCACTGTGTGCTCAAGTCCACTACTAGTGAAGGTCCTACAGATGGCAACTGCGCACAAAATTCCACTGAAAATCTGACTGAAAGCAATATGCAAAATACACTCTTAAATGTAGTATACAGCACTATATCCTCAAAGGAACAAATCTTTCCCCTCTAACTTCCGCCCTCCAACTACATATCTCAATTAGTTACTGTTTTCAAGCTCTTAGCTTGCTGTTCAAAGACTCTTTATGCAAGACTTGTCATTAGTAACAAACTGTCACTAGTGAAACACCATTCAGGAAAGGTTATGTCTAACTACAGATGTCTCGGAAAAGCCTCACTAACATTTGTCACTTCAGTAGCTGTGTGAGCTCCAGGTTTGCTTGTTGACTCAACCAAAACATCTGAAGTGCCAGATTCCATAGCGAAAACAAAAATCCCACAAAAAGAAACACACACACATTCTTCAGATCAGAATATTAACTCTGCATGCAGTAAATAAGACTGGTATTAACACGAGTGTTACATTTTGTTTGTGCAGTTCCGGAATCAACTAGTGCTGATGGAATTGGAAGCCCCAGTCATGAAGACAAGTCCACTCCGACCTGCACAGTCAGTGCCTGGCACAATGGTTACCCATACCTTGCATTGCTGAACAATTTCATTCCAATTCTTCATTTTAAAATGATGTTGTACTAGCATTTTACCTGTTTAAAGTATTGGTAGTAGTTAAACCAGACTGCCCTAGGAAGAGCAAGCTGGTAATGTGAGATGTGACTTATTTGCTCTGGTCCTGGAGCACTAGGAAGAGGTGCATACCTATGGGTATAAGAAGGGTTGCGATACCTAATGGTATAGCAGCTGCCCGGTGACCAGGTATTCCTCATCACCACAGCACTGTTCAGAAGAGAGTAGTATCACTGGGGCCAGGACCACTAAATGGCTTTATTAGAACACCATGTAAAAACTGTAATTTACAGCCACTACCATGACAGAATCGGCAAAGCAGACTCCTAAAGGCATGCAACTCTCGGTCACACTACTATTTCTATCTGCAAACACAGAATGTTTCAGGTTTCTGAATCAGCTCGGATCCTAACCAAGATGGTAAGATTTTTCTTCTTCAGTGTTCCTGGTATAACACAAAATGGCATCCCACTCAGAACCGCAAGTAGCTTTTTGATAAGACTTGTCTGCTAAGACAAGCACAGCTAACACTGGAAAGTAGAATTAAAATCTGAAGTTGCAAGCTTTTAGTGAGAAATAAACAAAATCAAATCGCACTTGAGAGATACACTAGTACATCACATGCTGCCTTGGAATACATTCCCTCTGAGTACTCTTTTATGCTTTTAATAAAACTAGTATGCTACCCAAAGCTAACATTTTTTCCCAGCCCAAATACATCCCAATATACTGCCAAGTGAACAAATGCCCAGGACAATCCATCCATTCATGGCACTGGAGTTCATCATTCCTACTTGCTCTTCACCCTTCACAGATGCAGTAATCCTCATGAATGCAGGCTTTCTTTAGATTGTAAAGAACAGCAATGGGGCCATAACGAAAATCCATCCAAAGAAAATCCAGGCTTTCAGAGCATCCACCGAAGATTTGCTGATATGCACAACGGTCAGCTAAAAAAGGTACACGCTCTCCAACAAAACGGGAAAATTGTGGAAATTGAGTCCAAAAGGGTTTATGAAGCACTAGACCTTTCAGTGTTGTATTTCAAAAGCTGCAATATGCTTCTGTATAAATGAAGTTGTTTTGCATCCTCCCTCCCAAATACACAAAAAGATGACCTTTCCCCAGACCTTTTTACCTAGGGATCAATAACTCGCGGAAGGAAGGAATGACAAAAACGGAACGAGGTTACTGGTATGCAGAAGCGATGCCACAGGGCACTGCGGAGCATTCTGTTGCTTCTACACAGACAGCAAGTTCGTGTCAGCTCCTGACACTGATATGTTCTGAAGCCGTAACAATTAGAGTAGCTCTTAAAAGAAAAATTACTGCTGCGATGCCTATTCTTGCCAAGGAACTCAAGAGAATTACCGCTTTAGCGAGCCTTCCCTCAGCAGCAGGCAGACCAGCTGTTACAGTACTTTTGCTATAACACAATGTGAATAAAAAATTGCCTCTCGAATTCTAAAAATAGATTACACAATAGACCAGTAAATACACATTTGCTGGATTTTTTTTGCAAAGCTTTTAACAAGGCTGTGTCAACTTAAGCATGAAAACTTGTTATGAAATACGAACTGGTTAAGCAACAATAAATGCAAGATCAAGTTGGAGAACTGCTCCATAAAGGAAGGTGTTACTTGGCTACAAGTATAAGGGATCAGTTTCTAGACCAGAGCTAATTATCATAAAGAAGCAACTGGACTATTTAGCCCAATTTATTAGGACCATTACAATTAATTATGCTAGAAGAAAATATTTCAGAAGCCACAGCAGAACTCTGATGAAAAGTACAGTACCATCATTGTTGGACTCTATTGGATTGTTATAACAGGAAAACCAGTTACTCATACCAAATGCTGACAGACTGAACTGCAAGACCATTGGGAAAGCATTTGTCGGATTGCAATCAGCCACATTTTAGACCACAAGTGCAACAATAAAAAAAATTAGCAGGTATTATGACTGAGCATATAAAACCTACACATCCAGAAACCAGCACAATGACTGGGCACTGCTGAAAGGCTTGCTTCGAGCACTAGGCTCAGCTGTGGTTAGGTTCCTCTCTGAGCAGAAGATCATTTTTTTCCAGCAGTCTAAGGGAAAGAGCTATGATGAAATTTGACTAAAAGTTAACAAGGTGTGCCACATTTCTCCCATGACCATGGTAACTAAAATCTTGCACTGAATTAATCAGAAATAAAGGACCGAGCAGATCTTACAAGTAATACACTCGTATGGATCCTAACTTTAGGCTCATCCTAACTTTAAGCTGATGAGCAGCAGTGGCCCTTGTTCTCTGCTACCACACCATCCCTTCAGCTGTGCTAGGTGTGCCCAGCGGGGCAGGAGAAGAAGCATGAAGAAAATAGGAGTGGTGTAAACAGGTGACCAAACATACTTCTATGGGCTGAGCAATATCGTTGTGTGAGTTTAGAGGTGGTGAAACTGGCACTGTCTTCTGACAGCTTATGCCACACAGCTCAACAGCATAAGCCTGGCCTCAGCCAGAAGCAGCCCTTCCCCTGTTTAAGCTCCTGAGGAAAAGCCCCCCCTGCAGATTTTCTATTTATAGCCACAAAAACTTGAGGTCATTGGAATGTGACCCAAAGACTGCGTACAAAAGTCTGCCAAATTGCACAGGAATATAACAATGAAATGCTTACATCAGCAATCACAATATTTTTTTTCCTTGCAGAAAAACTACTTTTTCAGCCATTGTTTTGTCACCCCCTAAAAAAATAAAAATAAAAAATAAAAGTCATGCCCCCCCAGAATACTTCTGTCTTCCCATCATTAGTCCCAGCCGACTTCAATAAACCTAACTGAATCCACTGCCTCTTCCTTAGCTAAATCTTCCCTTGCAGATAAAGCTCCGCCAAGCATTTTTGCTTGTTGTCCTGCCAATTTGTTCAGCAGCTTCTTCTAGACAGGGTAGGTGACTTCTTCAGTACTGGCTAATCACCTCTCACAGAAGCTCACAGTGAAACTGCTAGATCCCCAAGCACATCAAACCCCAAGTCATACATAGGTGTTCCTGGTCAACACAGCTACCTGCCTAGCAGAACATATCCCGCAAATATGATGTCCCAGTAGTAACCCCAACTCCATAAATTTAAGTTTCAGTACAAAAGTGAGCTTTTTTCCCCAAACATTTCAGAAATGAGAATGTTTTCAATTTAATTTTGCTAAACTCTGAAGCTGAGCATTGTGGAACTGACGTACGGCAAACAGCTGCCACCGGGATCAGTAAGGTCTTCCCAACCCTTTGCAGCAGTCAGTCCCCATACGCATTCCCGGCAGCACCTCTGAACCTCTGCCTGCTCAGGGATTCAGAAGAAACCCAGACTTGTCAGCAAGGTGCTCTTTCAAGTTTCGCAGCAAATACCATGTAACAGGTAGATCATCTACGGTAGGAATTGTAAATTTTAGGAGAAAACAATGATTAAGATGCATCAGATTGCCATTGATGATACATTTATTTCAATATATGATTTATAGATCTCTTATATTTTCCATAACACATAGCCTCAGCTTACTATGTTGCAGAACAACAGAAAGAAGGCACTTAAGTTTCTTTAGTCATTTTTTTTCCCTAGTTGTCATTAGAAAAAAAAGTACTGTCTCCACATTTAAAATGGTGTATTTACTACACTAAATCAGATGCAAAGAAAACACTGTCACCAATTTAGTGATGAATCAGAAAACTGTTTCTGTGTTCAGATACACAGTATTACCCAAGAACAGGCTATTCTGGAAAGCGAGTAATTCAGCTCTGTGGCATGCACATGGTATGTGGGCGCACACGCGTGGGTCAGGAACGTGACCAGTTCAAGGATCTCAGTGTCCGGAAAACACGATGCAGATATTGCATAATCTAGATCCTGGCACTTTGCCGTCACTGCAAAAGCCGCCAATTCTTTGAGTATTGCCCTTCTCTAAAATTAAGGGTCCTGAAGATCTCAGTAAATCAGATCTACTAAAAGCCTATTTTTAACCAATTCATTATAATCCAGTTGGAATTAAGCCAAGATAGATTCACTTCCTCACTCACCATTGCAAAAAAAAAATCTATAACATTATCTTGGTAGTAAAGAATAGTAAGTGGTACAAGCTTTCTTCTTACAGCTGAAGAGTTTGTACATTGCCCATGAGCCAAACTTGAAGCCTTCTGTGGAGTTAAAGGACTAAGAAGTAAGTCTTGCTTTTGATATAGTCCATTAGCAGGTTACATAATAATAGTTCAATATTTTTGATAATTAAGCATTCCTAGAGACAGTGGCATCTTTCCGTTTCACTTCACAAAAGCGTTGATTCTTATAACATTAAAAAAAATCTAAAACAATACCAACAGACCCAGGAGGACAGCTAAGAGAGAAATAAAGCAAGAGAGGGTCTAGGGAAAAAAAAGTTACTTACGAATAGCACTGCAGCAAAAATTTAGTCTGAACATAGTTCTCTCTTGCCTGGAGAAGAAGAACATTGAAGGAATCCATGCTGCAATGAAAGTCTGAACTGTTGCTGTTAGATAGGAATAAATACTTATATGTAAGTTACCAAGAAAGAATGTACAGAGCTTACACAGCTTGCAGGTAAAGACAGGTATAGATCATTTCAGCAATGCTCAGGGAACAGGCTTGCATGACAGACAACATGGTGGCAGCGGGAGGGGTGGAGGTCATTACTTTGGCCATTTTGTGCTTGAGTCAATCACATGTTCACAAGAAACAAGAAAAAAGCAAAGATTTTTAGTTTTGACTGCAAAAATAGGCCTGGTATATGAAGAAGAATCCGAGTTGCCAGCATTAAGATAAGTTCTTGGATGCACCTTGTGTAAGAAGCAGAGACAAGACGAGGAAAGAGTTTAAGGTGGTTCCAACAAAAAGCTGAAGGGCAGGATTAGTACTTCTTCCAGGAGAGCTAAACAAGACCAAAAAACAATAGTCAAACCCAGAGGAGCCACTGGAGGGCAAGATTTATCTGGATCAACATCAGCGCCTCTTATACAAAAAAAGGAGGGGGAAGGCAGACCGGAGACTACCAAAATCCATACAGTCATTATCCTTCAAGTACCTGTGACTCCCTAGTTTTCCCTGGAGCTGTGGTAGAGGTAGAACCTAATGCTGAAAAATAGCTTGTGGTCTGGTAGCTGAGAAACTGTGACTTTGGCCAGTGAGGGTGGCAAACCAAATGCTTCAGATGTTTGATATTTTTGTGTGCAGTTTGTTTGTTTTATAAAAAGAACCTAGCTGTAAGTTTAAGCAGCACCTAAAAGATTGAGGCCCTGATCCAGGGCCTTAGCTTCAACAGACTAGGATGAATGCATTAATAGACACACAGATTGTATTCGCACTTCCTGCTTTGACTTCCCAGTGTATAGCATAGGGCCTGTGATGTGTACACAGAGCAGTTAATGCAAAATTTTCTTCATCCCTAATTAGGGTTGACAAAACACATATCTGACATAAGCACCTGATGCAACGAAAAGCTTAGGTATTTGTGTTTGAAGTACAGAGAAATATAACTGTCCTGTATTTCACATTTTAGAAGAGATCCCAAAACCGTTAGGGTCTGAAACTGAAAATGCTGAAACAAATACACTCGAGTATTTGCCAGCAAGAGCAATAAACTCTTTTTTATGGTTCTCCGAGGCTAATATATGGGCAATGGGGGTAAGAAATCAACATATTAAGTACTAGGTATCACCAAGATATCCGTGTTGTCGTTTCTCTGTTTCATGCAGGCACACACGTAAAAACTGAATATGCTGTAATTATATTTAGTTACTGCAGCTTAACAGGCATCCTCAGGTAGGAAACCACTCACTAGCTTATTTCTTCAGTTGTGCTGAGGAAAAGATTAATTTTATGTTCCTGAAGCTCTCTAAGAGATCATTAGGAGGATGGTCACCCATTGGATTTTTGGAAGCCCAAGAAATCTCCATGTTCTGATGAGACTCCTTCCCTGAGAAAGATTTGGGAGCAGCAAACTCCCTGACAACTTACTAAGCCCAAACTTCAGAGAAAAATTAAACGTGGTACAGAAACAGAATTTTCCCATTCAAGCTCCTGAAGTCTGAAGAATCTCTCTGGGACTGAGCACATAAATACATTGCTCTAACATACATGAATGTGGTTTAATGGGTTTAAAGTTTAAAAGTATTTAGAGATAAAAATCAACTTCACAAAGTATCTGCCAAGTTACATATACTGCTGTGCTGAGATGAAAAACAGTAATGGTCAGGCTAAAACACTGCGCCGATACTCAGTTACCTACATGAAAGTCTATTCCAGAGTTAAGGCTAATTCACTTACACCATCACATCTCCAAAATACTTGCCTCTTTAGAAAACTACTCCCATTAAACAGTGTCCTGTGGGAGTATGCTCCCTGCAAAATTCTACATGAATAGAAGAAAACTGTACCTTTCATGCAGTGCCACGCTCATGACTGTCAGAGCACAAAGCTTGAAGGCAAGCTAAACAAGCAGAAGTGCAGGCTTCAACCCTGGGAGCCAGGGAAGGACATTACAGCCAGCCTGGGCAGAAGTGTTTGTGGAAGGCCACATACATTCACCGTCCTCAGCTCTGAATACAAGAATATCAAAGACTGCTCAGGAGGAAAGATCGGACAGCACTTCCACATCAGGAATAAGCATTTATACAAGTTTTCTTCTCCCATGCTTATTGTATCTCCCAGTCACTGCAGAACTGCGACGTAGCCAGTGATACCAGCTCCACTCACCACTCCACTTCTCCTGCAAATGCTCCTTCCACCCTGCGTGACATATCCCTCCCCAACAGCCAAGGAGCTCCCCACATTTGCTAATTCAAGCTCCAGTAAGTCCAACTTCTAGAGATGACTTAGACTCACTTAAATAGCAAATCTAAGAGCCAGCTGGAATAAGTTAGTATTTCAGGCCAAGAATAACAAGTTTAAATAGAGTATCTACTAGCAAACATAAATATAGCATGAATTTTATTCCCTCTTTCTCAGCCACACACAGACAAGCAGATACTTAGCTAGGTCTTTGATTGCTGCTGTTATATAAAACAGAGCCAACCTATTTTCAAACATGTCCTGATGAAGCCTCTACAAGCTAACACTTCTCCAAACATATATATACACATATATTTTAAATACTTAACAGCACAGAAAAGTAGAGTTTGTAATTCACCTGCAAAAACAACCAGCTCTGAGACTGCAAGTAACAGCTCTTTATTTTTATTACTTTGGGGTTCTTCCTTGGTATTGAGGTAATGTAAGCACATGACCTACAGTCTCAGCAGAGTTTTGGATGGAGGAACTATTCAGCTCTACAGCAGAAGACTTGTATGTTCAGCAAAGTCTGTAAAGCAAGTTCTCTAGCCACAGAAAAGGGTGGATGCTGGGGCTGAATCCTACCATTTTGCTCACAAAGAAGGCGAATTAAGGAAGAGCATTCACATTGTCTCATGGATAAAGGTAAGGAAACTATTCCTACGAGAAAGACTAGCACACAACCAGTAAGCACAATGAAGACTGACATGAAGGAAAGAACAAGTAGGAGGGATCATGCAACAGTAAAACAGCTGAGATGTATATAACACTTTACATGCAGGTCCCCTTTCGCTGCTGAAGGTCTTGATTATCAACTGCTAAGAAGTAGGGGAATAATAGTTATTTCTCCAAATTAGTGTGGAAAGAGATGATATTCATCCTAATGGATTCAAAGAATACAAATCAAAAGCTAGCCATATCCTTGCAGTACACTTGATACTTTTATCAAGTCTCACACATGCAGGACACCCAGCCACACAGGACACCTTCACTGCAGCTAGCTACTGATGTTAAGAGTCACAGCTGCACACACCGCACATTCACACACTGCCAGCATGCTGAAGACTGTCGTCTTATGCACAGACAAGTTAATTGCATTTTGGAACACATTTATACTGTGCTCTTTTGTTTCCACACTTTTTATTTTCTGTTAAGAATAGTCCCTCACCTTCGTAAGGAAAGAGCAGAAGAACAAGTCAAAAAAAAATTACTGAGGAGAATTTTTTTTTCAAGTGGATGTGTTTTTTTTTGTTTTTGTTTTTTTTTTTTTGTTTGTTTGTTTTTTAAGCAAAAACAAAGACATGCAGACAACTATGGAAAGGCCTGGCATTCAGAATAAGTGTGCCACTTTAAACATTTCCACAAAGCCAGCACATCAAGGTGCACACCAGATCCTCAGCTCTGCTGCTCAGGCGGCCCCTCCAAGGGGCTTACGAGGCAAGAGAAGAGGAATGCAGGCGCTACATGAGCTTGAAGTCCTCATCAGGTACTTCAGCGGTCCCCAGCTGCCTTTAAAACACCTGCTACAGAGCCCCTTCAGCAGGGAGGCATTTTGCAAAACCCGCAAGCAGAGAAAGCGACAGGCACGGAGGAGCAGCGCGGGCAGGGTTTTACAGGCAGGACTTCCAGCTCACCCTCCATTTGGGGCAGGCGTAGCCAAGCCAGCCCTGCCGCACCCACAAGGCCTTCGCCAGGCCAGGTCTGTCAGGGAGGGGTGCCATCTTTTTCCATGCTTCACTCACATGTACAGCTGTATCGAGAGGAGTCTGCAGCTTAAACCAAGCCTTTGAAACCGAATGTGAAATGCCGAAGCCAGGAAGAAAGCACGCACCTCCCTGGGCTCAGAGCACAGTTCATCTTTCTCCGCTGTAAATGAGGGGAAGCCTCCAACTATCTCTCCCTGATAAAAATCAACTCCCTCACCATAGCTTTCAGAGGCCTTTAGGCACTTCTAAACTGAAGTGAATTGTCTGATTTCAGGGCATGAAAAAAGCAGGGTTTTATCATTTCTCTTTTATTCCTTCACACTCAGTTAATTGCAGGCTGAAGTGCTTTTTAATAGGGGGAAAAAAGCGGTATGTTTGAGCTAAATTACCCATCTTCAGTAGACACAGAAGAGATCTGATCTGCTGAGAACAACTGTGTATTTTTACAGCACTAGTAAAAATGCTCACGATAAATACCCTTCTAAAAAATAATTGCTTGTATCACATTCCTTTCAATACAGATACCACTTAGTCTAAAGCAGAGGGAGAAAGGCTATATTCAGTCTTAAATGGGGATAAAGTATTAATCCTGAATCACAAATAAGGACTCTCTAAAACTTTTTTTTAAAATCTACAAGCTGCCATTTCTGGCTGTCAGAGTGGAAGCAACAGCCTTGAGTGAAATACTGAGGTTGTCTCCTCAACACGCAGGAACAGTTCAGTGCAGGACTTGCAGCAGTCGGCAAGGACAGAACATCCATAGTATGCAGCAAGTTTTAAAGGGCTAGACAGGAACTGCAAAATCTGCAGGATACATCCTATTATACACCATAGCCGTGAGTCTTCCTTATTTTTTATTATTATTATTTTGGATGGCTGATTTGCAGTTCCTGCTCCAAATTTCTGGTTTCTAGATCAGCGAGAGGTGATGGATACTACCACCTCTATCTAAGTAAGAAAGTGGTCACTCAGATATCAGGGTTGGGGGTGGAAATATCTCCCCATCAGAAGGGAGGGAAAGGCTTCATGCACTCTAAGATGTTGGCTTGAACTACTCCACAGAGTAGGTTTGGAAGGGGAGGCCAACTTTCAGTAGGAAGGATGGGGAAAAAGGGGCTTACCATGCATCTACAATGTGAGGTTTGTGGTGACACAAGGGGGAGCATAGCTGGCTGAATGATGACACTTGTCACAGGGAATTGAGCGTTCCCATCACTGCTCCCAGAACCATCTCTGTATGCTGCAGGAAGCCATCACAGCGTGGAGGCAAGGCCAGTCCCTCGAGAAGCGAGAGTTTGGGCCCCACCGAGTCAGAGGCAAGGTTTATGCTTGTTTCCAGTTGCACCAGCTTTGCCAACAGTAGGAGCTGGGAGCACACGCAGCAGAAGCCTCTAGTTCCCACCTCTGTTAGTAAGCCCAAGACACGCAGCTGTTTAGAAAGGAGTTTCGTAGGTTGCACTCCTGCACCTAAACGCTGCCCAGGACAGGTTGTATGAGTGAACCTGAGGCACTTCTGAAAGCACCCTGCTGTGCATTTAATTGCTTTGTGTGGCAGAGACTCCAAAAAAGAAGTGAGAAAGGCATATAAAAGACACAGCAATAGAGGCCACTTCTAAAAATCACTTCAATCCAGCACAGTACTTAAAATTAAATATCGGAAAGAACAATGTTGGAGTTGTTCATTCTATTTTGCATAAGGTATAAGCTAATATGGTATTGCAAAATCCAGAGATGAGATTATGTGCTAGTTGCTACATAGATTTTTGATATCATGGCCAAGAAACACTTCCTATTATCCTCCTACTATTATCCATAACGCAAAAACCCAACTTACCAAAGGGAAAGGAGACAGCTTCTCCCAAAAACATGGAGTCCAGTTCCTAAGTAGAACAGCACTGAGATGGGGATACCATCAGCACCCAAGAAGCATGTTGGAATATCCTGTAGGACTTGGCAGCTTTTATACACTCCCTATCATAGAACCATAGAATGGGTTGGAAGGGACCTTAAAGCCCATCCAGTTCCAACCCCCTGCCATGGGCAGGGACACCTCCCACTAGATCAGGTTGCCCAGGGCCCCATCCAGCCTGGCCTTGAACCCCTCCAGGGATGGGGCATCCACAGCTTCTCTGGGCAGCCTGTTCCAGTGCCTCACCACCTGGTGAGTAAAGAATTTCCTCCTGACATCTAATCTAAATCTCCCCTCTTTTAGTTTAAAACCATTCCCCCTTGTCCTATCATTATCTACCCGAGTAGAGTCCCTCTCCATCCTTTTTATAAGACCCCTTCATCATTCCCTTTTCAGGCTTCTCATTCGCACTAAGGGCTGAGCCTACTGGAATGGCTGCAGGAGCTCTACATCTACAGAAGAACTCGGTCCTTGTCTTGTTTTAGGGAGATTCCTTGGAGGACTTGTTGAGAGTAATTTCTGTTGCAAGGTGGCAAAGAAAAACTGGAAATTGTTACAAAAAAATCTTGTGAAATGGATTAATGAAAACCTCAGGCTAGACCAACAGTAACCCATAATGTGCTGTACAAGAATGCCGCTGTCTGATAAGAAGCCCGTGCACTAGACATCAGGTTACCTGCCCTCAGTTCAGCGCACTCTTACCAACACGACCATTCACTGTGCAGACACACATGAGCACAAGACAGGCATGTGTGCGAGCTCTGCAGTATGACTAGCACTTGTTTACGGTAACTTTCTAATTCAGATGAGAATTAAAGTATATGCAAAGGGACACTTTCCCTCCTACAACAACAGGTTGGTGTTGTGGAGCAGTACTAGCTTTAAAAGCCAGTTACATTACCAAAGGATTGCTCAGGCAGAGGAAATCCAGGGTTGTCATCTCTTCTCATACCAGTGGATCAGAAGGGTATTCTGGCACTGATTTGACAGAACATCAAGAAGCTGACATTAACAAAAATGAACTGAATTATATTAATTGCTATTAAAAACACTTCAACCAACCAACCAAAGAAAACCCACTGTCCTGAGGACTACAACTGAGTTGTATCCCAAAGACACTTCAGAAACATTCAGGCCACCCCATTATCCCACCTGAAAAGCAAGGTAGAAATAGAGGTAGGTAAATGGCAGAGATACAGCATTTCTGAAATCTCTCACAAGACAGAATTTTAAAATTCTTTTATCTGGTCACAGGCCACAAAGTAAGCTTAGAAACAAAATCTGCAGTGCAATTCAAATGTCCAGAGCAGACAACAAATGCAACAAGACTCACTTTGAAAGTTTGTAACCAAATGATTTAAAAGAACATGCAGGTTGCCAAAGAAAGGATAATGTTCTTGAAATTGAGTGCTTGGAGTTACGCTCCTAAATCTAATATTAGAATGCTTACATAAAAGTGGCTTATTAAACGTCAACACTGCCATTATTTTGACAGCCATGGAGATGCATTAGGTCCTCTCTCGCATGTCTCCAGCCTAGAACTGTAACGGAGAGCACTGCAGTGAGATAAGAACAGACCTTTTCTGTATTTACTCTTCAGATACAAGGACCTAGTCTAATACTGAGCATTTCAGAACAAATCTGGTATTTTTATCCTGAACATTTACCTCCCCTCTCATTTCTGATTTGCAAAGGGTAACAAATTTCACATGACTCTTCATATTTTGTTTTTCCTCGTACACAAGGTCCAGTCTGGCTTGTATTTTTACCTGCAGGGAGAGCAGCTTTCAATAAAGGAGTATAACAAATGATCTTGCTCCCTAGGCTTGCTACCTCTGTCACAGGAAGCCAGGCTTTGATGGGATCGTTTGGGCCGCATGTGACCTTTGGAAGTAACACAGCTGAGAACTGAGAGCAGCACACAACAAAAGAAGCAGAAGCGAGAACGGGGGCAGGCAGCCAGCTACAAGGTGCGGCCCACGAGTGGCTCAGGAGCAGCTCTGCAGTCAGGAAGGCCCCTGCTACAGCCGACACCTGCGCTGACATGCGTGTGGCCAGCTGCCCAAGTTGTCAATTAGGAAAAGGGACAAGCGAGCTGCCCAAGGGCGGTGATGCTGCTGCATCTGCCGGGACACCTCTGCCCAGCCAGACAGCTGCCCGACAGGGCAGCCCTGCAGTGCCGAGCCTCTTCGGGAAGAGCACAGGTCAGGACGATGTGCGTGAGTGCCATGACCGCTACCACGGGTTGGCACACGTGTGTCTGCAAAGCCTCATTTCCTTAATTGCTCTGTCTGCTTTTTTTTTTTTCTTCTCCCTCTAATTGCTCCATAATGACTTGCATTAGTAATACTATTGGTGGAGCTGCAGAAGAGCAGCACTCTGTTAAAGTTTGAAGCCCAAAATCCAGTTGTATGTAGCACTTTATAAGCCAAGTGCATCTTCTGGAATGACCCGTGCATAATCACAGTGCAGTGACACGGTGCCTAATCAATTAAAGCCAGCACTGCACCTGAACCTGCAGTTCTAGGTGCAAAGCAGTTTAAGACATGCAAAAAATTAAGATCCTTTCCCTTTTCATGTACACATCTGTCAGATCTAGCACATGCAGCTGAGCTCTGTGGCTTTCATACTGCTTGATCAAAACTAAGATTTTAAGTTGTACATCACACAAAAAAGCAGCACTGTAAGTCATTAAGCACTCATGTAAACTTCAGGTTATTTTGCATCTTAACAGACATTTCCAGAGGAGGACTTTTAGCACATCAGAAAATACAGACAGACAAGCAGCGACTGTCTGCATTGAAGAGACGGTGACAACACAGGAAACAAGAGACACGGCAAGACTACATTATGATTTTAATGACTCCTGAACCAAGGCAGCTAGCATTATGAAGTTGCATAACACGCAGCAAATCTGGACCTGGCCGCAGCCTTTGTTCCGCTGAGGAGCGGGTAATTAGACCGCCACACTGAAACTGTCAGGCATGACAGATGCCTGCTATTCGACTGACAACAGAAAACACGCTACTCAAAGCCTGGAAGAAACGCAGCCTTGGGCAGCGCCAGCAGTGTTTGGGCCACAGGTCTTTTTAGCTGGGTAAAACGTGCGCTTTCTTTAACAGAAGTGTGATCGTATCAACAGCAGAAACATCGTGAAAGTAGAACAGGAAGTGCTTGTAGCTGGGTTCTGAGAAAAGATAAGTGAGAAATGGTGGTTAAAGGTCTGGCTGGAGGCAGCTTCTCCCCTCACCACCATCTCAAGCTGGTGCCGTGCCACCCGATTCCTGCTGTGCTCAAGGAAAGAGGTCTGATAGCACGTTACTGCAAAGGAACACAGCTAGACCACAGATAGGAAAATCCAGCTCCAACACCTCTTCCTACAGAAAGAAAGAAGCAAGCAACCATCAGGACCTCCAGTTCTAACTACCTCAGTCAGATGTGTCATGCTGCCAGGTTTTCATCTACTATAATCACGCAAAGATTCATCACTGAAACCAGCTGTTTCAGAGGGCTTTCAGGTGCATCAAGAGAGTTTTTCTAGGTCATCGTCTCCACAATAAAAATTAATCAGCATTTAACTGCCAGCCTACTTCTCCTGCACTTGAAAGACATTTGCTCACCGTTAAAACCTGCTGTTAAAGAAATGGCATGCAAATGGTACAAGTGCTGTAGACTAGAGCTTAAAACACTGCGGAAGTTACCTACATCAATACCATGCTATCAAATACATCTTTGAGAGCACCTACACACCCGTAATCAGAACTGTTTCATGCTAGATGCCTCTGTTTTCAGGACTACAAACTCTTTGGTTGAATGCTGCCGCATGATTCTGTGTTCAAGTCAGACAGATCAAACATGCGTGGTTTAAATACACACATAGCTTGAGATGTGTGCATTTCTCAGATACCAAGTTATCAGCAAAACAGAAACCTTCCTCAGCTTAGCCACTACCCATTAAGTGACAAAGAATAAAGAGGGAAAAACTCCTATTCGAAGAATAAAGCTTGGTTATCAGAAATGTAGCAGACAGTTACTATGACACTTGCTACATTCTTTCTTTGCTCTAAAGGAAGTCAGCAAAATGTTTAAATGAAGCCAGGCCTCAGCAGAGCCTCCCTGGCATTGAAGGCTAACAGTGTAAAAGGGAACTGCGCTTGCTGACCACGCTTCCTCAGACGTCTGCCATGACATGGCAAGAGTCAGTGTGCCTGGGAGGCAGGAAAGCATGTGCTTTGGGATACTAGAGGGGTTCGTTTAGATGACTCCCCAATATACTCACCATCTATGAAAACAAGACAACTTAACCGAGGGAACGCCAAGAACATGTGGCAGCTTGAGCCAATCATTCTTTTGGCAGTATGGCCCATGGTGCGGAAAGGGCTATAGCATAGCATCTTTTCCGATACAGAATTTCAGCATTTGTACATCAGGTTAGGAATCTACCACCCATTTCATTGATCAGGAACTGGAAGTTATAGTAAATTAATTTGAGTTTAACGAGAAGCATTGGCTCTGTAGTTGAACAATTTCTTGTTTCCCTCACAGCTCATCAAAATGCAAACCCAAATGCCCTTGATGCCCTGTTACTTGTATTACATACACTAGCACTCCCATGTACACAGAATTTCTACTATATAGTAAAACATCTGGATCACTGAAATGGTCTTAAAACAGTTTCTGAAGGTGACAACACCAGGGTGCTTTCTAACATCCTCAATACAACCTGACTCTGCCACTTCCAATCAGCATTCGTACAGTTAATCTACCATCTCCCAGGCACTATTCAACTGTTAAGGATTATTATGCTAGTGCATAATTTACTTATATGCCCAATCCTTAATTAGCCAGTTTTCAGCAACAAGCATACGTGAAATACACAGCAATGCAGCAAAGATATCAGTGAGTAAGAGCAAATTGGGATGGTTTAAGAGATGCTTCAGCAGAGGAAAATTCCACTGCTTTGCAAGCAATCACGTAGATTGCAAGAGCAGTAGTACTCATCAGGGAGGAAACCGTTCACTATTCACCCCCCCCAGAGTGCTGAATTTCTCATCTGTGGTTACCCTAAATATGCTTATCCCAGCCAATATTGGGCAGGTGTTTCGCACTGTTCAGCAGGAACATTAGCTAATGAACGAGAAGAAGGGCCCCTGGCACTAAGGCAGTAACCAACTGCAGGCGGACAAATCATTTTTTAAATGGATGGCTGCTTCTCCTCAGAACTGTAATGTTCTGTGTAACAAACTGCGCACGAAATACAATTGCATAAGTTCGCAGCAGAGTGCTACGCACCACCAGTGCGGGCTCACCTGCAGTTCTCTGCACCAGTCATTAATGGAAACAGCACAGAGCCCAGCTTATCTGAATCATCAGCTCCACAGAAAGCAGGTGAGAACATATGTTCTGTCCAGACACTTATTTGCACTTTCCTCGCACTCGCTGGGGGCTGGAACGGGCAAAGTCACTCCAGTACAGCGCTTATTCAGCCGAGTGGGCTTCAGATGAGCTGGGGGAGCTTTCCAGGCTACCTGGTTTCGCTGCAGCCACCTGGTAACCGGTAAACTCCGGCTGCCAGCGACAACAGAACAGCAGCGTGCTGACAGCCAGCTAGCAAGACCACGAGCATCCAAGTTGAAAGGCAGTCCATTTTACTCAGCGCGGCGAGGACGCTCGGAGAGCGCTTTTCCGAATAACTACGGCGATGACCTGCGCGGTCCAGTACTTCAAATTGCTAAAAATAACTCCCGGCAAGCCAGCTCCCTAAAGCACAGAGCTGTATCGAAACGCCCCGGCCTCCCGGCGCCAGGCGCGCAGATGCCGGGGGACGATGACAGCCGCGGGCTGCGCTTGCCCCGGCTCCGCGGCGGGCCAAGGGGCGGCAGCGGGGCGCGGAGGCCACCGAGGCCGGGTGCCCCCGAGCGCCCTCCCGGCCCGCGGAGCCCCCT
>VXAA01004434.1:97834-111619 GCA_013399115.1 Anseranas semipalmata | reverse complement strand
TTTTTTTTCCAGGGAGAGGAAAAGTCGCTAAACACAAACTGCTAACTTGGGATTTTCCGTCCGCATGCATCCTACTGGAGATCTGCTTCTAGGGAGCGAGACGACCGGAGGAAATTAACAGAGCCGGGCAGCGGTTTTCGCTTGAAATCTCTTTGCTGAAATACCTGAAAATCAGCCCAGGGAACGAAAAGTCACTTTTGGCTTTTCGCCAACCAGCCGAAATCAGAACTTTCTCCTTTAACTTTATTTTGTTTAATGAGCCGCAAAACTTTGTTTAAAAAAAAAAAAAAAAAGAATAAATAAATGGAAAGGAAAAGCAGGGTGATGTGCGATGAAGATGTTTGCTTTCAAGTACGTGCAGGTGCACGCCTCGGGGCCTGCTGCTGCCCACCTCCCGCAGGAGCGTGGCTGCGGCTGCAGGGGGAGCCCCCGCCCGTCCCCCGCTCCTGTGCCGCCTCTGCCGGCCTCGCTGCTTGCAGCCGCAGCCTCCGCCAGGCGACTCCCAGCCTAAAAAGAGTGCAGAAGACCTTTGGCCACGTTTCGTTGGTTATCCAGCACATCCTCTCTCCTTTAGTGCTGTCCTCTTTCTAAATGTTGCCGTTGAGGAGGTCAGTCAGCGTTTGCTAGTGGTGTAATTAAGGTCTCCTCAGCTCTGTGCTTTGTCTAATAGGTTGTTGCCAAGGCATTTGATGCACGCTTTCCAGCACAGAATATTTGGCTCCTACAGGCCCATGTTTGCTGTTCTTACACTCATTGACTGGTTTAGTTTAACCTGAATAGTTTAACTGATTTAAACAGGATCATCTGGGGAGTATGGCATCAAATAAGAAAAAGGGTATCAGTCCGAGCTTGTCTACACACCGCTGTAAACCAGGATTTACAGCAGCCTTCTACAAGAGCTGTGTTCACACAGCTCAGTTCCTTACAGCAGAGTCTCTGGTGGACTGCTGTGGTGGTTTTAGTCCATTAGGAACATCAGCAACATCACCTCTAGGTAAGCTTCATCACCACAGTAATCCTGCGGTTACAGCTGTGCTCCAGACTTTTTGGCAGGTCTCCGCCTGCCTTCCCGTGCTGTTCTGCACTAAACCCTCTTCGTGTTCTCTATAGGCGGCACCTGGATGTTACCTCTGTTTAAAGGCCACCACATACATTGCAACCTGTTCACTTAGCAAAACTATCTTTGTTCTATCCTTGCTTTCTTCTCACTTGTTATATTTTTATCTGGTTCCAGGCAGAGGTCTTAGATCTGCTTGCTGCCTGAGAGGCCCTGCTTGAGGCAGAAACAATGATGTGTGCTTAGGGGGATGCAAGGTGATGGCCAGGTGGGATCACAACAGAGGCATCAAAGTCTTAACACCAAAGCATGAGATGGCAAAGGACAAAATCTGATCATTCAACAGAGTTCAGCCATAGCTGGAGGGATGCAGGAGGATTTTGGTATTAAATGCTAATAAACAGGTGCATTTGCACAGTCACAGTGACTCACAGGATTGATATGGATCAGCCCGCTCCATTCCTTTTGGCAGCCAGTCTTCTCTCATTGACAAGTTCAGATTGCCAGAAGCACCATCAAGTAGTCAATTCAGCAATTTTATAATTTCCTCTGTTATGTAAGTCATTGTTATCACATGAAGCAATATACACCTCATGTTTATTCTTATTCCCAGAACTGAATAATGTTGTGTTAGGCAAATGCCAAGTGTTATTTTCATGCCTTGCTCTGCCTCTGAGCTCTTGGTGTTAGCATTCATTGTTCGCTCCTCATCAGTAACACTGAAGAACTTCTACCCCCTATCCAGATCTTTTCTGTGTTGTTCAAGGTGGCCCTTTGTGTTGCTGAAAACAGCATTTTAAGATTTTTACTGATCTAACATGCCTTTATTGGATGCCTTCTGATAGAGAAATGCCTCACAATTGCTTTTGTCAATAACAAACTGGAAGATCAAACAAATCCTTATCTTAATATGTGGTGTCTTTATGCAACTTCCCTTGCACGCTCCAATTTTCTACCACAATAATCCAGAATGCAGTAGCAAGTTGATTAGCATGCAGAATAACCTTGCAGCAGCTTGTATAGTCCTTATCACCTTCCTTTCTTTCTCCTTTCTTCCCATGTAAGCCAAAACCTCCCATCACCATGCTTTCAAAATGGCAACCCATCTTGAACCTATCACCAACTTCTGACAGTAGCTGGATTGCCTTGTGGGCTGCCCACCTGTGTCAGCATTAAGACATCCCCACACACTGGGATCCCAGAAAACATGCCTTGTTGCAGACATCAGTTTAAAGACTACTAAGTGTTCTGCAATAAAATCCTGAAGAATGTGTCATATTTTGACTCACAAAGGAATTTGTTTGAATCTCCATTTTGTTGGAAGTGCTAACAATTGTGACACATATCTCTATTAGTATCGGTTCTGCAGAGGTGTAGTATATCAGAGAAAATGTCAAAACTGCCACTTTTCATCATGTGAATGCGGAAATCAACATTAGCCTTTCCAATAGACAAAAGTGTAGCAAGAGTAAAAGCTCTTCTATGATATTTGCAAGGTGCGGGAATTGTTCCTTGCTATACAGCCACATCTCTGCTTTTAAGACATGGTAAATTTTAAAAGTTTATGTGAGGGAAAAGACTAGGAATTTTATCCACAGAAGAGGGCTCTGCCATCTCCCTCATGTCCAAATAGGTCGTTTTCCCCTTCTGGCTGTCCATGAGATCAGGAAGTGCCATTCTACTAGGAACTAAGCAGGTTTCCCCTTATTCTTCATAAGAAGGTAGTTCATTACTCTTTGTAAGTGCACATCATAGTTATGACTTTCAATGTTATAATTGCTTGAAGTAGCTAAGTGATCACTGGTCTATTCTCATCACTCTCCACCATACCCCCATAAACACTTAAACAAGTGAATATCCTAGTGCCAGGGCTCACCTTGTGCCAGAAGAGTCTGAAAAAGTTCTGGAGAAGAGCACTCAAGCCTTGTTTGAGGCATGTGAATTATAATTTGGCCTCTTCTCGTGCAAATTTAATCTTGTCTAGCCCTATGAGGAGTTATTTGAACACTGAAACTGCAAACATGCAAATGGATGCTCTATATTGTCAACCGTCAGTTAGCCACTACTAGAAACACTCCCTATGGAAGGTTTCCTCGCGCAGAGTTCTAAAGCGCAAAGGACGAGAGATTGGGAAAAATATGGGTACAGTGTTGTGGCAGTCAAGCTTCGTAAAAATTATTTCTATTATAGATTTTTACAATTATACCAAATCTTTTGACAAAGCTCTCCTGGAAAAGCCTGCTGTTCTCTTCTTGATAGAGAAACAGAATGCCAAAACTATGTTTGATTAAATCTAGATTACTCTCAATACACTATGCCTTTAGGCATTGCATAGGCTAGAAAGTGAATCTTTGTGAGTAAAGTTATGCTAAGTATCTTGGCTTCATTTGAATTAGACAGCTAGACATATGAAATATGGATTAGGCATGGCTAGACATATGACAGAAAAAGGATAGATCTGTTTTAGGAAGCTATACCTGAATGTATTTATTTTTATTCTTGTTCTGGAAAAAATCAGGAAACTTCTAGTTTCCTCTACAGGAAAACAAGCTCTCCTATAAATATCAGATCCTAAAACATCCACTGAGAAATGTGCTTGAGTGATAAATGGCTCGAGTGATAAATGGCTCTATCATGCTGCACACTGTGCTCTGCAATTTTGGAAGAAGCCTAGTAGCTTGGCAAGTAAGCATAACTTGCCTGCCATATTTCCTTAGGCTCTCCTGCTACTGAAAGTGCTGAATTATTAACAATATACTAATACAGCCAATTTGTATAATTTAAACAATCCCCTACATGGATAATAAATTACTTACTAGCAGAGTGACAGAATGTCAGTTAACTGGCCAGTAATCACAGAACGGCTGAGGTGGGAAGGGAGCTCTGGAGGCCACCTGGCCCAACCCCTGCTCAAGCAGGGCCACCCAGAGCAGGCTGCCCAGGCCCACATCCAGGTGGCTTTTGGAGATCTCCAAGGAGGAGACTCCACAACCTCCCTGGGCAACCTGTGCCAGTGCTCCATCACCCGCACAGCACAGAAGTGCTGCCGGGGTTCAGAGGGAGCCTCCAATGTTCCAGTTTGTGCCCATTGTGTCTGGTCCTGGCACTGGGCACCACTGAAAAGAGCCTGGCTCCTTCTTCTTTACCCCCACCCCCTACCCCAGATATTTATACTCACTGATGAGATTATTAATGTATGATAAAATGAGATGACTTTATCAATGATGAGATTATGAATGTAATATCTAGCTTACTAACAATACTTGTCTCCAGAGGTTCCCAGACTGGCAAAAGTCTAAGTGAATGGCCCTCCAAGAGGATGAGAACAATTTCATTGTAAATTCTGACTACTGCGGAAACTAAACAACTGATTGACTGTTATTGATCTCATTTTACAGGGTTTGAGTAGGAAATCTGGAGACATTTTTTGAAAGGCTATGCAGGCAGCCAGTTCCCCACAACTTGGGGGAAACCTGAGCCAAGGAGGCAGAAAGGGCTGCCTAGCTGAAACAGATTCAGACATGAGTGCAGAATGAGATCAGGTAGTGCCAATACTGGGAGCTGGTTCTTCTCTTCCAAGGATAAGCAAACTTGGGCAGGTGAGGACAGTGTCATTGGGCAAGTTTTAGTGCCTCATAGACCCTGGCTAGTAACAATGGAAGCTCTAAGGGAAAACATGCTGGTTCCAACAGTTGGTCCATCTCACAACAGCTCCGTGTCTACTAGATTAATTGTTACAGTGGGGCTGGGCCACGTTGTGGCAGAATGTGAAGTCTGACAGCTCCCTGCAAGCATGCCTGTTAAAGAAGGAGCTGGATAGGGATGATATGGAAAGGGGTGTTTATCTGGTTGACTGTTAGGCTGCTGGCCAAAGGCAAAGAGGAGAAAGACTCCAAAAGGCTTGAAATCAAAAGACAGAGAGCAGTCATCAGCTGCTTCAAGATGCAGTCAATATTATCTCAAGCTGTACCCCCAAGATAGGAAAAATCCAAGGCAGATACGTTAGCAGAATCAGCATCATAGTCAGGTCAGACACAAGTCACTACTTGTGCTATTGTAACGAAGGGTTTCTTATTATACTGGACTGTCTTTCCCTGTTTATTCGTTATTCTAGTGGAGGGCATATTTCATTCTATAAAGAAGGCTTTTCATGCTAATATTATTTGCATATTTCCAGTTCCTCATCCTTCTCCATTTGTGTGCTATTGAAGATAAATTCCAAGTTTGGGCAATAGAATGGGTAGGGTGATTTATTGCGGTACGGTTATTACATGCGTACAAAGCAGGGACATCTAGCAGGCCAAAGCAGCATCTGCAAATACTGTTTACAAATACATCTACTAAATGTGGAGTATTAGAGCATTTTTTTTCAAAAGCAGCTTAGATAGTAAGTACATTGCATGACCTCTAGTGGTATTAAGCTCAGGCACTGTCAAAGTCACTCACAGCAATCTGATACAAGTGGGGAAAAGCCATGCTTACAGAGGCACTACCACATACGTGTAAGTTTATTCTGATGTATCCTGCCTTACTGTCAGGCTTATGCTGGCCCAAATGTTGTCCCACTGCCAGGATAAGATTGAGAAAAGTTTTTAACTCAGCAGGAATTCCAAACACTCAGCAGAGCAAATGTCTTGCAGCAATGTTTTTGTTGTCAACTAATTACACACAGTCATTGATCTTCCCTGCTGTTGTCTTCATGTAGAGAAATAAGAAACCAGCAACACCAGTGCAAGAAGGAATGGCAAGGAGTACTGGGAGGTAAAGCCTCCAGCGTCTTCTCTGCAGTGACTCAGGAGGTTAAGGACAAGTAACATTTTCTTTTAACGTTGACAGAAGAATAACGTTCTATTTCCCTGTTTTTGTGGGTCCTGTTAGGGTCCTATCCCCTCAGAGAGGAAAAACAGATCTTCCCCTTTGAGGGTCCAAAGTCCCTATAGCAAAAGCAGAAGGTTAGGAATGACTCCCTGCCTGGGATACAGACGCTGGCAGCAGGGAGAGGTAGGACCAGAGCTGACAGAAAGAAGCTACTGGCACAAAGATGAGGTGGAAATGGAAGCAAACGTGGCAGCAGAAATCACTGAACATGACCGTGTGATTAGGAAGCCATGCTTTCTCACAGGACTGCTAGGAGAAGATCAGCCTTCTCAGAGGCAGTAGCTGGCGCAGTCTCGGCAGGGCAGCAAGCAGACTGTGGGACGCCCCGAGACAGACAAGTTAGGTTCTGTAGAGGTGCCGGGCTGGTTCCCATGGCTTCCCTTCTCATCCATCCTATTCCTCAGCCTCTGAGTCATGCTGAACGTGCAGTGAGTCAGTCACCAACAGCCCCTCGGCAGGAACCATCCCAGCGCTCTGCCACTAGCGGGAGAGATGCACAGACACTTCGACGAGGTGCAGTTGCACTTTATGGAAGACGTGTTGTTTTATTTGCGCTTAAGTTTGGTGTCATTCACATTCTGGGGTTTAGAGCCTTTCTCTTGTGCACTTGTTTTACATTCGTGGCAACTGGCTCTTGATATTTTCTAATTATTTGCTCATTATTTTCTACTATTTGTTGTTTAGTTCTTTGGTGTGTAAATAGCTTATGAAATAGAGAGAGGAACTTCAAAGCAAATTATTTTAAAAGGAAATCATTTTAAATAGGTGATGTACAAAATTGATCACAGACCAGTTTAATTAATCCAGAAAATTAACATTGTGTTTGCCTTATCTTACAAAACTATTCAAACTCTTGTCATATGCTTAAATAAAACTTTTAATGGATTTGTTTCAAAGTATGATACAGGGTAATTTACTCAGCGTATTTATCTATATATACACATCACCTTCATAATTAACAAGTGAGTGTAATTTAGCCAGTTGTTTGAAGCTCAGTTGTTATAGCAAGCACCTCTTTAATGTGTGTGAACTGATTTGGCTCAGCTGTTTAACAGATGTAAGCTCTTTCTAGCATGGACCGTAGTTTCATTTATATATAGCACCCCTAACATACAGGATACTGCTCGAAGTAATGAACAATAAACAGGTCTGCATAAAAAGTGTGATTCACCTAAAACAGCTTCGGAAGGTCAGATTTAGACAGCTGAACTTTTGATGTCTAGGTCTATGTTCCTCACTCTAGGTTGCCTTTATAATCAACGAATTAAAACAGGCAGTTGAGATGGGTCGGCTTAGCTACCCAAAAAAGTGCCTGTCCAAGGAGATGAATTGCCATCCCAAAGTTTTCCTCCACTGACTTTATTATAAGGAGGTTGCTTTGGGTTACGAACTCAGGATGACTTCATATCTAACCAGTAGTCCTAGGGCTAAGGAAACCTACCCACGGATCTAGTTTGTTTGGTAGCAGAAGACCCCAGTAAGTGCTGAAATCTCCAAAAGGAAGGCACTTTTTGGTAGTTCACCTGTACTGAAAACATGCAATCTCTTACAGACATAGAGCAGAGACAAATTTTTCCTCATCTGATGAAAAACGGAGACAACTAATAGACTGTTTTGCTGGGGATATAGATCCTACTGAATACATCTGAAACAGAGTAAAGTATGAGTCCCAAAGTGAGCCGTCCGTATTGGACTTTGGTTATTCTTTTATTTATTTGGCCTTGTCTGGATGCCTCTCTCATTTACAAATTTTTGCAGAGGTTACTGCAGTTTGAATGACTTCTGAATGCCTAGAAAGAGAGGGGCAGAAAAACAGCACAGGACTGAATGAGGGGAGACTTCATTTGCATTAACTCAAAGACATTTTCCATTTTCCCCTTGCTCATCAGCCACCTGTGCCCCAGGTTCTCATGACATGACTGTGCTTCCCTTCTTCTGACCTTTAAGTCTAGATCTATTGGCCCAAACTATATGTAGGTTACACAGAGTGTGCATACCCCTGTATATGATCATACAATTCCTTTGGGATTTCACTTTACAGTATTAAAATCTGTATTTCTACCTATCTGAACTGAGTGGAAAGTCTCTATACATGTCAGATTTGTCTGATTTGTACCTCTCTCTGGCAAATGAGTCTGTTTTGCAAGAGAACATACGTTTCATTCCACTCCAATTCTTCCCAATCTGACCATTTTAATTTATTGATTTCTGTATTGGACATTTTTGATCCTTCAGTGCAAATTACAATATTTGAAAATCAGGTTTAGTGCAACAAGCCTTCCTAATATGCAAGCAAGCTTTAGAGTTTAAACTCTTCCAATTAATAATTACTTTGATATTCTCCTTCCACCTGTTGTCTCTGCAGAATCCCTTTTTTGTGCTATCAACAGTTTAACTAATTTATTCCTCGGAGCCTTACAGTGACGTAGCAGTATTTCCAAAAACAGTGTCTGGAATGTTTACTACACATTCTGCTGACAGACATAAAGGGAAGAAAAGGCAAAACAAATGGAATCCTGTATTTGTTGACTTTAACAGCAGGAGCTTTTTTACAGTTAACACTGAATATTAAAATGCGTAGTTTAGATCTGATTCACTGGCTCAGTATGGTGCTGATGAAGTTCTATAAAAATCTTGACCTGATCTCCTAAAGCATGTGGGGATTGTTTAGGGATACAGATCCTGCGTAATTCCCTAAAGTTAACGTAGGCAGAGTCCAGCACAGCTACAGCCCTTGATTTCACCATGGTTGCCGATAAGTGGTGTCTTGTACATCTTTGTTGGAGATCCCACTTTTCTCACTTTTTGCCAGCCTCCCTGGGAACATCAGCCAGCCACTGTTCTCACCCACAAAGACAGTGTGCATGGCAGGCTGGCACCATAGATAAAGCCACCCCATAAAATTAACTGTAACTGCTTGAAATGGGAAAAGCATCAATAGAGTGTGCAACAATGTAAAATAAGACTTCACCTAGGTAAATTTTAATGAACTGTGCAACAGCAAATTAACATGTTGCTACCTCTAACCACCTGCCTTTGATGGTCTGCTGCACCAGAAGTAGGAGAACTAGTGCATACACTAGACATCAGCATCTCTCCCCTGCCATAGCAGCAGCTTGAACCAACAGTGGAGGAGGGTTGATATGATGTCAGACAGTAAACAAGCAAAAAGAAAAAAAAAAAAAAAAGGAAAGAAAACCAACCCCAAACCACAAACAGAACCTCTGTCCTTCTATAGTTAAAAAGTTATCTGGGCTCTGCAATGATAACATAATAGAATCATGGAATAGCCCAGGTTGGAAAGGACCTCAAAGATCATCAGGTCCAACTTGTTGTGGGAAAAGGGAGCCTAGATGAGGCTATCACCTTGTCCAATCACACCTTGAAAACCTTCAGTGATGACTCTACCACATCTGTGGGGAGGTTGTTCTAGTGATTGATTGTTCTAAATGTAAAAAAAACCCTATTATTATAACAAGGTGAAACCTCTCCCAGTGCAACTTGTACCCATTGCCCCTTGTCTTCTCCATATGGCTCCTTGTGAAGAGAGAGCAACTGTCCTCCTTGTAGCTGCCCTTTAAGTACTGGAACACTATGATGAGGTTGCCCCTGAGCCTTCTCTTGTCCAGGCTGAATGAGAAGAAGACGCTAAGTGGTAAGAGTAAGCAACCTTCAGTCAGTGTATTTCTGGGTTTCCTTTTGCACATTAGGACTGTTGCAGAGTGAAATTTTCCAGGAGCCTCCATTTGGAACAGTGCTCCAACAGAGCACCCCTAACATTCGGTGCTAGGGACCGGGATAAAGCACCCAGAGAAGTAACCAGAGACAGATGCTGGTGGATGATCTTGTCAATTTTAACTGGGATGCAAAGCGCACTGGAGTGCCTAGAACAAAAAAAGTCCCTAACTTATGCTTAGGGAACAAAGTAAGGGCTGCTGGGCTATGCTTCAGCAAGTTGTTAAAGCTCGTCTTAATTTTAACTGTGTGCCTAGCTTTTTGCTCTTGCTTAAATCCCACTGAAATCTGTAGGTTTTGGCACGTGCATACATGCCTTGCTGAATCAGCACTGTAGCTTGTTATCTGAATTGCTGTCCTATTGAACATAAACCACAAGAGATACTCTCCATAAACTTTGTCATCGTTACGTTGCATCTGCTTGTAACATTAAACTGAAGAGCCTTGCCTGCCTCAGCCAGGTGCTCAGGTGGAACACAAGCTTCTCTGGTATGTTAGGCAACACCTAGGTTGTGGCAGCTCTCTTCCTATCACAAAAAAGGATCTCGGATCTAGGCTCTTGTGTAACAGCTATGAAACTGCAATTGCTAAACAAGAATATGCTTTACAGCTGAAAACTTAATTTTGCTCTGTTTGAGAAAGTGCAGTCAGAACATTAGCAGCCCTTAAGCAGACTGTGACCCCTCTCAGCTATTGAATTTCTGCCACACAGACAGCTTGCAGCAAAATTCAGATTAATGTGTTTTTTGTGTCATACATTATGCTGTCCTAATATTAGTATACATACTTCAACTATATAGGATACATTAAATTATGGTCTACTTTCAAATAATTCTTCCAATCACTTGGCCAACAATATTTAATGTATGACTTTANGGGGGCTATTTAGATCTTCAGTAAAAAGACTTCTGAAATGACTTGTAGATCTGTAAAGTGTCTCTTAAGAGTGACTTTAAATAGTATACTCCCTGTCTGTGTCTAATGTACTGCACTGGACACTGCTCATCTTTGCCCCAGATACCAGCAATAGAAGAAGGTCTGTGGACATGGTATAATTTCTTACCAGGAAGTTAATTTAGGTTGGGAATATCAGGAAGGTAATTTCTGAACAAACAAGTTAGCAAATATGAACCGTTCACTTTTGCTATTTGTGCTTTTCATTGTCATAATGTGCCAGTTCACAATAAGCTGGGACACGGCCGCACCAGTCCATTGTTCCTAGTTAACTAACCCCAGTGTTAAAGCTGTATATCACAGTTACCAGCCTTGTTGCTGGGGACAGCAACAAAAAGTACATTCCCTTGTTGTCCAATGGTGTTGTGGTTGAATACAGTTACTGATGACCAGGGCTGAATTCTATATGCATGGAGATGCTGGGAAGCCATATATGGCTTGAAAAGCGGGAGGAAGTTAGTCCAATATCAGCAATAACAATGCAAAATAGATTCTAGTACATTTTATCACAGAATTAGCCGTATTATTTGTTCATCTTGGTCTCAAGTCCCAGACCAGCTTCTGTTGGTGTTCAGTCTGGCATGAGGGAATCTGCAAGAGAGACCAAAACAGGCCAGTGTGATCTCAGAATATGTGATGATTGCTGTGTGAGATTATTCAGTATATGTCATCTGCTTCTGTAAAAAAAGAGTGTCTGTTTAGACACAAATGCACAGATGTCTAATTAAAATGGTTGTTTCTCACATTCATCAGTTACCCAACGCAGTTTACCACGCGTCTGTACAAACATTTGTGCATAGGTGGTTGGGGATTCAGATAAGCAGCTGGAGGCGAGGGATGCTTTCTGGTAACAGCTCCGTCATAAACGTGTATCAAAACACAGTCTCAGAGAGTGAGCCCAGCAGTAAAGTATCCTTCTCTTCCTTGCTGTTGAATACTACATAAGGGATTGCCACTGTCATGTGTAATTTATCTCACCCATAATTCACAATTTCATATGAATATAGGTGAATCTAATCTTAACTAGGAACACTTTTCAAGGCATAGCCTAGGTAAGCTGCCAGTATCTCAAATATAGGATTTGTAACCTTTCCTGATAGAAAACACCAGCTGAGCTTTTAGGAAGTATTAGTAGTAAAGTTCTTTTGTTTTGTCTTCTTGACTTTCATATCTTACAGGTGATATTTTCAAAGTCTTCTCTATAACCAACAGGAATAAAAACCTGCTTTAAACAAGACACTCTCCAGACTTTGTCACAAGAATGTGATTTCAATAGGTTTTCAAGAGGTTTTCAAGAGACACACACAGAACACAATGAGTCTCGTTAATAATGAGATTGCGAAAGTTTGACTTTGTGCTTTTCGGCACGCTTCCAGCAGCACAGAGAGAGCCTGACCCTGCCCGGTGTTAAGAGAGGCGCAGATGTGCACACTGTGAGCTTTCACTTCCTTACACTACCTGTTTACGACCTGGGCAGATTTCCAGGTCCCGGTGTTTACTGAGAACAAGCTCCCTCCCTGCACCTTCGAGGTGATGCACAGGGGTGCCAAACGAGAAGAAGGAGAGGGAGTTAGCGTCTCCTTACATGCGGGCGAGCAGGCACTACAAAGATGTGCGGGGATAAAAGACAGCATAGAAGGTGTGGATATGCCAAGTCTCTTTCACCAAATTCTTTTTGATATAACCTTTACAATGAAAATGTCTTATTTTCCAGTTACCTAGAAACTACTATCTGGGGATCAGAAAGCTCCGTAGTAGAATGTAATTAGGTATATTTCACAACATCCCCAGGAGGCAAGTCACTAATTACAGCAGTTTGTTGAAATTAAAGTAAGTATAATGATGGTTGGTAGTGACTATGATATTATTTCAATCTTATATTACTCCACTTCAGGCTATGATTGTATCAAATCTCACAAGCCAAGAGGGTTGGGTCTGGCTGGCATATGAATAGAGAATGAAGAATTGAACTAGACGTTTGCAAGTTCTCAAGAAGTCATGTGCTCATAAGTCACAAGTCATATTAATTTGGTCTGGAATAAATATTCTGGTGCTTTGGTGTCAGGAAACACCCTGGAGCTTTAGAGGTTGTGTTATGACAGAGAGATAAAACCTAAGGCCTGTCCCGATCAACTGTAGCCATATAGAAATCCTGATTTTTTATGGGACTGATAATTTTGCAAGGCAAGTATATGGGTCATGACAGTGTGGAAAATCCCAGCTCAGAAACTTGCATTTGCCTTGCATCTGCTGTAATGTAAAAGTTACTTTCTTCCCTTGGATTTAAAAACTACTATTATTCCTTCTATCTAAAAATGATTATAAAATTTTAAACAGATGTACAGAAAGGGGAACCTGGTTGCCAAAAAACTTCAGAACTTTGCTAACTGGTGTAAACTACACAGTGGTCTGGGAGGACCGTTGGATTTCAAGAGAGTGAGCTAGAACAGGTCCAAGTGACCTCGTGGGACATGCCGTGAAACAAGCTGGTGCAGAGGACTCGGTGAAAGAACGGGACCGGTGAGGCCAATGCCCAAGACACCCGGAAGAGTGGCTCACAGGGTAAATCCGCTTGTAGCTAAAATGTAAAACTGTGCTTTGTGGTGGTGTCGGTACCACTGGCTGAGCTGATGATCTGGGTGCATGCTGGTAGCCGCAGCATGGAAGATTCAGAGCAGGCGTCAAAGCTGCCTAGGCGTGAGGTTTTGCAGTACTGCTGACAACAGAGAGGGCGTCAGCCCCGGCCTGCCTGGGCAGCCATTTCAGGCCGATCGGTCTGGCTTCCTCCTTTCTGCGGGCCTGGGCGCCCCGAGCTCGGTGAGCCTTGCAGCCTGCTGAGCGGGCAGAGCGCGCCTCTGCTGCCTTTCCGGGGCTTCTCCTCGCTTCTTCCTCTTCTGCCCCCACAGCAGGAGGCACATCCTCTATTTTGCGTGGAAGGGCTCCACAGTTTTGTAAGCGAACGGGGCGTGGGTGGCCGGGTTTCCTTTCTGAGGGAAAGAAAGCGAGAGGCAGCAGTGTGAACACCGAGGTCAGGGGGCAGGGGGACGGGGCGCCCCAGGCTCCGGCGGGGCACACCGGCCCAACCCGGCCCGGGCCCCGGAGTGTCGCGGTCGCTAGGGGAGACGGGGGCGGGCACGCGCGCGGGGGAAGCCGGAAGCGGG
>VXAA01004434.1:73393-97295 GCA_013399115.1 Anseranas semipalmata | reverse complement strand
CGGGCGCAGCGGTTGTTGGGTTTGGGACTTGTGCTGTTCGGGGTCCCCTTGGGTACGTACCGCGCCTTAGCACACGTGTAATGCCAGCTAGCGGGCGGCTGAGCAGCATGAGAGTAGGCTCTTGCTCCTGTGTCAGCCTAAGTCCCTGCACCTGGCATTTCAGTGGAGACATAAAGCTCGTCGTGCGTTGTGACTGTCAGTGATATCTGTTCTTCCTGCTTGGCTGTTTGGCTGTCGTTTTTTTGTTTTGTTTTTTTAAATGCTCACGGCGCTTGAACCATCACATCAGTCCGTGAAGTGATGGGTGAAGACAAATCCTTCCCAGCACTGTCTCCTGACCTGTTGAAGGCAATCAAGAAGTCTCAGCACTTAAGTCCTGAATTCAATACACTTCTTTCCACTCTTGTTCCACGTTCATTTCCTAAATACCGTGATGACATAATCCGACTAGTTCTCTAGTAGCCTTTGGGTGGGGGAAGCAGAAAACAGGGCAGGCCATAAACTTAGTTTCTGTGGTTTTTAACAAACAAAGTCCCCAAACCTTTAGGCTGTGTTTTACAAGTATAGAAAAGAAAATGTGTGAACTTATTTGTATGCTTAACTTGTTGTTTTGTTTTGTTTTTTTAAACTTGGCTAGGTGCTCTAGGGTGTCCCTTAAGTCTTTCAAGTAGATTAAGACAAGCTCTGATGGAGATGAGCAAGAGAGTGTGCGCGTGCCCCAGAGGAATCAGTTCCTTGAGGATAAAGAAGGTTGATCTGTGTCGGGCTTGTTGCTCTGACTTGCTGTTGGACTATTCTTACAGTGAGAGTGCTGTACTGAAACCATATTTTAGAGTCAGCAGAATGAATCTGTGTGCAAAAGGACACTACTAAATGAGCATTTGAAACAATATGATTTAACAATATGATTTAATATGATTCATCAGCTAAAGCTTAACTCATATGAGACTTTTTATCTCATCTGCTTATATGCCGTTAACTTCTAAAACTGTAACAGGAGGAAAATCGGGACTTACAAACACTTGATTCAGAGAACAACCAACCTCGTTGCTAAGGAGGTAACTTAACATGCTAGAAGTAGGTGCAAGTTAACAGACTAGGTTATTACAGCATGAACAAGCTATCTATGTGGGGGAAAAAAAACCATGTAATATATTGCATATACAACAACTTCCTCTTTGTATAAAAGACTCTTAGAAAAGGGAAGAATCAGTGAGTTTGGGCTGTTCTACTGAACTGCGGAAGCCATCAAATTAGCTGCTTAATTTGGTACAATACAGCTCAAGAACAGTTATTTCATGTTCCAACCCACTTCTCTTGCTCTCTGCAGCTTTCTGCAGCCATTGGGCTTTTAAGTGTATACTTGGCACATTAAACCAGGAAAGCAGTGCTGAGACACTTGGTCTTAGGTAAAGGAATACTGAGCGCTTACTGCGCTAAATTTGTTGATCCCAGTTTGTATTAAGTGATACTAAGTCAGTGTTAATGTATTAGGTTTGGGAAAACTAATTTTTTAAACAGTTGGGAAACTTGTGGCATTAAGACTTCTTTTTGTTCATCAAGTGCATCAAATTTGTGTTCCGAACCCTGAAAACATCCACTAGCAAATCTGTTGACGGAGTAGTCTTTTGATGTTTGTTTCCTGTTACTTTTAATAATGTGTCGGGGTAGGGGTTGTTCTAATTTCAGGCTGTCGTACACAGTGATGCAGTTTTGGTTATGTAGTGCAGTTCTGCAAGCGGAGCTGGGAACTGTCTACAGTTCTTATAAGGTATCCTCTGTGTGTTCTTACAGATGGGTAAGTTGCTGCTCAGAGGCTCCAGTTGTCTTCCTGTAAACTAATGCCATGCTGACATGCTTACTGTAGGCGGAGCGATGTAGGCACACTTGCGTGCATGCTCCTCTGTTCAGGGATGTGGAAAGAGGTGTCTGCTGGCTGGCAGCTGTGCTGGCAGAAGCTCTGAACGTGACGAGTCCTTCCAGCAAAACTGCTGCTTCTGAATCTGAAGCACAGCATTGCTAGTGTAGGCTATCTTTATTGGGTTCTGGTGGCAGAAGATTACTGTTGGTGCTGACTGGTAGTGTAGACTAGCCAAAGAGTAATGTGATAAAGTCTTTGTGACCGTATAACTCCTGTGTAATAGTCCTGAAAATGGACCATATTGTAGAAAACTAAACACGAAATACTGTAAGATGCTGATAGATGGATTAAAATTAAGGAAAGTATATGAATTTGAGAAGCCTTTTCAGATTTCTGTGTGAACTCATTTAAAAGAGGACAGAAGTCTGTGTATTTAAGATATTCAAAAATTAACCAAATTTAGATTGCGTCACAAGTCTGCTGGGATCTCTGTAATGCTTGCTGACCTCTGGGTGTGGAGAACTGTGTGAAAATTACTTATGGTGCAATAGAAGAATCAAAGAAGAATAAAAGTAGAAGAATCAAAGGATCAGCTTATCCTGAAAAGGGAAAAGGATGAGTGTTAAGTTTCTTGCTTCTATGGGATTCTGAGTCCCGAAGAATAAGTACGGCACAGCGTATTACAGAGCCTGTTATCACTGCATTGCATCCTGGAGACTTGTCCTGTGTTGATGTTGTTGGGCTGTCATGAGAGTCCCCTTCTAACCAAGTGCAGGAGAGGAACTTGGTGCTTGAAGCTCCTCAGCCTTTGGCTATGATTTCACCTGGAACATAAGATTGCACTTCTGTTCTCAGTCTCCCTTTTCCTTTCCTACCTTACTGTGTTCTCTGTGACTAAACAGTGTTACATACAGGACCAGAATGACAACTACAGCAGTAACGGAATATGGGTACATATAGGCAGGAACTGGGGTTGTGCGTCTTGAGATGGCTGATGTAACCATGTGCTGTGATCTTCTCTGCTGGAGAAGAAACGCAAAAAGCTGCATTGTGGTTTTTGCTGTTGTTTTTCATCTTCAAAGAAGTAGGATTAGATGAATTACAATTGCAATGACATTCAAAGTTTAGAGGGGCTTTCCTTCACAGATTTTTTTTTTCCTTTTTGAAGGAACAAGTTAAGATTTTGTTTCATGTCAGTTGACTTGCAGATAAACTGCTTTAGTTGATAGGAAACATGAAACAATCATTACAATCAGGCTGTGACAGCTGTATTCAAACTGGTTTTAAACAGCAAACAAACAAGCAAAAAAAACAAAATCCAGAGCTTTACCTTTCTGCATAAATCATAGTCTTCTGTTAGTTACTCTATATTTGAGGATTCTGCTGGAGTGGTCTGAGCTGATATGGACATCTTGCATTATCTAGATCTCTTTCACATAGCCTTTTTATATTTTGAATAAATATAAAATCTTTCATCTTTTTTTTTCCTCTAACTAGAGAGTGGGAGATTTTGTCCTTAAATCCAATTTATCTCCTTACGCTTCTCAGTGCACCAGAAAAACTACTGGGTTTCTCAAAATGTAGTCTACCAAATGAGAAATAGTCAACAGGTTAACATTAGACAATATTTTCAGTTAAGTCTGATAAAAGTGTCTAGTAGCTCTTTCTTTCTTCCTGTTCTATCTGTAGTATTTGGTAACAGTTTGCTGTTCACAAAAGTATGAGAATGACCATTTACTGCTATTACTGGTACACTGAAGAAGGGGGAAGATTATGAAGAACAGTATGAAATGGGGCTTTGGGCTGTGTATTGGTCACATTTAAAGTCAAAGTGTTCAGGAGATGCTCCAAGATGAAAAACTGTGTGCTGGTGACTAGAATCTGCATGTGTTGTCCCTCTTGTCACCTTTTCTTGCTGCCTAAGTATCTAGAAATCAGCCAGAGGTGAGTAACTTCAACAAACACGTTCTCCAGAGGGTGTTGCAATTCAGTGCTGAAGGGCACCAATCCCATTTAAGTATGAATATGCTGAAGTGCCTAGGCCTGGAATGCAGTTTCTTGATTTCCTTTCTGTTAATTCCCCTACTGACAAAAATAGCACATAAAGCCTCTTAAGGCTGTGTACTTACCCTATACCTGCAGTTTTTAATGTCACTATGTCAGCAGCCAGCTCTTATATACCCTCAAGTGTATATGAGTCTGTAGCTGAATTGTCATCTGTTACAATTTAGATAGGGAATGATTTTTTGAGAATGATATTTAAGAGAAAAGACTTTTGTCTCAGTGGTTTAGAAAGACGTTAAAACTGTTGTTTGCTTCGCAGGCTGGAAACAAGTAACTAGGGGAGATCCACAATCCATTAAGAACTGCAGTGCCTCCTCATATTTGCAGTGGCATGTCATTGCTGTGTAAGACTCCTTTCCTGAACAGCCAGGTGGAAGAGTCTTGATAGGGACATGAACTCGTACCAGAAAGAAGCTGTGGGGAACTTTGGTGATTCTAGGGACAGCTACCACTGAAAACTGCGAGGGTCTCGTACTGCTCGGTGGAATTCCAAGTGGGAGCTGCCTGGTCGTGGTGCCAGTAAGCTGGGTGATGGTGGCTGAAGAGATGTACTTCATCTGCAGCCTTTGTGTCTGGCCTCTGACCTCCTTGCAAGACAAGCGTTTGCAGGCAGGAAAGCTGCTTAATGCACCTTTTACTTGTTGCAGCAGAACTTGCTAAAGTTCGAAGCAACCATGACAAACTTTTGCTTGCCTTCACTTCTCTCCTTTCTTTGTGCTTTAAAATCCCCACTCTTACAATTCATTCTCCAGTCCTTTGTAATGGACTTATCAGCAATGTTGTTTCCAACAACCAAAGATGAGACTTCCGTTCTTCTGTTAAGGGGAAAGACTATTGTGTAAGCAGGGATTTTTTTTTTTTTGGTCATTATACCTGGTTATTTTAGGTTACTATATGGAGTAATTCTTGGACCTACTCGTAGCACTTTGATTAGAAGGTTTCAACTCTTGAGATGTGCCTGTATCTGTTAATGCAAAACTGTCTACTCTGAAACTCTCTAAATTCAGCTGAAAGCATTAAAAGTTGCATCTATAAATACTGTCTTCATTTGGACTTACACCAGGCTGGGAAAAAGGACTTAAAATATATATATATTAAGGGATGGAGAATGAAACAACATCTGTCTGGGTAAGATGGGTAGATTTGGACAGAGTTCTCTGAAGTTTTGCCCAAATGTGAATGATAAGTATCCAAAATTGGTCCAAATGTGAATGATAGATGTTATCACACTGTCGATTTTTCTGTTGCTGACCTGCCACATGCTTAAGATTTTACAACAAAAGTTCACCAAATGAATAGGCAGAAAATCTATATAGCCCTTTTTCCTGGCTTGTGTTTTTTTGTTGTTGTTTTTTTGTTTGTTTGTTTGTTTTGTTTTGTTTTTTGTTTTTGCTAAAGAGACAGAACTTAAGCAATTCATGCTGTCTGTCTCAGGGGAAGGAAGGTGGACGTAGTGATTCAGTATTAACCTGCTAATGATACCTGTATACTTCAGGACTGTTAAGCATGAAACTCAGTGGTAAGCATGTTAACAGCTGTTGAATGCATCCTTAAAAATATAGTTCTGCTTTGATGCTTGTTTCTCTAAGGCATTCTTTTACCCTGGGGAAGTGAAATATTCAGATCTGCTACAGCTGCTTAGGTTACTGACTGCTCTCAAGGGCAATAACCTGGTGCTGCAGGAGGAGCGCTGAGGTCTATTTCATTCAGTCCCCCCAGTCCCTGTGGCTGTGTTAGTCAATAAATACTCTTGGTCTGTAAAAGGAAAACTAGAGGCAAAATTAAAGGAAATTGGCAAACTCCCTACAGTGGTGAACAAACTGAGAAGTAAGAGTTGCATCAGTGCACAACTCTTAATTCACATCGGGGAAATAAAATTGAGCTCTTGAATCTGGAACTGATTTTGTTGTTCAGTTTAAATTAATGCAGACTGTCATTAAACTCAAATACTGCTCTTTTTCTGAAGTGCTCTCATCTGAGACTCTGTAACCTGTGGGTTAGCTGACTAAGCAGTGTTTTTCACCTAGGCCCGAGTAAAACTGCAGGGTGAAGTTGAAGTTTCACACATCTCTGCAAAGACCTCAGTGTAGGACAAACTAGTGCTGCCTCAGAGGCTTTTAGAAGAGACTGATTTAGAAGGACACAAGTAGGTGTGAAGTTTCAAAAAAGCTGCAAGTTCTGGAAACTTTGAACTTCCTCTTCCGAAGAGAAGTAACTGTTCCTCTGTACCATGTTTCCAAGGCACTAGGTCTGTCTCCCAAGTTTATAAATACATGTATGTGTGTGTATGCACAGACATACATGTATGTTCTAGGAGATGCATGGGAAAGATGTGTCCAAAAGCAATTTTGATACTTAAATTCTCTCAATGTCTTGAGAGTCCCTGATGGATCAAGTAAGTAACATTATGTGAGACTTGCTTAAGATCTTAGAGGGTTTGATCCTAATCATACAGTCTAGCTGGGTCTCCATGCTGTGCTGCTCCCACACTGAGCCTGCCAATTTTGTAACTCTTCCACCTAACTTTCCTGGATGTGTACTGGTGACATTGAATATGACTGAGAGGGAGATTCCCAGGTTGCATTCGTGGAGAAGATTCATCAGCTGCAAACTTACTCTTGTGTCAGGAAGTCAGATATGCTGTATATAAAAGTGTAGTTTCTCAGTTAGTCGACACAGCTTCCAGTAGCTATTCTGGACAAGAGCTACCTAGACTGAGCTGTTGTACAGAATGGCTGATGCAAGCCCATCCTTGGTTGTGGTTTTAGAGACTAGAGACCTTTTTCTGGTCTCTAATCTTGTGCGAGTTTGAAATACTGAGGAGGAGGAATTTTGTACAAATAGAGCTATCCAGGAACTGCTGTAATGCATTAACACTGCTTGCAAGCAAGCTTTAAGGCCTTCAGACTGAATGAAATGGCAGGTTTGTGGAGTGATCTGGTGTTAGACTAGTTGAGGTACTTGCATACTTCTAAGTGCTATATTAATAAGCTTTCACAAGAGGGCAGAGTAGAATTTGCTCTGGGAAGCATAACTGCCTTGACTGTCAAGTAACTAGAAGTGACCCAGCTCGGATTCCTTCAGTGTTATGACAGCAGCTGCTGTATTATTCATGCCGCATCACATGCCATCCCTTGCACTGCGTGGCTCTTCAGTCACCACTCCTGAGCTGAGCACGCTGGGGACTGCCACAGTTTCTCTCAGGCGTCCCTCCCAGGCGGAAGAATGCTGGAGAGTGGAGGAGGAGAGGTCTGTAAACGTGACCTGTGCACCAGCACTGCCAGTGTTTGCTTGTTACTCATAGCTAACACCATCACGTAGCTGTTGTTAGCACAAAAATCCCAGAGCTGTTAGCACAAGATAATGCTGTGGCATGGATAAGCAAGCTCTTTGTTGTTTGCAAACATAATGAAGGAGATACTGCTTGAAAGTAGCAAGGTTTCCTTGCAATGTGTTGAGGTGTGGTAACGTAAGACCAAGAAAGCTACTTGAAAAGGAAACGCTGTGTCTTCCTAGCTTTATGAATCTTTAAGTATGCTGGCCAATTCATTTATTACTGTTATTACCGTAATACCCAGGACCATCATTCTTGTTGAAACAGTTTAGAACTCACGGAGAAAGCCCCCCTGTGCCCCTTTTTCCTTATTAGAGAACAAACTGAGTTGTGGTGTTGTTTGTTTGTTTGTTTATTTATTTATTTTCTGGAATATCTCAAGTTTAGTTTCGGTTCTTTGTTGTACCTCAGTGCTATGTGTTCCAGTAGCTTGGCTAAAAGAGCTTTCTTTAATCTTTCATCACTCTGATAGCTATTCTTTGAAGAGTTTTCTGGCAGGTTATCCTGTACAGTAATATCTCGACTAATCTAAATCAATTAACATTTGGCATTATAATATTCTCTGTATGTGAAGACATTCACAGTTTATTTTTTTTCCTTCCTCCTTCAGATTGACCCAAAAGATTACACTTTTTCTGGACTTAAAGATGAAACTGTGGGTCGACTGCCTGGAAAAGTAGCAGGGCAACAATTCGTCATTCAGGACTGCGAGAACTGTAGTATCTACATATTTGACCATTCTGCTACAATCACTATCGATGACTGTGTAAACTGCCAAATCTTTTTAGGACCGATAAAAGGCAGCGTGTTTTTCCGTGACTGCAAAGACTGCAAATGCATAGTAGCCTGCCAACAGTTTCGCACACGGGACTGCAGAAAGCTGGAGGTATTCTTGTGTTGTGCCACCCAACCCATTATTGAGTCCTCCACAGGTATGAAATTTGGTTGTTTCCAGTACTATTATCCTGAGCTTGCTTTACAATTTAAAGATGCTGGACTGAGTATCTTCAATAACACGTGGAGCAACATCCATGACTTTACCCCTGTGTCAGGAGAAAATAACTGGGGCCTTTTGCCTGAGAATGCTCTGGTTCAAGATTATGTTCCTCTGCCCACCTCTGAAGAGCTGAAAGCTGTCAGAATTTCTACAGATGCTATGAGGAGCATAATACCAATAACTCGAGGGCGGAGACAGAAAAGCAGCGATGAATCGTGTTTGGCTGTGTTTTTTGCTGGTGACTATACAACTGCAAATGCCAGAAAGTTAATTGATGAGGTAAGTGGCCTTTTTCTCTGTTCAACTTTATGAATTTCTAACTGAACTTTTCTCTGGATAGCCTTGGTGCTTACTAAAGGCAGAATGGTGAGGTTCTGCATGTCTACTAGCTATACTAATCAACTGCACTTTTTAAAGCCTTTAAAGCAAGATAAGAGAATGGAGCTCATCTGATTTTACGGCTGACATCCTGGGATTGGCACATCTGTCCTTAAATAGTTCCAATGTATTTTTCCAGCACAACATACCAAACCTACACTCTGAGGAAAATGTGTAGTTCGTCTGATGAACTTGGCCAAATGTAGAGTAAATGATTGGCAATGGTTGTGAAAGGGAGATAGCCTTGAGAGGTGTGACTTTTGGGGCAATAAGCTAACAAGTTAATCGTCTATCTGTCCTGAAAGCTTTGCCAGCACTAACAGAGACTTTTAAAAATAACATGTTAAATTTTACACCCCACCCCGCCACCACCACCACTCAGTGTTGGAATTTTTTTTCTGGAAAAGGCAGTGAGTGTTTGTCACAGCTGGTCAGCTGTCTTTGATTACTTAAATAGCTGGTGCTGTCTTTTTTCCTGTCAGGCAGGAGCTCCTAAGCTTGGCTGAGTTTGAGCTTCACTGGGCTAAAATCTGGGAGTGGCTGGCTGCTTTTAGCACTCTGGAGTGCCAGGGATGACAGAGAAGAGCCAATAACTGAGCTCCAGCTTGAGAGAGGTATCTGCAAAGGCTGCTGATCCCAATGTTGCATTAGCAACAAAGCAACTGATGGAGCTCCTTCCCTTGGATTTTTAACTACAAGGAAAAAAAAAAAAAGCTCTGAGGTGTTTCCATGCCTTCCCCAGTTGGATTTTGATGGCACTGAGTTACTAAGAGCTACTTGACTTAAGGGAGATATTCTGGGGTATTTTTCCTGAAGAAGCATTAGCTACACTACAGAGGGTATTAGATGTGTTCTCCTGTGTTAGTCCCTCTTTAAAAATAAGAGTTAAGGAGACTCTAAAAGACTAGTTAGTGAAATGCTGTGGAAATCTTACTCATCTGTAGATTAATTAATGCTTTGGAAATACAAATACAGTTTCTTCTCCACATGCCTTTGGTTTTATACTAGATTTGAAGTAAAAAGCTATGTGTGTTTGAAAGCTTTTTTTGTTTTGTTTTTTGTTTTTTCTCCCCAAAATGGAAAACTTCAGCAGTGGATAGATGGGCGTTTGAACTAATGCTTGACTGAACTGTTGCAGACTAATGAGAACTAACTGCTTGACTCCAGATGCTGAATGCTTTTAACTCCCATTAGTTTCAGCTTGTGAGGGATTGCGGGGAAAAAAACACAACCCTGGGCCATAACATTAAAACAAAAATTCACATTTACCCCTCTAGGTCCAGTAGGGCAGAGGACTAAATCTGGATGAATGGAATGAAAATAAACAGAAATGTAGAAAAAGCAAATGATCTTTGAAAAGAGCAGAAAGGGTCCCTTTGCTCGGTGGCATAATGTGTATGGGAAATGGGTCTATTCCAGTGTAGTCTGGATACTCAAGCTGAACTGTATGCCTTAGAAACATTTTTAACTTGAATTCTTTATCTGCTAATAGATGACTGGCAAAGGCTTTCAGCTGGTACAGACCAAAGAAGTCTCGATGAAAGCGGAGGATGCTCAGAGAGTTTTCCAGCAGTGTGCATCAGAATTCATTCCACTGCTTGAAAAAGGTGAGATTATGCATTGTTTTGTTTCTCTTCTCGATACAGAAATTTAGCTGGCAGTGGAGCATTCTAGAGAAGAAGGAAGGTGAAATCCATAGTGTAAAGCCAGTTGAGATGAACTTTGGAAGCCTCAGTCAGGCCCTGAACCAGCCAAAACTGAAGGCATCAGAAATGAACTAATCCACACGTACTTTGTGGCTCTGTCCCCCCTCTAGTGGCCCAACTGCATAGCTCAGGAGCTGTGGCACAAGAATATCTGTCTGGGGTGGTCAACAGAGGCTCGTGTTTCTATAATCAAAATAGTTTGGCTTATCACAATTGCAGGTGAATCACCTAGATGTTTAGCGTTTCTATATACATATTTAAGGAAATCAGTGTAGATGTGTATAAAGCAGGCAAGTGTTAAATTCCTGTTTATAAATGGTGTACTGTCAGAGTACTTCAGAAGCTTTTTTGTTGATTTGACTGTAATTGGGTTTTGTCTGTTCCTGTGGAACTGCTGACATCTTGCCATCTGTTATATGCTGAAGCTCAATACATGCTCCCAAACATAGTAGCAACAAGCAATTTTTTCATAATAACATAAGAGGTCCATGGACTTCTTTGCAAGAATAGGACAGAAGTTATATTTTTCAGATGACAGTCTAGTTTAAGGGCTATTTCGCACCCATATGGGGAGAAATAACATGCTCAAAACGAAAGTAGAGAAAGGGGATCTGGAAGTAGTGGGTGAGAACAAGTCTGAAAGTCAGGCTGTTTGCTATCTTGGTACTGAGGCAAAAATGCCTGAATGACTCAGTTGTACTCCAGATGTCTGTGAAATGGCTCACTATTTGAGCAGTATAGTCTGACTCACTTCCATGATGCCCTCCGCTCTTTAGCATTTCTGTGCCATTGCTGCCTTTCAAGAAATAAAATTGGAAACCTGCTACAGCCTCTGCAAAAATGAGCATGGAACTGTGGATATTTTCTTTTCAGATAACGTTGTACTTTGAAGCTATGGTTAAGCGTTTTTATTTTTTATCCTGTATTATGGCTGCTCAAACAAAATCAAATGGTTCTTGCAAGTTTCACAATTCCACAAGGGATGAGAAATCTAATGTTTTAATGCCAAGCTTAAAAGTCGTATTGATTCTAGATGAAACTATCTTTTAGGTCCAGTAGTTGCTTTGGAGTTCAATGGAGATGGTGCTGTGGAAGGATGTCAAAGCACTGTAAATGATGTTTTTAATGGAACCAAGGTAAGCTGGTGTGTTGCTTTATTAGCAGAAAATGATACAGGACATCTAAGATACTTCATGGTCAGGCTGTAGTTTTTGACGTACCGAATGTTCTTTTTATGTTTCTGCACAGTAAAATCTAAGTATCCTAGTTGTGGGTTTTTGTTTTACTCAAAACTCAAGTTTGCTTGCAGGAGAGGAGAAAAATTGCCCCTAGGAAAGAGAGTACTAAATCCTCATATCCATTAAAGTATAGAATACTTCCACCTGAAACTGTTATTCCACATAATAATAAAAAACAAATTTTATAAGTGTAGTAGGGTAAAGCTCTCCTCCAAGTCTTGTACTAAAGTCTGCTTTTTCATGTCCTACTTTATTAAACCCTGACAAAGATATGATGGTATTTCAGCTTTTCTCAAGATTTACTTTTGCTGTGAAGGATATTGCAGAATGCCTTCCTTCAAAGATATTTTGCTTTTTTCTTCTGTCAGCTTGTTTTACTGTAGCTTCTTTATGCCATACTTCCTTTTTGCTTGCTGTCCCCATTTCTTTGAATGGCAATAGATTTGAGAAAGTATCTGGAAACAATTAGAGCACTGCAAGGAAGCAGCATTACTGATAATAGAAAAGGGACAAACCCTTTGCTTTCAAGCTGTTCAAAAAAGACTAGAATGTCTTTGGGACATAGTGTCCATACAGCTCCTTGCTGTATTTTGGTTCCTCTCAAAAGAGTTGCTTGGGGAACTACACTGCCCAGATTCGGGAAAACAGTCTTGTAATAAGTCATAGTCATCTGAAACGCAGCGAATGCATTTTTTTTTTTTTTTGGATTTACTGTTGCATTGGCAAAAACCTGATGTGTAGCAGGCCTTAATTTGGATTTCTGTGTCTGGAGAGTACTAAAACTGCAGTCTGGACAGTGCTGTGATATTACTGATTTTTCCTTGGGACCCAAAAGTCATCTCGGCAAGTTTTACCATAAAAGTCACCTCTTTAACTGGGAGCCTACAGTGGTTTTTTTTTGGTATAGTTAGCATATTCTTTTCGTACAGAAGAAAGCTGATACTGGGTAGGTAATTAACTCATTCTTCTAGATCTCAGTTTCTCTATTCAAAGGCTGAAGTGATATTAATTATTAGAACATATAAAAATTTATACTTTCTTTACTAAAACGACTGGCATCTGTGGTCCTAATGCAGTGAATGCGCTGATCTGAGATACATCCAGAAACCTCAGATTATGCACTTCGTGCTGTGAAGTAATCATTGTTCTTGAAGGTTCCAAATGTGAAATTGCTAATTGCTCTTGGATTTAAAACTTCTCTTTACAGCCTGGATCCATAGTAAAATCTACGTCACTTTCCAAACGCTTGTTGCACTGAATTAAGAAGCAGAACTTCGAGTTTTCTGAGAACTAACTATCTTTTATTTAGATAAAACTTAACCCCAAAACATCTGATAAATGCTGCATTTGTGTATGGATCTCTAGATACTTGAATATCATGAGTATACATTTTTAGGAAATGTATTTCTTAGGACATAATTTAGAAGTAATTTAGGGAATAACAAACTTCAGACTTATTACTACCAGAAGGTTCAGGAATGCTCTATAAAGTGGTTTCACGTCATTGCTGGTTGCCTTTATCATTTAGGCAGTTTGAGAGTTGTTACAGTGCTTAGAAAAAAGTATAGGTATCCTTGGTCACAAAGCAATGACAAAAGCTCTTAAGAAGATTTTTATCCTGTAAGATTTAGCAGGAAACTAGTCTGATTTTAAGCAGGTGGTTACATTTGCATTTGAAAACCACAGTTAAAAATTGTTAACTTCATCCGTTAATAACCTTAATTTAACCAGATAATTTGTTTCTGAAATGAATCTAATAAACCTCACGAGATACTCTAGTGAGAGTAGAAAAGTTCATCAGCAATAGCACAGCCAGAGCTTTTAGAGCTGCTTGGTGGAAACAATGTGTTGCAAGGAGACCTCTACGCTATATATGCCTAAGTGGACTTCCAATCTGTGTGGACTAGGTAGATCTGCACTCCTTACCTCTGACATTCTTTCTGGTGTGATCTTCTGCCTTTCTTTTTTTTTTTTTGCGCTTGCCGTTTTTAGTGCTGTTTGTTTGCCTCGTCACTTATAAAATCCTCTGCAAAATGTAAATTGCAATATCATGGTAGGGAAGGATACTGAAAGAACATGCTCAACTATATGACTATGGTACAAATTGCTGTTGCACCAATGAACTGCCAAATAATTAGGACCTATTGTCAAGTCCCTTCAAACAGAAGTCTACTGCACCTCCAAGCAATAGTCTAGGAAACCACTTGCTTTGTGATGAAATAGTCTTTTTTTTGTGTACTGAAATCAGAAATTTGCTGGACAAGAGGATATTCATCTTAAAACATGTTAAAGTAAACCAATTAAAGGAACGTCATAGTTTACGTTGATATGGTACTCTGAGCTGAAGCAGAAAACAGTACTGTATGAGCATGAATATCTGGAATAACCCATTTCTACAGTTCCAATGCACTTCAAAATGGCTCTTTGCAAAATGCAAATCTATTTGCTTAAAAGAAAACAAAAAACAAAAAACAAAAATCTTCTGAAGAAGCAGCTGTGTTTTTTTTTTTTTTTTTGGGGGGGGGGGGAATACAGTGCAATGGAGCCTTTCTTACAAACTTTGTTTCTGTGGAGTGAAAGCTTGATGGTAGCCTAAGGTTTTGTGTTATCCTTGTTGTGTCCACCCTCTCCCTCCCCCAGCCCTGCAGACTGAGTTCGACTTGACCAAGCAAAATACATCTAACCGTACACTAGCTGAAGCTGTGATCCCTGAATAATTTGGCCTAAAACTTTTGATTCCCATCAGTGGAAGGCTAGGATTACTGCAGCTAACGTGTTTGCTAAGAGCAGGTCACAGTAACAGAGGGCACATCAGGGCTCAGAGGATTCTAAGGCTGTTCTAAGACATAATGGAAACCAAGAGAGTCGTGCCTCATGAAATGCAAAAATAAAAAGAATCGTGACTGGCTCTGAACGAGTAAAAACTACTTGAACTTGTTTATTAGTGATGTATGACTATTTCCTTGTTTAATAAAAATAGGTTTTTGTATCGGAGAGCAAGGCATCAGCGTCTCAAGATGTAGACAATTTCTACAACTTTGCTGACATGCAGATGGGAATGTGAAGTTTAACGCGCAAGTGTTCACGTATGGTTTGTCTCAACACTTCGATGTCGCTTGGTTTGAATATTGCGGTAGTATCAGAGAACTTTTGTAATTTGTTTTTGTATTTCTCATATATTCCTTTTCTAAAGCTCTTGGTGGTTTTAATACCACACTTCCTGAACTGGAGTAAATGGCATACCTCCTTGTGTGCATTGTGTTTGAAGCCAGCTCCAGAAACCATGGAGGTTTTATACTAACTTGTTTTTACAGTGATTTCTAAACTTCTGTTGACACTTGAATGTTTTTTGTCAACATCCAAGGGGAAGACATTTGAAAAGTGCAATGCTGATACATATTTGATGCATTATTTGTGAACTTTAACTCAGACACATAGTTTAAGAAAGTGTGTTTCTGCGACACTCTTTCAAAACTTTCCCATGTACAAATTTGTCTTCACTGGGGGGCAGGGAGGAAGCTGTAGTTGATGACTTTTTCTGAAAGCTTGGTCTGAAATGATTCTTCCTTATAGCATGCTTTCAGAAGCAGTGCATGGCTTACAAAATGTGCATCTGCTTTATTCTGCTTCGGAATCTTTTTCAAATAAAGTTGCTTGCAGGAGCATTTAAGCTGAGAGTTGTCATACCAGCAATCTGGTGAGTGAGCACTTGCTAGGCTCTTCTGCTCTGAGGTAAATTCTGAGCATGAGTGCTCAGCCAAAGATGCAGAAGTCTAAGGTCCATTCAGGGTCTCTGGAGATACAGCTCCGTCTGGTACTTTCATGTCATGTATGGGATATAGCTAAGGTTCCCTTGGACTCTGAGAGCAATGACTTTCTGGCACCATTCTTGTTTGCTGTAAGGGACATGCAGCAACCAGGAGCCAGAGGAGGGCTCTGATGCCATTAAAAGTCTTTTCCTTGCTAAGCCACAAGAGCAGGGTTTTACACTCAGTAGTAGTACTGAAAAATTGGCTGTAAAGTACTACCCTGTGCTGTAGGGTTTATTTCAGATTAATTCTAAAAACAGACCAAGGAAGTGCTACCAGCATATTAAATGTATTTGAATAGTGATCAGTAAGGATGCTTATTTCTATATAGTGCATATTAGAGTGCATATCTATACTGATATTAAACAGATGATTAATTCCTTTTAGCATATTAGATCCTCGCTGATTTTTCTACAGGAACTGAAAGCTTATGTCCAGGTTTACAAGCCCTCTGTAATTCTTGAACAGGTTGTGCATACAAATGCACAAAACCAAATTTATTAATTAAAATTGTGGTTTGCCAATATATGTAGCCTTTACAATCCATTGAACACATTTTGGCTGTGTTGAGGTGCTAAAGCAGTAATGTCCTCGTTATGGTCATCTGTCCAAAGGTAAGATCTTGAGACCTGTTTTCAGTTAAGATGCACAATTCATCAGTTTCACAGCTCTAGAGTTCCAGAAGTGGGTGGCTGAAAACACACCTCTTGCTAACTTTTTTTTTTTAAATTAGCACATGAAAGAACCCGTTCTCCTGAAATTCATAGTTCTATCATGCCCAGGAGAGGTTCTGAGCTGTCATTTTGTCGCTACTAGGCAAATGCATGCTGTTAGTTTAAACTATATATCAAGTATATATCCTTAGGACCTCTTATTAAAGTTATGCATAGATTAAATAAGGAAGAATATCTCCTGAAGTCACTAAACCATTAGCATACTGAAGGTCAGAAAAATGTCACTTTTGTGAAATGTTTTTATTTGACAGAGTGAAATAAAATTAAACTGCCATCTAAATCTGACTGGTAGAAGAAGTTGCCACGTATTTGCACTTAGCCAGCTAGAATTTTTTTATATAATATGTGAGGAGAGGCTGTGAAAACAGCTACAAATCTTTAGATCAGTCCACGAAGCACTAGCACAACTTGTCAATGGATACTGCTCAAATTACTCTGGATACATACTGTAAATATATTTTTCTGATATGAACAGAGTTGTGTAACGTACTTCAAAACTGTCGTGTAATTTCTCTTTGCAGTACATATATTGGACCATCTTGATCTCTAAACTTTTACATACGGTATTTCTAAACGTATATGCTGACACATAATTATGTATATGTTACAACTTATTTTTTGTATTTTCAACCTGATCTGGAAGCAAAGTGCTAAATTGATTTTTGTGACTACTTTTGATGAAGGACAGGATGATTGACTGAAAATTAATCTAGGCTTGAAACAGTAGAAAAAACTTTTTTTACATGCTAGGAAAGATCAGGGTGTTACTTTTTTTTGCATTGATAATATGCTAAGGGTTTTTAATTTTTAAAAACCTAAATAATGAAGGAGTTTCTCAATCCAATTATTTATCTTTTGACTTCAATTTCTTGTTAACAGTTGTTAAGAACACTTCTAGGCTAAATAAGAGTGCATCAGGTATTTTATGCATTACAGAATGGTACGTGCTTCATGTAGTCTTTGTATGTTTCTTGTATAGCTTTTTGTGTAATTTGCATTGCACTGTGAATGTAATTCATAATAAACATTGCAAATCTAAACTCTGGATTCTGGAAGACTTTCTTAAATCGCATGTCATTGCAAAATATAACTGAATATTAAAACAGAATCCCATGTTTAAACAGGGACTTTAACTTGTCAGATACCCACAGATAATTGAAAATAAGCATCAAACTCTGCAGTCATCCATCCACCAAAAAAAGATGCATTTTTGACAGCAGTGCAGTCATCCATCCTCCAACACAATAAATTCTTGACAGCAGGGATTTTTCCCCAGAGTCCCTGAGGATATGATTAACTTTACATTGCAGTTTTCCTAGTAAAATATGCAAGAAGATATTCTTACATCGAGTTGTAGAGATACAGGTACAGAGATTCACAGATGAAGACTGTTAAAGCACTTCTCCCTGCTCTGTTGCTCTGTGTGTGCATGTGGTTGTTTGGTGGTTGTTGTTGTTTTAACTTGTAGGAGTTTTGTCCTTTTTAACTCTGCTTACCTCTTTGGGTCCTAGGGATGTGCTCACATCAAAAACAGGTTGTTGTGTTTATAATAGTAGAATTGTTCCTTTAGAAACTAATTCCTTTATGTATTCTACTTAAGATCTAAGGACTCCTGAAAGCAGGTAAACGTTTAATAAATTTCCAAACTCAGCTTTAAACTGGTCAGAAATAAGAATTTTCCAGCTAGAGGTAGTCTAGGGTAAGTTTCACAAAGCATAAGTGTTTGCTAAGAACATAAAGTACTGTTTCAATATAATCTTCTGTTAAAGTGATTGAGTTCAATTGTGAAGCTTTAAAGAATAAAAGCTTTTGATTTGCACTCCGTTGTTGTTGTTGTACAATTTTACAGTTTAAATAAAATCTTACACCCCAATTGGATTTGAGTTGCCTACTAATCTTTTTTTTTTTTACATAGTATCTAAGTTGTAGTAAAGCTTAAATATTTTCATAATTTCTACCAGTTATGTCCTCAAATACTAACCAGCAGAAGCTTTGTATCTGCGCCCAGTTGCTAGGAAGTCACCCACTTTCCTTTGTCATATCTAGATAAGTCATGCATAAAATGCATGGATTTAAAAGTAATCCACATACCAGGCTGCACTTATATAACGGGGACAAATTTTTTCCATTCCAAAAAGGAGCCTGAAACTTTGTGTTACAAAATGTGCTTCAGTCATTCTGACTAATAGGGGCAAAAATGAATTTTACTGACTTACGTTTCAGAGAGAACTCTGTAGCTGAATGTATTCTTGTCTTAAATGCTGGCTTTTAAGCATTTAGGCTTTATTCATACAGCATTCAGCTTTCTGTGCATATTTAAATTAGTGTTGCTGATAATATCTTGTAGAAGTTGTCAATTTCCCAGGCTTTTTTTCCTAAAGATTTAATAAAAGCAGGAGTGAAATGAATCTTAAGATCTAGAAGCAGTCCAGGTGCCTGCCTGAGTAGTTCCTAAACTGTATTAATTCCTATTGAGCTATTTAGTTCCTTGGTGACTCCTTTATGCATTTTTTTTTTATTAAATTAGTAAGCAAGCCTTCTGAATCCATAATGGTGACTGACATAAGTATTTGGAGGTCTGCAGGAATAGCTCTTCCAAGGCATGTTTAAACCTGGTCTGAAACATCTAAATTCTAGTCTAACAGTATTAAAAGCTATGAATAAGTACTGATCATAAGTATTGTCTCTAGCAAGCGTGGATTTGAGAAGGATGATGCAAGTGGGCTGCAGCACTACATTACACTGTGTGCTGTAATACTGTATTTTTGCTCCAGTATATGTTGAAAAGCAGTTCTGTGGTGGTCCACCCAGTTCCCTGGGTGTCTCAGGACTCACAGTATGAGCTATAGCAGTTTGCTGAGGATAATGGTTTCTGAAAAATAACAACTTGCTGCATTGCCAATCTGGAGGTTTTTTCTTAAAACTGTCTAGTCTGAGCTCTGTCTTTGGAGGTTGAACAACGCAACCATCTGGATATGGAAGAACTTGAGAAGCATCAAACCTGGTAAAACCAGTATGTATGGGAGGCTTTGCTGAATGGCTGGGAGTTATGGTCATCTTGGTGTCCAGTTTGATAGAAGAATGCTTTTTACTGCTTTCATTGGAATGCCTCAGTTGGATTGCAGTAAGACTGTTGCTGGTAACGTTTGTGGTCATGCAGTCTTGCTGATGCATCTGTAGTCATTGCTGGTTCTGAGTAAGAGAGGGGGGAAAAAAAAGAGGGGGAAGTGAGAAACTTTTAAAAAGCTCTGAAGTTTTCTGAGCGCACAAAAAAATGCAACTGCTCATTCCTTTATTTTTTGTATGCATCCAGTGATGATCTCTATGTACAATTTCATGGTCAGAGTATCTGACTACCTTCCCAGAATGTATTAAGCAATGGGACCAGCATCTGTCAAGTACAAGCCCTCTTTTTCCAATTGCACAAGGCTTTACAACTGCCAGTGCTGTGAAGGGTCTAATGAGATCTTCCAAATACATGTGGATTTCCCTCACACCATTCTGATAAAAACCACTTTAGGAAGTTTGCCCTTAAAAGCATCAGGTGAAGTTGATAGGTGAAGAAAATTAAGGTTAGGTTAAGAGGCTCTTGAGCAGAGTTTAAACAAGTGTTTGATGTTCCCAAACTGTAAAGGCTAAAAGCAATGTGCTATTACAAATTCTACCAAAATGTTGAGGCTAAATTTAAGGCTAACCGCCTCTGCAATATTAGGAGCTCAAAGGATTTGGTGCCTGGATGACAGTGGTATGCATCTCTCTGCTCTTCCAACTTCATTTTCTCATAAGTATTGTGAAGATAAAGTCCCCGTTCATAAAGTCATGTGAGAATCTCTGCTTTCATTTTTAGGTAGTTTTGTTCTTGTGATGGTGAAGAAACTCAAAAGGGTAGGGTTGTTTTTTTTTTTTATTATTTTTTTAGCCATTAAATATGTGTCTCAAATATAAAATTGAAACAACCTTTTTCTTTTTGGGGGGAAGGGTGGATAGTTGACTTGTGATTTCTGAGCACTAAAGGGAGTGGCAGCCTTACTTCCTCCTATGTACATGGATGCTAACTGCTGTGAGGAGATTGCCCCAGTGCTAGCATATATGGCAACGTCGAGGCGTCCAATTTTCCAACTCTTTTAGGTAAGAAATGCAATGCTTTTCCTCACTAATACAACCATAAGACGTGTTCTTTGATTCTTTTTTGGTAGGTAGGTACTTGCACACATTTAAGGTACAGACCCGTAACACTGATACATTTTGAAAGCTGCTGGCAGTTCTCTCCATTCTATGTTACTGTCTCAGAAGGAGACAGATAAATAGATGTTCTCTCTACGCACAAAACTTTGAACTTGTCAGATCCTGGGAAGTGAAGCTGGCACACACATTTTGCTCTAAAGAGAGTAGATGCTTCATGGTTGTGGTAGTACTTTTTTTTTTTTTTGTCTGAAAGTGCTGACCTTTTTATGAGGGGAGACCTTCCCCCCCATTTCTGAAGTACCTGCTTAAAAAACACTTCAGGTGCTTCTTTAAAAAGGGTTCTGCAAATTAAATGGAAGGGCTGTGCTATGACCCGAGGGCATCTTTTGATAGCTGCCCCAACAGGTGCTAAAGGATTGGATTCAGTGTTAGAGGTAAAGATAATCCTTTGAAGCTCCGAGTGTTCTTTGCTTCTTTTTCTAATAGTGCACATCAGAAAGAAACACTTTTAGTCACAAGAGGATTTTGAGACAGCTAATGATCCTTAGATGAGACTCTACTTTGCATTTTTTTTTTCCTGCAGAAGAATGAAAGTTACTCCACAGTGATAATTAGCTCTCTTGTTTGCAGGTGGGTGTTTGTGCTTTACTATAACACTTCAGTAATTTTGTTCATTGTGAGAAGAAAATAAGGGAGGTAAGCTTTTCTGTCTCTTGCCAGTAGCTGTCAGTGCTTGCTCTCATTTCAAGGACATGATATCAAGGCTTCATCAACGGTATCTGATCTACCGATGAATTGAGTTTTATGCAGCATCTGCAGGTTTCAAAGCAAGGAGGAATGTCAGGCTTTGGTATTGGTATATTTCTTTTCTTACCAGGGATAACTAGAGCTGCTGTCCGGGGAGGCTTCCACGTGCAGGCTGGGAATGCTGCAAAGACTTGGAGGTAAGGGGTATGAATTAAATAAGCTTTCTGATTCTCACTTCCCCCCACTACTCCTTCATCGTACTACGACCCATTTGTTGTCTTTTTCACTGCTCTGGCGTCTGATCAGAGAGAGCAGATTTTGTAGAAAAAATATTTTTCTCTTGAAATTCACTGAAATGCTTCTAGGTATTTCAATTATAGATGCTTCTTTTGTGGCTCCAGTCCACGTTAAACTCTGAGTGACCCAGCTTCTCAGATGTTAAACATTACTTCAGTGTAACTTTCTTAATACTCTAATATACTGCGGGCAGCCTTCGTACAGCTGCATAATGACTCGGATCAACTTGAGTATGGTATATATGTATACATTATTTCATCCTGACCATACCTCTTACATTTCTAGCTTCCAGAACATTCCTCCCGTGGGAGGACTTCATGTTTGTGCTATATTTTATCAACATGTTAACATCTGGCTTTGCAAATTCTTCATATTCTCTAGGTGCGTAAGAGCATCTGTAGTTCATCCTTTCTCAGGAAAATGTGGAAACTGTGTTGCATATGTCTTTAAAAAGAGCAGCAGTATACAATCTGCTTCCTATTTATTCACGGTGCTGCATTTTCCTATAGAAATGTATAGCAAATGTAATTCTGTGAAAATTCTTATGAAATGGTAAATAGCTTCCTAGAAGTTAAACAGGATGAGATAATGAAAAATGTATTTGCACGTAAAAGTGTTTACTGAAATTAGTAGCCCCACTGACTCTGCTACAGGTTTTCCCATGTCACACGTCTTCTGGCCCTCAGCCCCCCGTGTACAGATGTGGATTTACTGCAGAACCAAAGGTTGGGATGTCTTCCTCTCCTGACATGTGACAGCCAGTGCAGGAGTGTGTGTGATCCCAGGCAAGCGAAATGAAGATAGCTGCCCAACACCTTTCCTGGGTTGGGCTGCATCTGCTCCGGGTGAAGTCATTCATATATAAAGTAATCTGGCAGAAAACTTCTTGTAGGAATGTTTCTTTCTTCCTTGCCCTTCACAATGACCGATACTTTAAATATACTCAGTAGGTTTCATAGACACACATACACAAATTGTTTTTAAATCCAAATGAATATATTGGTACTTGAAAATGGCTTCTATTCAGTTTGACTCAATCAGACTTTAAATTCCTTTTATGACTAGGAAATGGGTCTTTTTCTATTATCCAGAGACTTGGTTTTATCATTCTGAATTCTCTTCATTCTGGACTTCAAATCTCTTGTCTAAAAATCAGTATTGCCTGCCCTACTGCCAAGACCATCCAGCTTGATATAGAGGATTCCACGAGCGGCGGGGGGAGCGTTCTTGGCGTTTTACTTGTCGTTGTGGTTTCCTGAAGCTGCTCAGAGAAGGCTCAGAGTGTTTTCCTGGCAAGTATATATTAATGAACAGAAGGCAAATGAGGTGATCGCTGGTGCGTGAAGGAAATCATACGTGTCAGCATCACTGGTTGCTGTCTAACTGCATTTGTAGAAAGTTACATTTTGTATTACACACAGGAATATTAACCAGCTATTCAAAAGACAAGAACTGTAGTTTTTTGCAGCAGGTAGTAGTTCCACAGAAGTCCTTGCCAGCAGTGTTTTACGGTAAGAAGCTGACATGGACTCGGTGAAAGCTGACTTGGACAAGTATTGGAGAAGTGATCGGTTGAGAGTTGCTAAACAGAAGGTGCATCATGCTTGGGAAATCTGAGCAACAAGTAGTGGAGGCTTGCAGAGTACTTGGGGGAAGTGCCTTACTGTGGGTGCCCACTCGGGCCAGGAGGAAGCTGACGGGGGCTGCTGTGGCTTGGTAGAGCTAGACAGACCACTTGGCCAGAAGCAGTGCCTCCTCCCTTGTTATGATCTGTTTCATCTCATCTTCTGGCTGGTGTCTGAAACCATTATAGAAGCGCAGCGCAGGCATGCCAAACCATCAGTGCCGTGTATGATGCTCATCTGCTTGTTCCTTCTCCTTTGCATGCCTCGTCATTACACTCTTACCTTTTCTTCTCGCTGCCTGGCCTAGAGAGAAGAAAGCGGCTCAGGGCCGTGTCCCAGATTTGGGAGACCAGACGTGGTTTCCTCCTCTGCCGAAGTTTCTGTGCAGCTTCCTATGAAGGTAGCCTGCCCATGCCTCCCTTACCACACGCACGCAGACCGGAGCTGCGCCAGCCCGAGGACGTGCTACGGATACATCTTCTTGCAGCAGTGGTAGTGGTGGGGAAGGTGAAGAGGAGATGCAGCGCGCTTGACGCAGCTGATACTTGGTAATGGGAGCATGGGAGATGCGTGTGGGTGTGGAGCCCGGTAACGGAGGACGTTTGCCATTTTATTCCTGCCGTTGCCTCCTCTACTCTAAACGATGCCGTCTATTGTGCTTTCTATCAAACGTTTCAGTGGGGAGCTCCGTTGCGGGTCGGCTGATTAACGCCTACAGCCGGCTGACAGCCGCCCTAAGGTAGTCTTCACGATGTTGTAGGAGCCTTGTGTAACTCGAGCAAAACGGTCTAAAATTAGCGCTCGATGCGGCGCGGAGGGGCGTGCAGCGTCCTCGGAAGCTGCTGGAAAGCGAGCGGAAGGCGGCGGGGCCCGGAGCCGGCCCTGCGGCGGGGGTGAGTCACCCGGCGGCCCCTCGCCCGAGGCGGA
>VXAA01004434.1:42426-72356 GCA_013399115.1 Anseranas semipalmata | reverse complement strand
CTCAGCGGGGCGGGCGGGCCGCTGGCCGCCTCCTCCTCCTCCTCTTCCTCCGCCTCCTCCTCCTCCTCCGCCTCGACGGTGCGCGGCCTCCCGCAGGCGCGACTTCGTGTCAGGGACGCGGGGCTGGCGGCCCGGCTGCAGCAGCAGCGGCGCTCGCAAATGCCGCGGGGAGCAGCGGGACGGGGTTGGGGTGCTGGGTGCTTTAAAACGCATCCTAACGGCAAGAATAGGTCTCTTTTTTTTTTTTTTTTACTACTCTCTTTTTTCGCTTTTTGAAGAGTTGAGGTATTGCTCACAAGTTGTTTTTGTCAGTGGCTGTGTGCTTTAATTAAAATATTGCTAAATTAGTGCTGTGCTCGAAAGCCATATTTTTTCATGTTTAGGAGAAGGGGATGCAGGAGACGGCATCCACTCCTGATTAGAAGTCCTGTGATTAAAGTGCGCTAGGAACTTGAAAGCTATTGTGCCCCTTCATTAACATGAAAGAGCCTTTGCACTAAAACTAAAAGATTAAGGGAACGGTATTTTGTCTCCGTGCACGCGAAACGTTTTATCTGCAGCCAACTTTTTATGTCACGTTGGTGTTTGTTGCAGGCAGTTCCACAGAGCATCTCGAGTACACCTGCTCGTCTGCACAGAGCGAGCGCGTCTCTTAGCCCTAGCTAGAGCCGACCTGGACACGCGAGGGACGGATGGGTTTGGCGAGGAAAGGGAGACCCGCCTGAAGATGTCTTAGCCTGGCTTTCCAGCCTGCCGGAGGGCTCCTTAACGGGACAGTGGAAAAGCGTTCACCTGTGCTTCCTGAAGGGAGAAAACACAACTTAAAGTCTCTCTGGTTAAGAAAGTGCCTTTTCAAATTAAAAGCAAGTTAGTACTTTTAGGAGCTCAAGTGGTTTTGTTTTTTTTTTTTTTTTTTAAATTGAACTTCTGACCTCTTTCCAGACTAGACATGCCATGCTCTTTTCTTAATGCCAAAGAGGAGCAGAATAAAGCTCTGTTCTGAGAAAGCTGACTTTGTATGCAGTGAAAGGCATCCAAATAATTGCAGCTGCTTCTATTTTACCTGCCCTTCACTTGATGTTTCCTCTGTCTAGGTTCCTCGCACAGAACTGGCCTCCCTCCCTTCCCCCCAGCAGAAAAATTTCCCCTGGCTCGGGTCAGCCAGCACTACATTTTGGGGGTTTTATTTGTCTCTCATACATGTAGCAGGTACCTGCAAAGATTTGCCAATGAGCGGCAACACGTACAGTGGCATTTATTGGCAAGGATGCATCTTCATTTGGGATCTCATTAAAGTTACGAAAATCTGCTGTGAATGTAAAAGTCTGGGCTAGAAGACCTCAGTGTAGTGCTGGGGTAAACCCAGATTTCCTCTCCTGCGGTTCTGCGGACTTCTTTCCAGGGCCGAAAATTGGGAATTTTGCACCTGGGGTTCATTGGGACACCTGAGATTGCTCTGGCCTTCTTGTTTTATGTTTAAAATTTACATAGCTTTTGTAGAGCTGGATGGTTCTTTTGCGGAAAACTTACAAAATCAGCTTGGCCACACCTGAGTGTTATTTTTTACCTGTACATCTTCATATATGGACACACGTTGCATGGTGTGTACGGCACGTGTGTGTGCGGTCACTGTGATAGCTACCAGGTGCTGAGCACTGTGGAGCATTTACCCAAGGAGCCTGCTGGAGCCCGTGCCTGGGCTTTGTTGGCCGGGGGCCTGATCCTTGGTTGGCGTGAACGCAGGCGTGCGAGGCCGTGGTGGGTTGGTCAGATTTCTGGTGAGAAGCGAGGGTGAACCCTGCGCAGGCTGCTTTGTTGAAGTCGAAATCCAGGCGTTCCCCAGGGTCTGTCGAGGTGGTTGTTTCAGTCTCTGAGATTTATTTCTGAAGGTCGTGCCTCAGAGGGTAAGGAGCATGGTGCAGCATCCGTACGTTCTCCACTAGCTCAGCGCGAGCTGGGATGTATCCAGAGTAAGACCATTTTTGTGGCGTTCCTTTTATGATCCCTAGGTGAAAACGTGATACTAACATCTGTTTCTGCGGCACGTCTTTCTCCTTGAATCCTTAGATGTTGATGTGTGGGTTTGGGGGCTGCTGCCTGAATAGGTTTGATGGTGCGGTGTTATGCCTGCTTCTCAGGCTGATTCACTAATTAGGAATATGGTATTCAGCTGAAGTTTAAATGTTAGTGTTTTATTAAGCATAGGTATCATTTTCTCATGTGTTTTCTAACCAAAAACTTACCATTCTGTCTAGGTGAGTGATGTCACTGCTTTTTGGCTAGTGTGCCCTGCATCTCGGATCAAGCAAGGCTTACTTCACTCACTGCAGACCAAAACGGACTTAGTCAAAACTTGTTGCTCGGTTGTGCAAGCTTAAACTCTCCCCACTCCCACAGTTTTTGGGGGAGCTACAGGCAGGGGACTTCAGCGTCTTGGGAATTTCTGGAGAGGGAAACAGCTCCTCTTAGATTGTGTGGCATTTCTCTTTGTTTTGTGAAGATTTGAAGTGCTTGTAGCACTTCATGTAATTGGAGACATAAAAGCAATTTTGACATACTTTACTTAAAATGGAAACTAACAAGTTAATAATAGCTCTTATCGGGGATATTTATGTAATGGAAGCCAACCGATGCTGTTTGCACCCTGGAAAGCGGCTGGGTGTATGAGATGTTGTGCCGGGGCTATGTCAGGTGCTGTGCAGGTGGAGGACGGGGCAGGGCGGAGCGAGATGGGGCTGCCACCTCTGGGGAGCGAGGCAGCTGCGTGATTTTCGCATTTTAGCACACAGCTGCTTCGAACTTCGCGTTGTTCTTTTAAAGGAGTCACCTCTCCTCTTTATTTTTTTTTTTTTAAATATACAGCTCAGTTTAAAATGATTTTTCTGTGTATTTGTAGACTGGGGCCGCAGAGAATTGTCTTTATATACAATTTTATATATTGCCGACCGCCTCCCTGTTGCCCTAGGCCACTCACTCTTTTGCATTTAGTTGCTTTCGAGTCGCCCTTCTCCAGGCAGTGTCTGTGCTTACAGCGTTTTGGATCCCGTCGCAGCGTGTGGGACACTGAGAATTTGGGGACTGGCGTGCTCTGGGACAGGCTTGCGCCTGGATGTGAAGCAGTGAGGTGCTTGCCTTCGCGTGTTAAACTGCATTTAAAACTTCGGAGCGTTTTCATTCTTCGCAGCATGCTTGTTGCCGCCTCATGTTGCAGAGCGGCATGTCTTGCTTATTGACCTGCAGGCTGAACGTAACGCTTCGTGTCGTTAATGCCTCCGTGTGTTTCAGTTAGAGCTGGAGGGAGATGTTAAAAAACAGGTTTATACACATGCCTGACTGGTTGCTGAAATGAATAAGCTTGTCACACTGTCTGGAGGGGGTTGTGTATTATTTGGCTGCTTTACTGTCCAGGCCTCTGTTTGTTTTTTTGTTATTTTTCCCCCCCTTTCTTTCTAAAAATGCAGCCCCTGAGGAGGGCTGCCGCGCAGCACCGCGCCGTGGGCCGCATTGCTTTCACCTGCGGTGTGTTGCTCATCGCGTGGTGCGGGGTGAGCAGAGGTCTTCACACAGGCGAAATACATGACGTATCTGCTACAAGCCTTAGACAAAAGGTTTTTTTTTTTTTTTACTAACGTAAAGTTATTGCTGTTGGATTGACACAGCTGTTAGGTTGATACAGGGACGTGGGTGTTCGTGAGCACTTGAAAATCACAGCTAAACTCGGAGCTTTCCTTCCTACCACTTTAAAAATGTGACAGTTTTGAACAGGCCAGGCAATTCTTAAACAATGCTTGCTTTAAAGACCATTAAGATATTGAGAAAATTATTATTTGCAATGCACTAAATATTTCAGTCTTCTTGATGTATCATGTATAGCAGAATGAATTGGCAGTATTTTCTTTCTACTGCCGCGTAGAAAGTTGTAGGTCTTGAGCCGCTGTGTGCAGAATGTATAGGAGAAGCATGCACTCTGACAAGGGAGGAAAGAAATGTCCCTAGTGGGATTACTTGTGGTTTTTAATTCTCTTCATTGTTCTGCTTTTAACTCCTTGCATTTCTTTAACATTCTTCGAGTGTCGATTTGCAGGCTCTGGTATCGAAGCGGCTGTGGTGGACTCGCCGTGTGAAGTAGCGCTGTATCCCACGCAGGTTTGGGCTCTAATGGAGAAAACCTCACGCAGCTGAAACGTGCCGTACGCGAGCGAGTTACGGAAATGCAGGTGAAAGCGGTCGGCTTGGCGACTGTAAGGCGAGGGGGGCCCTGCAGAAAGGCGCAGGAGTCATGCCTCTCCTGCTTCTGTTAGCACTTGCGAGGGAAGGAGCGCGACAAATTTGTGCTCCTGTGCCTGCCTAGATGCAGATAGGCTATTTTCGCTGCAAGGAATGGACTGAAGTGAAGTTGTGATAGCAGGTGATCATTTGCAGTGAAAGGTAAACCTTGTTAAATGTTGTTTGATAGGAAGGAGAAATGCTCGTTTCTAGCACGGAAAATAGTTTTCTGTGTTTTCCAAGGACGCCGACCGGTGATCTGGCAAGGGAAGGATGGCTGGTCATCAGCGCTGCTGCACTTTGATAGCCTTAACCTTGTCTGAGGGAGTTCCAGCAACTCTTCAACATCAGCTTAATTCAGGAGCAGTTGTGTTCCTTTGAAAAAATCAAATTGACTGTCATTTAAGCAGCTGAAAGGCAGATACTTAAACCTGATAATGAAGTTGCAGTCTTCCTTATGTTAACAACATAATCATTTCCAGCGTAGCATGAAATGAGCAATCTTAAGAAGTAAGTGAAGCATTTTGCCAGACAAATTTGGACTTGCAGTTCTGTAACAGAATGTGCTGAGAGTGAGGGAGGAACTGAAAGGCTGATGTTAATACAAGGTGGGTATTTATGAGCAACAATGTTATAATGGCCATTGGCATAGATAGGAAGGAAAATTCACTCCTGCTTAATGGTATTGATTCTTCTGTGGAAATTATTTTTGCAGAATGCTTTGTCCCTGTTGCAGAAATTAATTTTCTGTGCTTTCTTTGGTTAGTGCTGCTTCATTGTTTTTGGGCAAAGAGAATAAAGAGGTGAAAACTTGTATCAGAAATTTGGAATTATTTCATCCCACAATAAAAAGAATGCAAGCCGTTTTTGTGTTCTCTGCAACTGGTATCCATTTATTTATTTACTTATTAAGATCTAATACTATAGTTTTCCAGTGATATTTTATGTAAATTTTAAAAGCTTTTCTTTATTTGGGCATTTTTCAGCTGTTTTAAGTATGTTGAAGTTGGTAGTAAGCATAATATTTTTGATCAAAATACATTTTTTTTATACAGCTGGAGAACACAGTTTACAGTGGGAATTGAAAGAGACTTTGGCAGTGGCTGGCAGGTTACATCCACGTATGCTGCTGCGGTTTTGATGGAGACCTGGCTTGCTCTAATCACAACTATACAGAGGTGAAATAACTGCCATAGCTGTTGTCACATACAAAGTCTCTGGCCTGAGCTCAACGAAAGAGGAAGAGGTTAAGAAATAGTTTATGTACCAGTACTTAGTGTACTCTCTGTCTTCTGTTGCTTAAAATCAAGTATATATGGTTCTTTGCTGAATCCGACACATGGCTTTTTCATTTTTCATCCTCTACAAATGTCAGAAAACTTCAGAAGATGGGATGTAAGTTATCAGAAAGCTTGTGCTCCTGACAGTCAGCTTGATATCAATCAGAGCCCGTGACTCCCATTACTGGGATTAATCTGGCTTAAGTGCTGTCTTGGATCCTTTGCCCAGTGTCTTGTGTGCATGTTCTAGGTCAGAGCCTCTGTATGTAACAGAAGCCTCTGGGTGCAACTGCAAACGGGTGTGCATGATCTCAGACTGACGGCTGATAGCTTTTGCAGGTGCCACTTCATTCTCTTTTTAAGGTTATTGGAATCAATTTGTTTTGTGTGGTTGCTTCCGCGTGCTTGACTTCAGCATTTCAAACAGTCCACTTGAGGTATGAATGAGTTAAGAGTTGAAAAAAGGTCTGAAGTAAATTAAAAAGGGGAAAAAAGCCTCAAGCGCACACAACAACTCGAATGTGATTTATAGTTCCTACTTATCTCTTCCAGCCATGTCTTTGATGCCTTTGTACTTTGTTGTTGGCTGGCCCCTCTTGTCTTTGCCTTGACTTCCCCAACTTTTTCCTTGTTGTTGTAGAAAACTAGCGTTTCTTGTGGGCGTCTCGCAATCTTCTCGGGACCCTATAAATCAGCTAGGTCACGTTAAATTTGTCTCCTGTACCAAACTCCAGACAGAATGGACTTCCAGTTTATTTGCAGTCAGCCCGAAAATATCTTTGGCAAATCTTCAGGGATTTTTTTTTTAATAAGATCTATGTAGGTTTGGTAGGTCTGATAGAAGATGGTGTTTTCACGTGAGGCAGTATTTTGTGTGGCTGGCACACTTGTGCGAGTTTACATATGGATATATAAAAGAATCATCCACTGAAAAATCAAGTTGTGTTTTTTAATGTTCATATAAAGTAAAACATTCATGTTATAAAACGTGTGGGTTTTTTTTTTCAGTGAACACTTGTGTTAATTAGTATTTTGCTCATGTATTTTCACACAAACTTCTGTGCTCTTATGCCTGTACATATGTGTGTTTTGCTTGGTTAAGCAAGTCGAATCTGTATTTGACTTAAACACACATCAGCATCATTAACTTTGCACAGATAATAAGTAGTCTTCAAAAGAAGAAAACCTTAGTGTATCAAGAGGAGCTGCTGGGGACGCAAGACAGTGGCAAAGCATTGACTTAGTTGAGAAACTTTCAAAACACTTCAAAGTGACTTCAGATGCACTTGTTCTCAAATCCTTTTCTACCAGTTTTCTACCCTATGTTAATTCTTTTCTTAAAATGCTTCTTTCTTTCCTCTTTGAAATCATTTTAGGGAACCTATATTGAACTCATTCTAGGAAAGTTACCATCTTTTCTAACAATTTGGAGGTGTTGCACTGGTGTAACTAATGGTGGTTGAACTGGTCGTATACCTTTGATTTTGAAGAAATAGTGTTACTGGTGGCACAGTACCCTTGCACAATGACTGTAGAAGTTGAGCCTGCTTTGCTCCCTTACCTGGCTTCTTTGGCCATAATAAAGCCATCTCCAGATCTTTTGGAGATTTTATGCCACATTAGGGTGCTCTGTAGCACCTCTTCATGGTCTCTTACGGGCATGTGGAGAATTAGTTGGCCGGAGTTGAGAGTTCAGCTGTATGAGGGTAATCCTCAGAGGAGAAAAAGCTCAGCTCCCGCGTTTACTTTCTCTGTGGAACTTTCCAGAATCGACAGGATTATAGCAGTAAAAAACAATTTTTGTGCTTCAGGTAAGCAGAAGTGCCGGAAAACTCTCCGGGAGCAAACCTATCAGAGGAAGTTGCTGCTTCTTTCTGCTTCTGGGTCACCGGCCAGGGCCTCGCAGCCACGCGGGTGCGGCCTTCCCCGCTGCCCTCGGCCCTGCTGCGCCTGCCCAGCAGGCAGCCGCCCTGCCTTTCTGGTTTTCACGTCGAAAACCTCGCCTCCGTGAAGGCGACAGCTTTGGAAAGCGGGAGCCTTGCTAAAAAGAAAAACAATCACTAAGCCATAAAGATCTCCGTGTTTTTTAGATGATTTCGTTGAAGGTTGCGTTTTTCCTTTCGTCAGTCAGCTCTCTCGGCAGCAGGTGCTTAAGAGGAGTAGTTCTCTTGCATTACAACTTGGTCTTGAACCCCGCCTCAACATGCCTGCATCTGGAGATTTTGAGAAGAAATAAATTCAGTTTTCTCTCTTAGGAGTTCTGCTAACAAATTCATTAGATAAATGTCTTGCTGATTGCTGGCTTCGTTTTGGCACCGACTTTAATGCCTGTCGACTCCACTGAGGCCACGTTTTCCCTGCTTGTTTCTCAGAACTTGTCATTTGTTTTGTCTGACTGAGCGGGAATGGCTTTGGAAAGGAAACCTGTGTCAACTAACAAGATTTTTTCATAGCAGTTTAAAAAAAAAAAAAGGGGGGGGGGGGGGGGGAAGCCAACAATCCCCAACCCTCTCTGACAATTTAAGATCATCTTCAAGGAAGAATTCGTTTTTGGTTGCTGCTTCGGAATTTGCAGCCACAAAGGATGAAGTTGATTAAGTCTCGTTTAGTGCTCTTTCTGGTCTGCTGCTTCGGTAATTGCCTCTTGATTGTGCTCCAGCCTTGTCTGTGCAGTCCTGGTGCATGGCTTGGGTGCTCTATTTATTCGTGGGGTTTCTTTGCAGGGGGAGGAGGCAGTCTGAGTGCTGGCGTCATGGCTAGATGTCTGGCCAGGAAGGAACAGGGGGCCTTTCCTTATGAATCTCAGAAACACCCGTGTCACGAGTTTGGTGAGGGATGTTGAAAATACTCTAAATCATTGTGATGAGCAAGTGAAGTTAGCACTCTGTTATTTGTCTCTCACCCTTTTTTCTCTGGGAGCTGACTGTCATTCAGTTAAATATGGCTAAACCTTTGGATGTGAGGTGAGCTGTTCACCAGCGTGATGTTTCAGTGGGTGCTGAGACCACCTTCAAGATCAGGAAGAAATATTTTTTTTTCTAGGAATTTAATACACTAAATTACATCTTGTTCAGGGTGAGTAGCTTGTTGGACTAACCGTAAAAATAACATGCAGCAATTGGTAAGTGTCAGGTGCTGACAGCTTTCTTGTACTTTTCTTTTGGCATAAACTTAGGTGTTGGGAGTTCAGTAAGAGGAAAGGTATTCACTATATATAAACTGCTTTACACACTCAGATTCCAGAGTCCTTGTACCCAGAACTGTTGAAGAAACTTGGAAGTGTACGTGCTGTAGCCTCTGCGAACCCGTGTGTTGCACGCTGGTGAGCGCTACAACTAAGTGTATCCAGCAATGTTTTCTTGACCACTGCCATCCAGCTGTGAGATAGCTTTCCTACTGTAATCCAGAAATAAATTATTTTTGATTTACCCAGCAATCAGTGACCATCCTGCGAGTAAGTGGTGGACACTAGTGGGCATGAAGTAGGTTAGGAGAGGCTTGTGCAGGCTGGGCTTCCAGCAGATGGCCATGGGCGATCCGCACAGGCAGCGGCAGAGCCCTGCAAGGGCGAGGGGTCGGGGTTTGGTAGCTGGAGGTGGGGCTGAGTCTCTGTGCATGAGGGAGGAGGGCTGGGAAGGTGAGCTGCAGGAGGAGGGACAGCCTCTGCGGGTGTGGTAGCTACCAAGGCCTTTCGTGATGCTGAATTGGATGCGTGAAAGGTGTGTGTGAGGTGAGGAGAGGAGGAAGGGTTCCGGTGTAGATCTGATCCCCAGTGGCTGGCTGTCCTCAGTGTGCTGGGTACTTTGAGTCCTGGTGTTCAGACCTTTTGTTTGCTTCATGGGGAGTTAAAGCCTGATGGGTTTTGTTCTTTGTTGCTGTTACGGAGCCAGAGATTGAACTTGAAAGCGCTGAATTGCACAGTTCAGTATCACTGCAGTCCTAAGTCTAAATCTGGCCCTCCGTCTCGTACATCGCCAGTGTTTGGAGGATCCAACAAGAAGCAGTGATACTGCTTTTAGTGTTTGTGACTCTCTTGTGTTTGTTGTGGGGTCATGAGACTTTCTGCAGAGTGTATGAGAACAGCATGGCTGTGCCATCAAAAACATAACATCTGTTACCATATTTTAGAAGTTCTCACACTTGGTGCACTGTTTCATTTTTTTATTTTAAGATCTCCACTAAAGATGTCCATAACTGTGCACAAATATAGTTGTATTAAATAATGGAAATTAGCTATGGGAAAAGATACTTCTAGGTCATCTAGATTATTGCTTCTGCAATGTTCACTTGAGTCTCCCTTCAGAACATAAGAAGAAATAGTACTGCCATCGCCCTGCTTTAGGAAATACACATAAAAGCCCATCTATTTAGAACAAGATGAGCAAGTCGAATGAGGTGGGTTGATGGTTAAAGCCGNTTTTTGTTTTTGTTTTTTTCTCTTACAGTTCCGTTCTCCACCTTTTGTTAGCTCCAAAATACATTTGTCATGTTTGTACCCCATTCCAGGCGTCTTGGGTTCAGGAAGTATCCTGCCAGTTCCCAATACTTTTATCCCAATTTAGGTCTTCTACTGCAGGCTTCTACCACGTGCATTTGTGCCCTTTCTGCTGCACTCTCCTGTATTGCCATGTGACCTGCCGCTGGGAACACCCGCTCTTCTGAGGCAGAAGAGCACCCTGTACCAAGCTGACGTGGCACATCTCCTTAGCATTTCATCCTGAAATGAGGAGCACCTACCTGAGCTGGTGTGTGATGACTGTCCTTGTACGCAGCTGTATGCTGTAGCATCCCTCAGAGTATGCGGAGCAGCTTACTGCCCTCTCTGTGGTGGCAGGAGGAGAGGTAAGGGTGGAATAAGCTACTTCAGACGACTTTGCTTTCACCAGCAGGTACCGATGTGCAAACGTACTGTGGAGGACCTAATGCACAGGACTTGCTGTGGACCCACAGCAACTTGTCTGTGTGGCAGTGTGTCGTCCTTAGTGCAAACAAGCCAAGCAAATGACTTTATACAGCCCTCCTTTTTGTACTCAGTCCCATTTGTTGTTGCCTTGCCCTCAGGCTGGTTTGAGAAACACGGAGCTGGAGGATGTTCTCTTGGCAGCGTAGGCACCAGCGCTCTTGTCCAATCTTTGTTTCAACGTCAAGAGCTGCAGCCTCCATTCCTCCCCTTGGGGATGCAGACCAATAGCTCTTACTGTCAAGAAGCTTCCTTAATGCTAAGCCTAAATTATTTTTTTCTTTGGATTTATCCCATTGCATCTGATCTCTCCCAGGCCCATTCCTTTGTTTCACTAGTGTTAACATCCTACCAGTATATGAAGAACGTAAATGACTGTGTGTGCACCCTAAGGTGGGTGTTTATGTTGAATCCCATGTGTATTTTGATCTTGGTAGCCTTTCCCTGTAAGGCAGTTGTTTCAGCCCCTGAATCTTTTTTTTTGGCCTGTATATGCTAATTACATTGTGAAACAAGTAATTTCAAGCAACAAATGAGAAGTTTAGAGCATTTTGCAGAACGGCTGGCGTTATACACACGCCAAATAACTGCTCCATTGGGTCACCATCCGAGCGCCTGGGGGCCCAGGGCTTCAGAGCGATTCATAAATGGGGTTGATGGTACTGGTTAGTTGTCTTATGAAACCTACCATTCTAGACATCCTGTTGCATTGTTCATCTGAAATGGGGTAAGCCGCTGTGGGAAATTGTTTTCCCAGCAAATTCTAATTGGTTGCTGAGAATTACGAAGTTGCTGGTTATCATTAACTGTAGGCTTGCCGTTTGGTGAAGGTGCAACAAAATGTTTCTGCAAGGGTGTGAAGAAGTGAAGGTGCTAGAGTGTTGCAGGCTTTATTAGGTGCTTTCTGTGTCTCTGACCTTCCTTAAGGTGAAGTGGACTGTCTTTAGGTTTTTACAACGAGATCGTGGATTTATACCGGATGATTTTCATGGTTAAGCCGGTGTGGAAAAGGGGTAAACATCGAGCAGCTTCAGAATATTCATTGTAGTTAGCACTGTTGGAAGCTCAGGAAGAAGAAGCATCAGATCACAGTTTAAAACAAGCAAAAATTCAACTCTGTTTGTTATGAATACTTAGTAAGGATTTCAAAATACTTTTGTGAAAGCTTGGTGGCTTTGTCTTTTCTACTTTGAGTCCCCGTAGGATGAATATAGCCTGGAAGCATTTCCTCAGTTACACCAAAACAGTACCCAGTGTATATCTGGGTACTTGTTCTTATCATTTTTTTTTTCTTCCCTTGTAGTGATAAAGGAAAGAGTACCATTACCTTTCTGCTTGATATCATAATTGAACTGTAACCTCAAAAACTACTGGCTTTATTTTCCATCCTGTCTTGGTAGCATTAAAATCTTGATCTGCCTTTTGTAAGGTGTCTGTGTAATGCTACTGGTAGTTCATGGGGAGCTGGTTACATGTGTTAGATATCTGAAACAGTCTGTAAAAAAAATTGGAAATAATCAAATGATTTTCTAATACGTTTCCCAGCTAAGCAGTTGTTATATCCGTGGGATTATTTATTGTGAATGAGACATGAAGCATCACAAGACCAACTTTCTAATATGCAGTCTTCCAAGTCATTTGTGAGGTGGGAATTGCACATTTGCTGGTACAAGTTATCAGACAATGCTCGCTATCAGAAGCAGCTGAGGAGATGTGGATTAGATGAAACTGCTCACAGGAATGTCTGCAGCTGCTTGGAAAACTGGGAGGATAGTTACTAATTAATTTTAAACAAGACAGGTGAATTTAGTGAAGTGTAACTGTGGTTTCTCCCAGGTCCAGTATTAACTAATAACTAATTAGTGGTGTGGATGAAGGAGTAAGGATTATGCTCATTAAATATCCAGCTAAAACTGGGTGGAGCTGCATATCTGTTTGGGAAGGTGCCTTGCATTTACAGGTATCTTGACAGACTAGAGAAACAGTCTGTAAGAAGTTGTATGGAGTGCAATAGGGGCCAAGGAGGGGACGGCTGGTGAAGCTGCAGTGGCTGTTCCCAGCAGAACAGGAGGCAGCAGGACCACGTTGTTGAGAAAAGCAAACGCACTCAGGTTTGTACACAGAGCTAGTGCCTGGAGCTTGCATAATGGGAAAGAATAATTTCCTGTAACAAGAGGAGAGCATTTTCTGTTTAGGGAAGGGTTCAGCTGGAATATGTCACCCAGCTTTGGGCATCACAACTTCCCATTGTTTTTTGTAGACCAGCCCTGGAAAGGGTAGTGGAGAGTAACTAGAAGAATCAGAAATGTAGGGAATGTGGCCTGTGAGCAGAGAGTGAAAGAACTGGGTTGTATTTGGCCTAGGGAAGGGACTGAGGTATAACTGCAAAAGCGGTAAGAGTAGTGTCCGTGATGCTAACTGTGTAAAGAAGGATGAGCTTCTTCAGCACCCGGCACTGATAGAGAACTGGTGACGGGCTTGAGCCGTGTGAAGAGGGATGCTCACGGTGCTGCCAGCAAGCTTCTCCCACTGCCTCGGGGCAGCGCAGAGCAGAGGTGGCTTGCCTGGAGAGGTGGCAGGGTCCCTGCTCAGCACAGCCTGAACGGGCATTTTGGGCAACGTCGCAGGCTCTTGGTCCTGTCTCGGTGCCCTTCTCCAGGCCCCTGGCAGATCTTTTCCCTGCGGCTATCTCTTTTGTTGAGAATGGCAGTGAGTATCTGGGCTTATTACGGAAAGAAGCATGAAGCACTGCTTCACCCAGTGCAGTTCTTGGTTCAGGGGTTTGGCTGTCGGTGAGTACTGTGGTAACTTACAGTCTGGCAGCAGCGGTAAGTGCAAAAACAGGTCTTTAATCCACTTGGGTTTCTGATCTTCCTGATGCTTTTTCCCCTGGTGATGCTTAGTTTCACAGGCAGTATTTATGGAAAGCTGCCGTGCATTTCTGAGCTTTGTTTTCTATGTCTACATTGTCTTTAGTATCTATAAAATCTTTTTCTTTCGCAGCGCGTTGTGTTTTCTCTCGCTGCCCTGTTGCTTTTTCTCAGCCCAGACCCTGCTGGCGCAGTGCGTGCGTCCCCTGCGTGTTCGTTATCCCTCGCCTCCCTTTGCTCCTGAGGGGCAGCTTGGGGGGCTGGCGCCTGGCTCCGCTGGGGTGCGCCCACTAGAAAAGAGCCCCCTCCTCCTCCTCCGTTTGAAGTGAATCAGCTTAATGTTTCTGAATCGGTGTATTAGGACTGGCTTTCCACAAAAACCGAGAGTAGTTAGTATTTTGTGGTGCTAGCTATATCTTTCATGCTGTTTTGTATATGGTTGTGAAATAAACAAAACTGGTACTGAAGGTTGTAGCTATATAGTATAATAGTTAAAGAGAGGAAGATTTTTAGTTGAACCTTTTGGTATTTCAGAGTTCATCCTGACATTTAATTGAGCAAACAAATGTGTTTTTAATGAAGAGTTCAAAAATATATTAGTCTTGTGGTTCAGCTGGGAGGCAAAAGCTGTGGTTTTGTTCATACTTAAGAAGTTGTAAGCTCTGCTGCATTTTAATGATACCATTTGAGCTGCCGTGACCAGGGCTTTGCTTGTGTTATGCAAAATTTACATTAAAGGTGTTCAATGGGGACATTAAGGAATGAAACCCTGTAATGAAATAACCTCGTGAGGAAAAACTTAGAGTCGGGTTTGAAAAATTGATCTGGACGCTCCCTTTAGCTTTGTCTTTCCTCCCCATCCCCAGCGTGCGCTGTGGGCCGTGCTGCCGGCCCTCCTCAGCCGGCGGGTGAGCCGGAGCTGCTGCGGGGTTTTGCTGCAGAGCCCGGGGTGGGATTTTGAGGCGGCTCCCTCAGGTCCCCTGGCTCGGCCCCATTCTGGGGGCTGTGGGCCAGATTCCCCCAGGTGAAGGCCGCAGGCTCGGCTCCAAGCTGGTACCTGAGGCGCCTGGGCCAGCAGCGATGGCCTCCATGTGGTGGGGCTGGTGGTGAGGCCGCGGCCTGCCTGCAGCGAGTCACCGTGCAGCCACCTCAGCTCGGGAGCCGCTTCGTCGGCACGTTCTTGGTTCTTGCCCTGCGCCAAACTGATTGCTCAACGTGGGTATAGCCAGAGACTGTCAAGGAGACGGGGAAAGGGAACTGAGGTGGTTTTAAAAAAAAAAAAAACACACACAAACACAAAACCCCAAACCTTAAATCAAAGAAAATGAACGTAGCTAAAACTTTAAAACGTTGTCAGGTCACAATAGAGGAGCTATGATATATTGTGTGGGCTTTTTTTTTGTTTTGTTTTCTTCCCTCCCCCCAGCTTATATGGAAATGTTTTCCTTTGATGCCACAGACGCAGTTGAGCAAGGCTGGCTGTTAAGTAATAGGATGCCTGCCGCTCCTCGGTGGCTGCTGGGCACTGGGACCCCGTCCCTCTGCCGCAGGAGGGTGGGGAAGCAGAAATGTGGTGCTGACACGCGGGCCAGAAGCTGCCTTATTTCAGCAAGACATTGCCACCCCCCCACCCCTTCTTCTTATTCTTTTTCTTCTGGCAGTATGCATAGTTATCGGTTCCTCGTTTTTTACTTGAGTTTCTGCTCTCTAATACTGTTTTTCCCAGCTTGTAGTGGCTGACATCCCCAGGAGCATTGTCACAAATCTGCTGGGTGTAACGATTTTAATGTTTTTGTCATGTCCATTACAATAGGACACAAAACGTACATGTGCATAGCCACACAAGAGGGGAATGCGGGCAGCTGGTAGAGGAAAAAATGCCTTCTCTTCCCATAGTTAATATTGCTCAAGGCAAGTTACTTGATTAAAAAGAGCAAGTAAGCAGAGTCCCTGCCAGGGAAGCCGAGCTGTCCAGGATCGTCACGGAGAAGCCTGAGGAACGTGGTGAGGAATTCAGGCAGGAGCTGCACAGGCCTTTCTCTCCAGACTTATTTTTTAATTTGCCTTTGTGTGAATTTTTAAGTGTACTTGGTTCATCCAAGATACTCTAGAAGAAAGTAAGCATCTGCGTGTTGGAGGAACTCAGCCCTCTAAATCAGCTGAATAACCTCGCAGTTACCCAAACGCTTTGTTTCATACTCCCAAAACAGGATAGAGAATATTCTAGTTTGTTTCATGTCGTTGGTATTGGTCAAGATGGTTCCCATTCATGCTAAGAGAATGGCAAAGTTGACTTTAAGATTATACTTAGGAATTTACTTTTCACTGTAGTACTTCCTTTGTGTTTTCATATTGTAGTATGTATACATACAATTGATGCATTTTATTTTTCTGTACACTGAGTGAAAATTAGGGAATTTAAGGCTTTAATTTATATTATAGAAGTATAATTTTATTTGGAAAATTGCAATAAAAATATAACATACCCTTCACTTACTTGCCAAAAATGAAATTGTAGCTCAAACGTAAAATGCCTGATGTCACTCCTACTCCCTAAATAGCACTCCTTTCATTTTTTTAGGAGCTTGTGATGTCATCAGCTGAAGCGAAAACATCTACCTCATGACCTGGCATGTAAGTGAAGGAGGAACTGATATTTAAAAAAAAAAAATGTGTGTGGTGTTTACAATGTGTAAATTGAACCTATATACCTTCAGCATTCAGATACCACCTTTTAAATGAAAGCTTTGTGGATTTTAAAGGAATATAAAGTCTTTTAAAAGAGAGGAAGTCATAAAAGAAGCTGTTAACAATGAGATTCCAGCCTGCAGAAGTCCTTGTAATAATTTCAGTTAAAATCTGTTGTGATGTACTCTGTAATACTTGGTAGGCTTAGAGGGAGTAATTTTATATCATTACAATATTTACATGTGCTGATACTACTCCTTCTTATTCTGTGCTTTTTTTTTTTTCTGAGTATGAATTTTGATAGTTGTGATGAATACAGATTGTATTGTGTGATAGCCTTCCTAGAATCAAAAAGCCCAGTTGTGCAGAAGGTTTAGGCTCTTTTACATGTCTGGATACTTCACAGCAGACTTCCTGCAGTTTTGTGACACCTCTATTTTTTTTTTCCCCCTTAAGTAAGCAAAAATATTTCTATCCTCTGCACAGGCGTTTTCAGAGTTTTTTTTTTCTGTCTGCCTGCTTTCTGCTTTTCTTTTATGTGGCTGAAAGGATTAAAGTGCAGTCACTGCTTTGAGGGCTGATGTCAGCAGCGAGCTGGGTATTCCTAATTAGTGCCAACACCTGTACCTCATTATGAAGCCTTGTTCAAGCTGCCCAGTGAACCGAGGTAGTTGGTCTCTGTTGCATGTCTCTAATGTGATTATAAACCCCTCTTCTGATGCAAGTTTTATTACTTATTCTACTTCTGGACTGACGTGGAAAGTGAAGCTAAGCTGAGCCATTTGGCTGGCTATCAAAGATTTAAGGAGGGGCAAAGAGACAGGATGCAGTCATCTCAGTTTCAAGACTTTTAGTTCAAAGCTTGCTTCTGCTTTGACTGTTTAAAAAAGAAAAGTGTTTTTTTCTAGTTTTCGGTGTCAGATCCTCAGAATTTAGAGACCAGATCTACAGATTCCAGGTGGGCTCTGAACATCTGAGTGTGGCTGCTGTTGTGCATAACCCATTGATTTTCTGCGAATAGAGCTTTGGCCTTGGCTACTCTTGTACCATCCCTTTGTCTTCAAGGGGTTAGGAGCTAGCAATTCTTTTACACACAAAAGCAGCTTCTTTCTCTCCTCCCACCTGGTTCTGTATTGTTAGCAGAGCTAAAATGTGATGTGTTTTGCCCTTGCAGTTGGAAAATGTGATGTTGAACAGATTTAACTAATGAAATTAATGGCTCAGATAAGATGGATTGCTATTATCCTTGGGCTTTACAAATAAATGTTTAAATTTGGTTACTTTTTTTCTAACTAGTTTAAGTAGGTTTTTAAGAGGTTAGTTTACAGAATTCAAACGTAGAACAACAAAATTCTGCTGTGGCTTTGGGTTACTTCTCTCTGAGTGAGGAGAGAGACAACTTCGTATGTGTATCTTGGAAAGGTTTGAGATGATAAACCTGTAAGAATTCACGGGAGAACACTGTCCAGATTTGGAAAAATGGAAGGAAATGGAAGTGTAGTGGATTCTTAAACTTCAAATACGGGATTGAAAGTGTTGCTAGTGAAGGGATCGTATCTCTGAAGAGTAGAAGTCTTGGCAGGGGGGAAAAAATGGAATAATTAGACAGACTTTTATGTGTATCTCCTTCACCTTAAAGTTGATTGAGCCAATTTTAACTCCTTGCAGCACATCCTTTTTCTTCTCTTATCTTTGTGCAAGCTTGACTGCAACACCTGGAAAATGGAGTAAAAACTGTCTGCAACTATGTGTGTCCATAGATATTTCAGTGAGAGACTTGCATAGCTATAGGATTTAGGAATAGAAATAAATAGGTGCCTCTCTGCTACTTTGTGGCAGATACTAAAAATGATGAGAAATGCCAGAGTAACAGATTTCAAAGCAGCTGTGTTCCTAAAACAGTTCCTTCATAGCTATATGGAAGTGGTAGAGGTTTCAGCAGTGAATTTAACAATTCTTAATGGTGATTTTAAAACTCAAGTGTTTAATGTATAGAAGGCAGTACCTGTGCCACCAGAGGCAATAAGGTAAGGCAGAGACTGCTCTTTCCTTTGCACGGGTTTGGGATGTACAACAAAAGTTTATATAGCTATGCACACACACACACACACATATATACGTGCACATGCACACAAACATTTCAGGTTGTTCTAGGATGCTCTTTGCTTCTCCTTCCATTCTTCTGCATTCTCCAAAAGAAAATCCTGAATGGGTAATACCGTAATGTGCATGTAGGCTATATTTGCATAAGATATTTATTAAATTTGTCTTAAAAACACACACTGACACACTGGAAGTGACCTAATCTTTTACTTAAATTAATCATTTTGACCAAAATAGCTCTCTACAGTGAACAGTGGTTAACAAAGTCAGTTAGGGCAACAGTATGTCAGCTATCAGAATCTTATTATTATGCTCATCATAGTCAGAATTTTATCTGATAAATATACTTGTTTCAGTATTTACCATGGCCCTATAGACCACTTATCTGATCTCTAGTCCAGAGAGATCAGGTTGGGAACTGATCCATTAAAAAACAAAAAATCCATCGCACAGAGGTGAATCATTATGAGTGAGTCTGGATTCATATGGGATCCGTTAGGGAATTAGACCAGTCACTATATCTGATAATGGTCAATAGTGGACATCTAGGGAAAGAAACCATTGTAAAGCTAGTGTATGCTCTGTTTCTTGTAAATTTTTGACTTTGGGATTGTGGGGATGGCAGGTTGATGTGACGCATTGTGTTCAATAGTCCTTGTCCTCCATTTGCCTAATTCTCTTCAATCTGTTTACTTTTCAACCCCTGCAGCATCCCATAGCAATTTTGTGTAAAATTACTTCTTTTTTTGCTTTTAATGACTTTTAAGTTTGTCCCATAACTTTGTGTGTCTCTAGTCTTCCGGGCCATGAGGAATGGTGAGTAGTTTCTGCATATTGTTTGCCTTTCTTTACCACTTGTAGCAGATCTCTCCTGTTTTGCATCTTCTTTTCTCAGCTGGGCGGTCTCAGTCTGTTTCATCTCTTATCCTAAAGCCATGGCACGCTCCCCATACAGCTGGAGCTGGAGCTTCATGTTCTGCAAATACTTCTTTTCCAGCGGTGCCAGAGGGAGGGAGAAGATACTCCCTTGCTCTTAGGAAAAATGAGTGATCTATTAGTGTTGCTCATCCATAAAGGCTTTTCCATCTGGCTCAGTGGGTGCAGAAGATGAAACCAGACAGTCTTGTATCTGTGCTCTTCACCGCTGCTTTGGGGCCTTGCTGGAAGGATGCCTCTGGTGTATCAACGTGCAGCTCTATGGGGTGTCCTCCTTGTAAAATACTTGATGCTACAGCTGATTTGGGAATGCCCAAGGACCCCATTTTTAGAGGCGTACAACTACTGTGTTTATTTTCATCTACTTAAGACCTTTTATGTGTGTCCCTCAGGTGCTGTGGTATGGCTGTGTGCGTATTGACATGGAGCTGGTGCTGGTGCAGGCACCTGCCTTCAGCCTCCCTTGGGACCAAGGGAGCACAACCGCAGCGTGAGCAACCCATCACTTCTGCTGGCGCTCATGTGGGGAGGTAGATGGTGGAAGAGGAGTCTCAGGTGGCTTTATTCCCAATGAAGCTGCAAGCTGAGCTGCTGGGGGAGAAGATCAGCCTGGCTGACCAGACAGCTTCTTCTGGAACTTGGGAAGAATAAGAGAGTTTATGAGCTCTGGAAGAAGGAAGCAGGCAACTCAGGAGGACTATAGAGCTGTTGTCAAGGTGTGCAGGGAGAAAATTAGAAGGGCCAAAGCCCAGGTGGAACTCAATTTAGCTAGTGTAGTAAAAGACAAAAATGCTTTTATAAATGTATCAAAAGGAGGATTAAGGAGGATCTCCATCCCTTATTGGATGTGAGGGGGATTGTAGTGATGACAGATAAGAATAAGGCTGAGGTACTTAATGCCTTTTTTGCTACAGTCTTTATTAGTAAGGCCAATTATTCTCAGGGTACCCAGACCACTGAGCTGGAAGATGGTTAAGGGGAGCCAGATGAAGCCCCTGTAATCCACTGGGAAACTATAAGTGACCTCCTACATGTTTTGAATGTTTTTAAGTCTATGGGGCCAGACAGGATTCACCCAAGGGTACTGAAGGAGCTGGTGGATGTGCTCGCTAAGCCACTTTCAATAATTTACCAGCGGTCCTGGCTAACTGAGGAGGTCCCAGTTGACTGGGGGTTGGTGAATGCGATGCCAATCTACAATAAGAAGGTCAGGAAGGAGGATCCAGGGAATTACAGGCCTGTCAGTCTGACCTCAATGCCAGTGAAGGTTATGGAGCAGATCATCTTGAATGCCATCACGTGGCACATAAAGGACAGTCAAGTGATCAGAAGCAGCCAGAAGGGCAGGTCCAGCCTGACTAACCTGATCTCCTTCTAGGACAAGATGACCTGCTTAGTAGATGAGGGAAAGGCTGTGAATGTTGTTTACCTGGATTTTAGTAGACCAAATAAAGTAAGCAGTTTGACACTGTTTCCTACAGTATTCTGGAGAAACTGGCTGTTCATGGCTTGGACAGGTGTACAGTTCTCTGAGTGAAGAATTGGTTGGATGTCCAGGCTCAAAAGTCATAGTGAATGGAGCTCAGTGCATTTGGCAGCTGGTCACCAGTGGTGTTCCCTGGGTCTTGGTACTGGGACCCGTTTAACATTTTTATCAATGATCTGGATGAAAGGATTGAGTGCACTCTCTGTAAGTTTGGAGATGACACCAGGTTGGGTGGGATTGTTGATCTGCTTAAGGGTAGGAAGGCTCTGCAGAGAGGTCTGCATAGGCTGGACCGATGGGCTGAGGCCAACTTTATGAAGTTCAACAAGGCCAAGTGCCAGGTCCTGCACTTGGGGCACAACAATCCCAAGCAGTGCTACAGGCTGGGGGATGAGTGGCTGGAAAGCTGCCTGGCAGAGAAGGACCTGGGAGTGCTGGTCGACAGCCGGCTGAACACGAGCCCTCTGTGCTCAGGTGGCCAAGAAGGCAAACAGCATCCTGGCCTGCATCAGAAACAGTGTGGCCAGCAGGACCAGGGAAGCGATTGTCCCCTTGTTCATGGCATTGGTGAGACTGCACTTTAAATGCTTTGTTCAGTTTTGAGCCCTTCACTACAAGAAGGACATTGAGTTGATGGAATGTGGAGAAGAACAACGAAGCTGGTGAAGGGACCAGAAAACAAGACTTACGAGGAGCGGTTGAAGGACCTGGGCTGTTTAGTCTGGAGAAAAGGGGGCTGAAGGGGGAGAACTTAGTGCTTTCTACAGCCGAAAGGAGGCTGCAGCAAGGAGGGTGTCGGTCTCTTTTCTCAGGTGACAAATGATAGAACTGGAGGAAACAGCCTCAAGTTGCATGAGCATAGGTTTAGAATGGACATCAGGAAGAATTTCTTCATGGAAAAGGTGGTTAGGCATTGGAATGGGCTGCCCAGGGAAGTGGTGGAGTCCCCACCCCTGGAGGTATCGAAGAGATGTGGATGTGACGCACAGAGACATGGGTTTGGTGATGGGACTTGGTAGGTCAGGTTTATAGTTGAACTTGATGAGCTTGAAGGTCTTTTCCAACCTAGATGATTCTGTGGTTCTATTCTGCCGAGGCCCGGGTGCAGGTCCAGTCGTGCCATCTTTCCGTTGCAGAGCTCTGGTACCCGCTGCAGCTGCAGCCTGCCCTCATCCCTCAGCTGCACCAAGCAAGAGTCTGCAGAGAAGACTTTTGTACAGGTCTACTGAATAACAAAACCCAACCCTCCTCGACCAACTGGAGTTGCACGTACAGAACATATCGACTGAAGGTTTTGCATTGGGTTGTGGAGTCTTAAGATTTAATATCTCACAACCCTGCAGTTTTGGCAGATCAGCTGCAACAGTTCTTTATCCTGATGGGATGGAAAGGCCGTTGTCCCGCGCTGTCTGACACCTCCTGTTCAAGTGCTGGTGCTATATAAAAGTGCTTTGGTCTCAACTTGGCCACTGGATGACAAACTGAACCTCATGGTCATTTTTACCTATGTCACTGCTGCTTTCTCAAAATTGTGATGTTTTAGAAACGTTGAGCAGGTGCAATCATCCCTTGGTCCCCCTTTTAGGGCAGCATCAGCCCCAGTGGACACTGGTTGGTCACAGTATCCCTTCCAGGATGTCATCTTCCACCTGAGATGGGTGATTTATAGAAGCCGAGAAGGCTATTTATGGTTTTATAAATCTGTTTAAATCTGACTAAAACGTCTTTGGTGTCTTGTATATTACAGATTGTAGTGCTTAACATTAAATTAGTTGTCTGGCCATTAAAAGTAATTTGAGTTTAGCAGTTATTGAGACAAACAACTCCTTTAGTAAGTTTTTGCTCATGTTTTGATGTTTTGACATGGAGAACTAATAAATATGTCATAAAGTGGAATAGTAGAAAATATAGTAGGATTTCAGTATTCAACCAAAGGTTTGGAATATTCCAAATATTTTGAGTTCTGGCTGTGACAGTACGTTCCCTTTAATTGTTTGTATCTGATGATCCCCTCGGTGCTATTTTTTTACTAGGAAAACTTAAGCATCCAGATTGTTTATTTTAAACTTGTAAATGAAAACCATTTCTTGTCAGATGGGGAAAGAAATGGTCAAATTAATGTTTCCTAATAGGAAAATATTTGTGTTCTTGCTTTCTCTCATCCTTTGAATAGAATATAAAGACACAACGTGACGTTTTCTGCCTTTTTTGCAGTCCTTTAGGTTTTTTTAGTGATGCAAAACTTTGCAGCAAAGCGGTTAGCCTCTTTAAAGCATTATAGCAAGAAATGAGTCAAAACAGATAAAATATTTAATGCAGGTTACTGTCAGTGCTTTTATCAGTTGAGATTTAGAAAAACAAAACAAGAACAGCGAAACCTCCTTTAATTTTTTATTAGCAAGTACAAAAAAATTATCAGATTATTTTAAGAATCTTGCAGCCCATGAGAACTGCTGCCTTCGCTGTTAATAGAAAAAATTGTTTTTCCTTAATCCCAAATAGTGCGTACACTTCTGCATTCCCCCTGATTTTGTCCAAGTCCCCACTGAAACCCACAGGTTTCTCTTCGGGCTGCGTGTCTTGCTAGCAGCACTCTCATCCGGGACTGGTTTCTGCTTTCGGAGGGGCTGCTGGGCAGGGGTGGTGCGGGTGATGGAAGCCCGTCCCCAGCCCTCGCAGCGGGTTTGCCAGGTAGGAGAGGATGAGCCCGGGGACGGGCTGCGCGTTGTGAGCGTGGAGTGGCATCGCTTACCCTCTCTGTACTCACAGAGCAAAACGATGCACAGTAAGTGCTTCACGCGAATATGAAATAGTGGCAAGAAAAGTGTTATTTTGTGGTAGGCTTGCTACAGTCTTCAGTGACTAAATGAAGAAAATTTTACTTTGAGTTGAGGGGAGGATGGGGTGGATGTGGCGGCTCTGTTGCGGGGTTCTTACATCGGGTAGGGGTGTATTACTAATTTATTCAATTTTCAGGTTAGAGAGAAATAAAGAAACATCGTTACTACTTTCCTGAACTTCCTTTCCTCTGAATTGTTTAACCTTTCAAACCTTTTCAGTGCAGCAAGCATTGCTAGCCCAAGTTCTGAGTAGGTGTTTTTTCCAGTTTATATAGTGTTTTTGTGAGATTGGATAGGATATTAAAAAATAATAATAAAAAACCCAAACACAAGTGATCTCTCTTCCTCTAGTTATTTGAAAGGTTGTATTAACTCTACTCATATTTCGTAATTTCCCTGGCAGTTGACTGTGAAATTTGACCTATTTAAATGGTTTTACTGTACTACATTTCCTGGAGACCTTTCAAGATAATTTGCTTCCTAATCTAAATTTAACAGTTACATAAACCACATTTTGGAGACTTGAAAATTTCTACCTATTGCCTCTGCTTTCTTTTTTTTTTTTTGTTTATTGTATGTAGACAAGCCATATTAAGTATAAAATTTTAATCTGAGATTTGCATGTGGCTTGTCATTTGTTTTACATACATAGATGCTGTTTTCCTTTTTAATAAGGCAGAGAAAGTAGGTTGTTTTTCATCCCACTTGAAAGTTTCCTTAGAACTGTGGCCAGCTCCATTTTGATCAATCTGTTTTAAAACACGAAGAAACAAAATCTCACCGGTGTCTAGTATGTATTTGTGTTACAGTTCCTTGAATTTCTTGGTTTCCTCTTCCTTCTGTACAGGTCTTCACAGGTACCGACCCTCTCACATACGTGTCGAGCCGTTCTCTTCGACAAAGTGCGGGCAGGAAGGAAGGGCTGTTAGTCCCTGGAGATTCTGTTTTGTTCAGAAATCCTGGCTGGGTTTAAGGATTCATTTTGTACGCTCGTCTCTGGTGTCTCTCGCCTAATAGGCTGTGTGAGTTCGGGCTCCGAGATACCTCATCCTTCCTTCTGCTGCCTCCGTGACTGATGCACGACGCCGAGAGATGTGTCAGGACGAGAGGATAAACTCTTAGTGGTTTATTTGGTAAATGCAGTTGTTTGCTCTGACGCAAACTGAAAAGGGAGAAATGTTTGTTGCTGGTGTTTCTGCAGGTATTTGGGGCTCTGAGATTTTGTTAACTGCCCGCTGTTTACATATGCTGCTTGACTGATCTCTTTGAGCAGTGCACGATAACCAGCCCTTCAGAAAGGGGAAGTGCCTTCAGTCAGCGCGACGCTGCTTTTCCTCAGGGAGAGGAGAGCGTGGCGGCAGAAGTGCGTGGCTGTGCCTTGGGAAGACACTGGAGTTCACGGAGCGAGGTGACGCCAGGGAGGAAGGTTTCTCCGGCTGTGCGGATTCCTCTGTTCTGGGGTCGTGGATCTTCTCCCAAGCTGCGGGGGGTGGATCGGGGACGTGCGTGCAGCCCCGACTCTGCAAGGCAGAAGAAGCTCGGCCGGTGTGGAGCATGGCACGAGTCCGGGAACCCTTCTGGTAACCGGCGTTAGGCGCGATACTGGCAAATGTCCCATTGCAGCGGGTGCCTGGAGAGCAGAGTGCCTCTTCGCTTGCGATGTGGTGGTTTCCTAATGCTGCTCCCGTGTTTTAGTTCTCATTTAAAAGATCCCTGACGGTGAGCATCTTTGGGATTTGTGTTTGTTGTCATAGAAGTGATCCATCATCTGTTAGTCCTTCTGTTGATTTAAAAAAAAAAAAAAAAAAAAGCTGTATATCAAGGCATGTTATCTTCACATTTTTAGCGATCATTTCGGAGGTGATCTGTTTGACCATAAGGCTTGGGCACATTCTGTGTCCATAGCGAAAGCACCCCTACTTACCTTTCAAGGTAGTAAGAATTATTACTTGGTGACTGAGCAATTGGTTTCGTTTTTTTTTGGAGCCACTTACCTCCTTTGTTCTATAGCATTTAAGTTCTCAATTGCTTTACGCTCATTTTTCTTATCTTGTGCATGGGAACTACTGGAAAATTTAAAGTCTGAAAGTAAATTCTCATAATCCAGACCAAAAGTTCCACACACAAATTTGGAAAACGCTGGAGCAAAGATAAAGGAATTGGAAAGAGGCTGATGTTTTTGGCTGCTCGCCGTACAGTGTTTCCATCATGTTCCTAATGACAGCTCATCTTTTCTCATCTCTTCTTTCTTTATAAGTAGCATCTACTTGTGGCAGTTTTCTAAATTTCTTTCTGAACTATTCTGCGGAAAAAAAATATTTCTTATCCATTATGAAAAAATGTTAAACGATTTTTCATTTTATGTGTAAAGATGTTTTTTTTTTTAGTTTTGGTTTTGGGTTGCCATATGCCATTCATTACAACTGGTATTCTGAGGCTGGAAAAGGGCGCTGGCATTCTCGTGAATTTATTTCTCACCCATACTTGATCCTTTCCCGATGCCCTTCATTTGCTCTTGATGCACACGATGGGGGGAAAAAATGAATCGTGCCCCTTACTCTAGGCCCATATCACCACGTTTTTGGGGGGAGAAGTTAGAAAAGGGGCAAAACCCAGACCCTGTGGGCGATTCTACCCCTCTCGGTGGGATTTTTGGTGCTGCTTGTTGGGTCTGGGTTTTTGGTTCGCGTGGTTCACCCCTTCTTTCTCCGTTTAGCCCTTCGGGGGGTGTGCGTCGCGGCTGCCTGTCCCTGCCGTGGCGCCGCCATTTGGCGGCCTGGCCGAGGCTCTGCCCTGAGAAACAGAAGCCAAGCCTTCCCCCGCGGGCGGTGCGGGCACAACAGGCGAGTCGCGCACCGGGACGGTCGCCTTAAGGACCCGTCTGCCTGGGCGCGGCGCTCCCGTGGTTTGCTGTAGCTCTGTGGGCTCTTAGTCACGGTTATCGCGGTTAATGCTGCCGCAAAAAAGTCGGGCTGGAATCTGGTGGTGTTACCGTTCGGGGCTCTTACCCTGGGTGGCTGCTTTCGCTGCCGCTGTCTGCGTGATGGAGGTGTAAATCTCTCGTCTGAGCTGCTACAAATCCACTGTCCAAGTACAACTTTCCTAAATGTCTTTTTTTTTTTCTTTTTCACTGGAGAGTGGTTGGCAGAGGTGCGCTTTCTGTTCTTATTCTCATTTTTTGTTTTCTTACGGTTGCTGTTCCCGAGGTGCCCGGGTGTTCCCTGCCGCGCTGCACGGCTTGGCCTCGTGTTTAGCCCCGCTTTAACCGGGCGCTTGTCGTCTCTTCAGCTGGCCGTCTTCAATGCAGAGTGAAGAGGTTTTATTGCTGCATATGTTTATGTAGGCTATAAAAGATGAGAGTCGCCTGCCATAAGCTTTCAGCACCTTTTAACAGCTGCTCAAAAATTCATCTGAACGTAAAAAACGAAGTGAGCAGCGAGCGCTCGTGTTTCTTGCTAAGGAATGGCAAGGAGGCACGCTGCTGCGCACACCTATGTGCCTCTTCTCGGCGTCTCCCGAGGTCTTGTACCGTGCCCGAAGGTCTGGAAACCAGGCTGCTCGGAGCCGAAGGCTGCTGGCAGGGGGGTGTTGCCATGCTCCTTTTCCAGGTTTGGGCTGCTGCAGTGCTGTGTGCCATTTTAGCTGCGCTTGGTTGAAGTCCGTGCCTTTAAACCGCTCGAGTTGGCGAGATGAAAGCAGTCGTCTTCTCCTTCCCTCATTACCTAGTGCGTAACTTCAAGCCTGGTGCCCCAAAACACGTACAAAGAACAGCCCTTCGGGGCCAAGTCCTTCCTGCCTGTCCAACAGCTTTTGCCCAGGAGACCTGTGGAAGTTTCTCGTCTGACCGGTGCCTGCACGAGGCATGATGAGCGGTGGAAGCGAAACCCCGCAGTGCTTTGGGTCCTCTGCTTTTAACGCAGCTCCTCCGTTGGGCGCTGGTCTTGCCGTGCGGTGTGGCTGCCTTGCTCCCCCAGGTTGCTTGAGCTCCCAGAAGGTGAAATAACATGAAATATGTTGTTGTATGGTGGGAGTTTATAGGTAAGCTATTAAAGTGATGCACATGCCACCTTTTGATGCCCTGTCCTGTTAACCTTGGTCCCCCCCAGGTTAAATACGCGACTCAGAAGTTCTGTGTATGCCGAGCTGAAAAACACACGCATCGTTTCCCTTTCCAGCTCCCAGCAGTGTGGGCAATGTCTTTTTATAAAAGATAGATCAAAGGATAGTTTTAAACTTTGATTACTGAATCTAAATGCACTGATCAAACTCACACTCTTAAGTATAAAGGCTGCTGAAAGTTTCCACTAAATTAAGCAATTCTGCTGCAAACGGTTCAGTTGCAAACTCTTCAAAGCCTTTGGATAGGCTTCTCTTATCCGGAAATCCTGTTTATCCTATGGTTTATCCTATGGTCTTTGATAATCTCAAGACCCGTTGTACAGTAACTAATGTGGAGGGTTATCAAATGGGCTATTTAGCTGTGCTTTTTTTTCTTTTTTAAACAGCGTGTGGTTTTGTTCTGTTTAAGAAATGGAGGTGCAGACAGGCTGGCAGCTCTAATACCGCGCGTATTTCAGATTCATCTGCCTACAATACTGTCCTGAAGTCTGCAACCTACTTGGGCCTGTCTTGTGGTTAGAAAACAGCAGTTATCTATGGCTGCAGAATCGTTTTTTGATTCTTTGACCTAACGATTTGCGCATTCAATATGGTACAAAGATAAGGGTGATTTTTCATTTGCTGTTATTATTTGTAAATGGTTATTAGTTTGTGTTTAACAAATGTAACATGGAATATTATTGAATGGCAGGACGGATGGGAATGTATATGGTCTTCTGTTGGCGCTTGTTTGGAATACGAAGCTGGTCGCTATTGTGATCCTTCTTTTGTTAAGTAATGATGCAGAATTTTCGTCTCCCCCAGTCCATATGTGTTAGAGCTCTAAAAATCAACTTCACAAAGCCCGGTACCGTTTTTAACGAAGGGGGTGTGGAGCCGCAGAAGAATTTCTCACTGGTACCCTCGTTGGCTTGGCAAACGTCTCAAAGCTACCCTTTGACGTGACCAGATGGCCTCAGTGGCACCAGTCACCGTTCTGTGTAGTTGCCCCCCTTAACACCTGCCTTCCATTTCACGTGGGCACCTCTGGCCTTGGTGTTGCTCCCCTCGAAGGCGAGCTGCGTTTGCTCTGCTCGGCGAGGGGGCTGGAAGGGGCTCCTTGCCACAGGCTGCTGGGGTCACGCACCCAAAGCTCTGCTTCGGGGGAGCTTTGCCTTTGGTGCGCTGGGACCGGCATCAGTCAGTAGGGTCCACGCAGCCTGTCCTCTTCTGATGGTCGCCATCAACTCTTTTTTTTTTTTTTTTTTTCTCTTTAGGATGCGTCAGGATGAAACGCCACAGGCATCTGAGCACCAGTGACAGTTCAGACAATGAGAGTAAGTAGCGTGTGCTAGTTTTTCTTTGGTCTGTCACCCCCTTGTGGTTTCCTTCTGCGGTTTGAGGGCAAACTGTTTCACCTCCCATAATTAAAACAATGTTTCTTGCTTGATTTCGTCTTGCCTTCCCTGGTCTTCTGTGTTCTGAATCCTGTCAGGGGAGGAGGAGGAGGAGGCAAAGGATCAGGGTGGGGGTGTTAAGTCTACTTAGCATTTGAGGAGAAATTTGTATGCCTTTCCTTTTCAGAGCTGGGAAAAATAAATCTGTAATTCAAGAGGAGTTTTGCTGCCCAGGGGAAGTTTTTGTATGGCCAGGGCCATACAAAAGTCCTGCTATCTCATGTTGTGCAGACCCTCAGCCTTAAGTCCAAGCTGTTTGAGCATTTATATGTTGCAGTATCTTACACTGGCTCTTCATCTTTTCAGCTGTGGTCTGGTAGACAAGTCGGTGAAGTTCTGTTTTAGAACAGAACATCACACATGTCTGGCTGAGGTCGCACCTTCCTGTTGTACCTGCAAAGAAACTCTATATGGCAGGGTCTCGTTTGTTTCTTAAGGACCTGTGCCCATCTAACAATGCTATACATAACGATGATTCGTTACCGTATTTGTTACAACTCAGCAATGTACTGAACTAACATCTTGCCTGGGAATGTCTAGACATCACACTATGCTTTTCTGCATCTCTTGTCAGCATCCTTTAGTATCCTTACTTTTTTTTCGCTTTGTTTTTCTAGCACTTGCAAGCTCTGTCCTCAGTTTCGCTCCTCCTTCCACTTCTGTTAGAAAGGAAATGAAGGAAAGCGGTCTGCCTGCTTGTTTCTGTTTACTCACACTTGTATCGGGCAGAGCAGAATGTACCCATAAACTCTGTGTGCTGTGGTTTTACTAAGAACAAGTGGAACAGGAGGAGCTGTAATCAAGCCTACAGACTGCAGAAGAGCTTTTTGCCCACATCTTGTCAAGAATTATGATTATTCAGGAGATGGGAGTGCCTTGTGTTTTACTGAGCAAGTAAATGATTGAAACAAGCTATAATGTTTTTATTTCTTTTCTTTTTTTTTTT
>VXAA01004434.1:5021-42406 GCA_013399115.1 Anseranas semipalmata | reverse complement strand
TTTTTTTTTTTTTTAAACAGGTCCTTCCACTTCCTTTTCTTGTTCTAAATACAGGAGCAAGTCAAAAACACCAGCAAATGAACAAAAGAAACCTGCTGAGGTAAGAGCCAGGGTTAAAGATTGGTTACTGGTAGTTTTTTGTCATGTAGTTTTCGAGTTTCTAAGGCTTGAAATAGTGAGCTTTGAACTGGTGCCAGTGCGTTATTTTGTTACCTGTCAAATTCTCCATGTCACTGTTTTTCCTCACTGTGTGAAAAATACACGAGCTCTGGTGTTTGATGTCCCAAAATGACTTACAGCTTTGCAGGCAGTAACATGTGGTTCTTTCTTCCCCTGCAGTGTAGTCTCGTTTTGAAACTGAAAAAGCTGGGATGCTCTTGGGATTTGAGAGCAAAAGAAGTGGTTCGTGTGTGTGTGTGTATGGGAAGGATGCCTTATTTCTGCTGTAGGATAAAACAGTGGAACACTCCACTGAGCAGGTTACGTATGAACAGTGCTTAATCATCTTCTGCCACTTTCTCACTCTTGAGTAGTTACCTTTAGTAAGGATTTTAATTGCCGTCCCTACTTGTTATATCTATCACCGCTGTCGTTGGGTCTCTATTCGCTAATTGAGTCCTTTTTCCTTTGGCATTTGTGTAGAATGCAGTGCTCAAATCCATCCTAGCAACCATTGCCATTGATTGCCCTTTTTCGGGAGAATTTTGTTGTCTGCCTTCTCCTCCAAATTTGATGCTTGCTTTCTTAAGGGCTGAAGTCAGATAACAACTGCAAATGGGAGAAGTGTTTCTTGTAGTTAATTCCCCTTGCTTGCTGTCACATTCCCTCTAAATGAGTCCTTCAGCGTGCTGGTATGACTGTTGATGCCTGAGGTTACTGAGAAAAAGACTGACAAAACATACTTTGCTTCTGTAGAATTTAAAACTGAGAGTTATGTCCCAGAAGTAATTTTTTGTACCATAACAGCAGCTTTTTAGCTGCTACGTACTACTGTGAGAGGCTGCATAAACATAAAGGTTGTGTTCATATAGCAAAAGCTATTCAGCAGGCATACTTCATGCTTCCTTTTTGAATGCTGCTTAGTAGATAATTTTGGTTTGGTAAGAGCAAGGTTCCAGAACGTGTCCTTTCTTTGGAAGCTTAATTTTTATCACAAATTAATTGGAGAAAACACCCTGATTCGTTTCAAAAAGGGAATCTTGTGTGAACATTTCCATAAAAGCAAAATTGGCCAGAACTAGCTGCATGTTTATTTGCAGCCACCACGAAGGTTAAGAAAAGCCGACTATGCTTTTTACCTTTAAAGTGTCGATTTTTGAGGATTGTGGTTCTGTGAGAGTTTTAATCTTAAAACAGCTCGTGGCTGCTGAGGGCTTGTAATTGTTGCTCATGTTTGTCTTCGCGGTAGCTTTGTAACTTGCCAAGCTGGGCACATGGGAACAGAACCAAATACATTGCCAGGCTTGGTGCTGTTTCAAGCTCATCTCAGTGCCAGCCCCTTACCAATCCCTTCTCCCTGTCCAGCCTTCTTCTCCTGCCTCTTCTTCCAAAGGATTGTCCTATTACTGTTTTCTTTCCCTTCGCTTCGTGCTGTCTTTACGTACATGTGTATGTATAAACAATAATTACGAAGATGTGGTCCATGTATACAGCCTACAAGTGTTCTTATTTACATAACTTCCAGGAATTAAAATACTCAGTGTTTTCGGTTCCTCCAAAAAATAAAAATCTTAGATGTCCCCTTCTGGAGGAGTGTCCCAAGTGCAATATTGCAGTATTAAAAAAAATAAAAAATAAAAAGTCCTGTGAGGAGGGGAATGGAAGGGAGGGTAGTGACAGTAATAATCTCTCCCCCTCATGCATAAGACTTTTGGCTATCCTTCCAATTTTTCCTTCTGCTGGAAGCAAGTGCTCCTTCCACCCCTAGAAAAGCATATGCTGGAGATTTCATGCAGCGGTATACTGCATGAACTGCTGTTGTCAGCAGAGCGTTGAAATTGATTATTAATGCACCAACTGGTGGCAAGGGTGTAAAGCAAAGACTGACCCTACCGCACACCCTTCAAAAAATCATGTTGTGGTAGTTCTGCAAGTTTTTTGTAGTAAGAGTTGTCTGATATCTATTGGATAGAAATTGAAAATTTCAGGCTGACAGCATCCCTTTAGCAAGGGATCTCTTTAACAAGTTGGCAGTGCTCTCCTTTCATTCACCTCTGCTTGCCAGGCAGCAGACGTTTCTTGAGTTAGTGATGCAGAAAATCTAAAAGGTCAAAGCTATAAATAGCTGTTTGGGAATATTTTTGCTCGTGGTCTTCATACATTAATTTTTCTTTCATGCCTGTAAGCCTGGCTTTCTCAATTATATTGCGCGTGGATATACAGGATTTTTTCCACTTTCTCAACCATCTCCAGGCCAAGTATTCTCCAGTATTTGGATTTCCTCTCCAAATAAAAGCTCGTTTTCGATATTGTGACCGACGGACAGGTTGGTATATTTGTCAGCTGCTTCACAGGACTTGTCTGTAGCTGCCGTGCTCCTCTGCGGTCGCCTGTAAAAAAAAGGAAGGTGGGCTGCAGCTGGGGGCTCTCTGCCTGGGTGCACATGGCAAAGCCCATCCCCACAGCCAGGTGTCCGCATCCACGCGGCAGGGACGCTACCGGGTGGGACGCGAGGTCCGCTTATCCCTCTCCTCCTTGGAGAAGCCCATGAGAGCAAGGCGAGCCTGTGATGGCGCTTCCTCAGAATACAGCGCTTGTCTAGGTGACTTCAGGAGCAAGACCGCGCTCTTTCTCTGGTGCTCCTTTTGGATTGTAACCCATTGCAAACAACCAAAATGGTAACGTTAGAATTCTGCTACCTGCTTTAGTGTTTACTTGGAGTAACTAAATAGTGTTAAGGTTACGGGCACGCCAGCAGCATAAGTCAGAAGAGCTTTGCAGACCTTCGTGATGACGTTGGCCACGTGCCATTTGCGGAGCTGCCCCTTATGGACTTGAACCCAGGCAGGAGGGGCTCGCAGGCCGGAACAGCAGGCTGCGTGGGAGTAGCAGGGTAGGAGGCATTTGGATGTCTGGCTCAGCACGAAACCTGTACTTTGCTGTTTCCTGTCTCCTTGGAAGCTGCAGCAGAAAATGATGGCATAATAGTTGGAATCATTTTTGCAGGGAAAACCTATTAGCTGCACCGTGCTGAATGACTGACCGTTTCTTTTCCCTCAGGCTAGTGGGGGCACAAAAGAGCCAAGGAGACTTATGCGATGCTCAAGCTTATTATTTTTTTTTTTTCAGTCCTCACTCCCTCTTAAAACTGTAAAAGAGTTAAGTTAGGCTTGTGCTTTTTTTTTTTTTTTAAACCATGCCTGTGTAAGGTGGCAGTATTTTACCTCTCATTGCAAATAGGGTTCTGAATCCCCCAGCAATAGTAGTTTTTAATCCCTCGTTGCTGATAGCGACAGCTGTGTTATCATGTGAAATGTAGCTTGTCTTCCACAAGTAAATGGTCTGCTTTCATTACTTGGGTATGCGAAACTTTTTTTAGTGGCATTTAACTGTCACATAAATCGTAGGTCTTGATCCTGAGGAGCACCCTGTAAGATTAGACTCTGAGCAGAAAATGGATTCTTTTTGCAGTTTGAAAGTGGTTGTTTTTGTTCTGTGAGTGAATGGGCAATGTGATTAAATCATATTGCTTGGCATGTACCATGCATAATAGAAGAGGAGGCTGTCACCTTTCCGTGTGTGCTTACCTTAGAAGATTCTGAATTAACTGCAACAGCTTGGACATCTCTGCAGGCTGCTCAAGACCTCCGGTCAACATGTCTTATGCATTTTCATGATCTGCTTTTTAGCCTGCATGGGTTAATTGATTAAAAAAATAATAATACTTTCATATAGATCAGAGGTACAACCTTGCTGGTTATTTTTCTGATCTTTTTGCTTTGAGATACCATCTCAGGATATTTGAACTCTTTAGCGAGAGGTGACCGGAATGCATAAGGGCGTGGAACAGCTTACTTGTGAAAAGGACCTGAATGAGCAGGCATAATAGTAAATTTTGAATGGTCTGGAAAAAGCAGAGGTAGGGCTTCAGTCCTGCCTGTCCTTGTGATGGGGGAACTGGGGAGGAGGGGTGGGAGAATATGAATGAGGCCGAAAGTTAGGAAGTCTGTTGCAATTAATAGGATGTCCTTTTGCACGCACCATGTAATTAGACTGTGAAGCTCATCTGCCATAGGAAGTTGTTGAGACTGAGAATTAACCATGATTAAAAAAGGAATTGAATGGATGATAACAAGTACAGATTTTTCTAAATATCTGATTGCTTAATACCATTTTTAAAATTGAGGATTAATCCCCAAATCCAAAGTTTATGTCTGATTAGCAACCAGAAGGAAACTTGACGTGTTCTTACACAGTTCTCACATGTTCTTCTGGCTCATGAGGTGATACTGTCAGAGACAATATTACGTGGGATTGATTTAGTATCCGATTTCCTGGATTTTCCTATATACACTCATAAAAGGGGCTGGGAAGATTCATGGCTGATCCAAAGAAAAGTGCAGTATTTCATTTGCTTGAATCTTGGCTAATCCATAAAAATAGTTCTAGGGAGTCGGGGTTTGAAGATTAGGATTTACTGCAGGGCATGTCCAAATTATTTAGGTGTTTGAGAAGTACAAATTTAATGCTACACTTATTCCTGTCTGCCGTAGCTGTTTTAACATTGTTAGTTTTTCAATCCAGTCGGTATACATGCCTGGAACTGTAGGTTCATCTCTGTTTTAAAATTATCTTGACTTATATATTTACTTTGCTACAAAACCAACCAAGCACCCCATCCTGCCTTGAGACTCCAGTCTCCTTTGTAATAAGGTGCCTTAATTCAGGAACTTAATGCCCAGGTTGTAATGTATTAACGAGAAAAACTCTCCCTCGCAAGGTAGCTCACCAAATTTTGGAAGGTGGTGTGTCCCTTACAGCTTCATCCTCAGTACACAGGCAGTCTTGGCCGGATGTGAAACATCTATACAAAGTTTAGATGTATTAGATTAGACTGTGGCTGTATTACGCTTGTATTAGGTCTTACTACAATTTGGCTTCTGTGTTGTTATTTATTTGGTGATTTTAGGTATAAACTGCTGCTTTTTAAGTGTCTTTAATTTTTGCTGAGGGTGTTAAACGTGAGAGTTACAACAGAACAGTAAGCTTTGATGCTTACAGGTGACTTTGGAATAAAGATTCTTCTGACGGTGGATAAAAAAAAATTGATTGAAAACATGATGGAAAACTCTTGGGCTCTTGTGTAATTTACTTTACGTTTTAGAGAAAATCCCTACTGTTGGATGAGTAGTTGACACCTGGAATTTCATCATTGGCCTTCAAGGTGGGTTGTGAAGGAGATGCAGAAATCAGAAAAATACTAGCCATTTCAGCTTTCTCTTTTTAGAGAGGATATTTCTGAGGGTATACTCCTGGGGGAATTTGGGCAGGGGGGAGGCATAATATTTCCCTCCTGCCTTTTAAAAACGGCTGCTTTTTGTTTCTGGGGCAGCCGGTCTTCTGACTCCCCAGGCAGTGGTCATGAGGAGGTGAAATGTGTACTGCTGACTCCTCAGGGGCTCTGCCCGGCACCAGGGGAAGCCTAAGGAGTGAAGCAATTGGATGCAATCCAGGAGAAATCCTGCTTTGATTGTAAGAGCAGCAGAGTGGTTAACACGTGCTTTGCTTAAACCTCTGAAGTGTGGTTCCCAGTGGTGGCCTGGATGACCATGGGAGCAACCTACCATCGTGGAGCTCTGTAAGTAGATGGTCAAATACCGAAAAGCTCAGTGTCACAAGAAGAAATACCATTTTTCTTTACATTTTTAAGAGATGATCCAATCCATGTGTTCTCACTGACACATGCATTTGGGCAAGTTAAGGTGAATAAGCAATAGGATCAGTCACTGTCAGTAGGAGCTTGCAGGGGGGTATTGAAATAGGTCTTCNCCACACACAAATGTGGCTTTGGGTCTGATGTTTGCATTGCTCAGTGAAGATGGAAGTTGTAGAAGGCTGTTGTATGGTCAAGACCCAGTCCATCTTTGATGCTAGTATTTCACTATAATTCTCTATAGCTTTACTTGTATCCTCCCTGATATCTTTAGCAGATAAGAATACTGCACAGAAAATAATGTTCTTTGTTAGATGGCCTTGATTTATTCACAGAGTCAGTGTGGGAGGGAGGGTCCTGTGAAGAAGATTATATGTTGAATTTTCATAGTGTTTGCAGCAGGAGTTCATCTTGAAGTCATAGAGAGGTTTTGGTGATGCATTTACAAACTCCTGATTCAAGAAGCTCAATTTCCTTGGACATACCTTTCTAGCATCATTTCCAAATAGGACTCAGGAGTGTGAAAAACAAATAAAAACACATGAACCATATCTTTCTATCGACAGCTCCATGATCTCACTATTGCTTGGTGTGTTAGTGCCATGGAGGAGCAGAGCATGCTTATTTTGGAGAATTTTTGTAGGTCTTAGGCTTTAAAGGCTTAGAGACAACAGCGCATCTCTGCAGGGGTGACTAAGAAGTTCTCATTGCTTCAGCAAATCTCGTCAGACTATACTGCAGGGCAAAAAGCTAGTCCTGACCGAAGAGCAAGGTTTCCTCTTCTAAATTTGGGTCCCACCTTTAAAGTGTGAAAAAAGGAGTTTTAGAGTTTCTCAACAAAACGTTCAGTATTTTTATTGTGACATAAGCAACCACATTTTTCATTGACTTCATTCAGACAAATTGCTGCCCCGTTTTCAGCTGAAACTTCAAAGTTCCTGGCAGCTATATGAAATGGGAAGTTCAGACCACACAGTCTTGCGTGGTAAGCAGGGCTAAAATTCATCTGTGTGCACAGACCTCGATCGGCTGGCTTCTGGCAGCTGTCGCCCCACTCGGCGGGGATCTGCTGCACGAAGTTCAGGACGCGTCGCGCTGGCCAAGCCTCCTCACGAGGAGTCGTGCGTCTTCACGGCTGGGTGGGAGGCATTGCTGCTAAGCAGTGTAGTCAGAATACTGACGCCTTTCAGAGCATTTTTCATCTAGAGTTTAAGAAACAGTGGTTTTGATATGAAGCACTCTACTTCTGTATTTCTTCAGTGACTTAAAAGGTAGTTTGTAAAGCACTTAACCTCTGATACGGTTTGAGGAATATGTTTTCTAATGATTAAAACATAGCATTTCTCGTTTATTGGATTATTTTTTTCCTTATGGGTTTCTTTGGAATTGTGCCATGTTAGCGTTCCTCATAAACCTGGCTCTGTATTTGTAACAAAGAAAATTAAGATTTCTTTTCAGAAAACACTTCATATTTTATTTTTGATGTGTAGACGTACTGCTTGGGTAAAAATGGATGCTGCTAGTGTTAATGCTTTCAGTCTTGTCACTGAGACTTTATTACAGGCTTGTGTAAAATCCGAGGAGTTGTACACAAAAGATTACAATGCATAGTCTGATCTAAACTGAAGCACATGCCACATTAGTAGCAAATACAAAAGCCTTAAAACTTTGTTGGTTGGTCTGTATTTTTGAGTTCCCAGGTTAACTTGCTCTCCTGGCAGGCTATGAGCAATGCGGCTGCAGCACATAGTGAAGCAGCTCCTGTGTTCTGAGCTACCAGCAGCCTCTGTCAATACCTGTTTCTAGTTAAACTGTAGTGCCTTTTTTTTCTTTTTTTTTTTTTTTTTCTTTTTTAATAACAGTTACTTGATGATTTCCAAGAACAGATGAGAATTTTTGCAGTAGGCATTAACCGGTCTGGTGCTGTCAAATTGAAAAGGGTACACTAAGATACTTGGCTCTGAAATATTTTATTACTGTTCTGGCTATAAAACTGAATTAGTAAGAAGAGAGTTCAACCTGCCACAGCTTATTGCAGGGATATTTTCCCTTTCATTTTATTGCCGTTTGAGGATTTGATTTCTCATTATGATAATACAATTAATTAGTTGTGAGGTCTCCCCAATACCAAGTCACAGTCACTGCTCTGCTTTTATGAATGTTAAACTGGTGCAGGGTAGCAGCGGGAAGGGAAAAAAAAAAAAAAGAAAAAGCACTTTATTTAAATTTCATGCACCTGTATTTGACAGACGTTTACATTAAGTAAGCTTTGAGACAACTGATAATCATGGTTACACGTTCTTAAAAATGTAATCCCCTTAAGCCAGGAGTTGAATGTTTCAGCTGGAGGTTTGTCGCGGGTGGGTTTGTGGTGGCCTATGATGGCGAGTGTCACCGTATCGGTTTGCTGAAGAGTCCCGAGCCTGGATTGCATTTTTGTGGCGGCATCGCTGGGGTTCCGATAGAAGACAATGCGGGATTCGTGTTTTGGCATAGGCAGCTGTTTGATCCTGAAGATCCCGACCAATAAAACTTCAAATGCATTTAGTAGATGAACAAGTGCCTGTACATCAACTTTGCCATGGCAACTATTCATCTCAGCCCGTGACGAATATGACAATTTAAGGTAGCTCAACTGAGTGAAAGAAAAAGATATGCCACCTTCTACCTAAGTTGGGATAAAGCATACAGACTGGCAAATAATACGAGCTGTTTGATATTATGAGCAAACTAGGTACCAGGCCTCCTTTCCTCTCGCCCTGGTTGCCTGCAGCAGTCTTCTTCCTTCTGACTAGACTTAGGGCAGCAGCATGGTTTTGAGTTAGCTTAAACTTCTCGTCATACTGCACCCAATATATTATGAGTTAATAATCTAGACCATTTCAGATTAATGTGTTTGTATGTCTAAAAAAATAACAACATACATGCATTGTTTCAGTGTAGATTAGGAAAAATACCTACTACTTCCTCTGGTGCAAGTCTTTTTTTTTTTTTCAAGCCTCTCTTTTCCCCGGGTTTTCTTTGCAGGTGTTCCGCAAGGATCTCATTAGTGCCATGAAACTACCGGATTCTCACCATGTTAACCCCGATGAATACTATGTCTTTGCGGACACGTGGAAACAGGAATGGGAGAAAGGAGTCCAAGTTCCAGCCAGCCCAGAAACAATTCCACAGCCTTCTCTCAGGTAACAGCGATGAGACATAGGCCGTGTGCGCAGAATGTGAACTCAGAGAAGGTGGTCTAAATGCAGTCAACATTTTCTTGTTACAGTTAAACCTCCAATGCAGCAGCCTTCAGGCATGCTTTTAAACCAAACAAGTTACCAATTTGGAAAACATTTCCGTGGCACTTCAGATCTGGTTCTGTCTGTACACCACGATAGGGTCTACATTGAAAATTTAAAAAGGGGGGTTATTTTTTCCTGAATCACATGGTGCTGTGGGTAAAATCTGTTTTCTCATTTGAGTGTGGAACGTTAAATAAATAAACCCAAATCTTGTTTGTTGTTTTGATGTTACTTGAAAAGCCTCCCTATAAAGCACGATGAAATAGAACAGTAGGCACTCAGAAATAACTGGTATCTGATAAAGCTACTCACTTGCTCACGTAATGCAATTTTTGTTGCGGTTGCCAGAGCTTTAACTCTTTCTGCTTTCTCTTTCCACAAATAACTGCTAATCATTATACAAGTTCAGTGATCTCAGTTTCAGGAGACAGTTTGTTCATCCTCTCATGTTGTACTTAGACCAGGAAAACGTAACAGTGTAGTCCTGCAACCCTTCCTGGTGGAAAAGGTGTGTGTTTTAGCATAGAGGTATTACTGCCAGCACGGTCTTCAAGACGAAGATAAATGAATTGTCCAGTGAAAGCGCTGATGCCAGCATAATTTAATTTCCACTGGGGCTATTGTCAGTACCAAGTTATTAAAAATAAATATATCGCATCTCATACCAGCAGTATTACATTAGAGGAAAAAATTGCTGTAGAATTGGCTGGACCAGAGAAAAGAAAAGCTCACAAGGGAACAAGAGAAAAAATGAGCGAGGTGAAGGGGGGAAGAAGAATGGCAGAAGAACATTATTTGTGCTGACATTGACAACCCACATTGTCCAGTTAGAATTATGTGGGATACTGCTCAACTGCTGCCTGCTCCTCCTTTCCTCCTCTTGCCTCGTTTCCCACAGCTTTTCTTTTCTCCTGGTGCCGGGGAGGACTAGCTCTGGAAAGCATGCGGAGCTTCTCACGCATGGCACTGTTCCATTCAGTATCTCGCTGGCTTCCTTTCACATGCAGGGCCTCTTGCATTAAATGCAGAGAAAGATTGACTTTATCTAGCTAGGGTCAGTCTCTCCATTCCCATAGGCTAGTTTACTAGGAAAACACTAAGTTTTATCTCTTAAAATAATTGAAAGGTTGAAAACACCACTATTTTTTTCCCTTGCTTTCTGGATGATTTTTAGCTGTTTTTTCCCCTTTACAGGTTTGCTTGGCAACAGAGTCATTCTTACATAACAAAAATAATACATTTGTAATGTGGATAAAGTGTCATTTATAAAATAAGGGTAGACTGTTTAACCCAAATGAAGAGCAAGCATCTTCCCCTCCTCCTCCCAACTGCAGCAGAATAAATCAAGCTTTCCTGAAAAAGCTGGTATCTTGAAGATTATAAATTGGCAAGATCTTTTTTCTATCGTTTAGGAAGAATATAGAACAAAGATTGTAGGGTTTTTCGTGCATAATACTTTCTGTGGGTTTCAAAAACATGTGCATCACCATGCTAGTAGCATTTGTTAAGTTGAAAATATTATGCACAGGCTTACATTTTAAAAATGATTCTGTATACGTAGCAAACCTTAACATATTTTATGTGAAGAAATGACATTTACAGAATCCTGTCTTCCCACCCTGGCTTCACTCACAGGCTAGTTTAAAATCTGTGAAATGCTAGATTTCTTTGCACTTGATAACAAATATTTCATGTCTTTCAAGGATGAGTCTTAAGCTGTAGCTGACTCTCCATTTCCTTCTTACTTCCACGTGTAGGGTTGTAGCAGAAAAAGTAAAAGAAGTACTGTATACACGACCCAGGAAGTATATCCACTGTTCCAGCCAAGAGCCCACAGAACCAGGTTACATCAACATTTTGGAATTGGCAGAATCTGTGTGTCGCTATGACTTGGATGATATGGACATCTTTTGGCTCCAGGAGCTAAATGAAGAGCTTACTGAAATGGGTAATTTCACAACATGTTCTAGTTTTTAAAGCAGCAGTTAACTGCTGCTGGTTGAGTTGTAGTCTGTTGTGTCAGATCTTTGAATGAGAATTGAATGGAAATGCTAAGAGAAACAAGGTAATGACAAAGCTATAAACATGTTTAAAATGAGTTGCTAGATCAGTTAGTGTTTGATGTTTTACCTGTTGTGCCTAAAAACTTCTTCACATCCAAAATCACGTGCAACTTCTGCAGACTGAGACAGGAGGGAAAAAGCCCACACCAGGTGGAATTAATTTTAGGACTTTAAAGGTTAAAAATTTTGTGTAGGAAAAACATATGTTTCCATTTTTTTAAACTTGAACATATTATTGCTAGAAAATACAGAGTGCTGAGGAGCTTACATGCCGGGTTCTTAACAGCATAATTCAGTTTCACACGTGCTAGCCTATTTAAAATCTGGTAAGTAAACTCCTTTTTTTCCATGCAGGTTGTGGGTATAGAAGGCTTTGAGGGGGAGTGAACTGTGGAAAATAATCTTGGAGATATTGCTGGAATAAATGAGTTGTGGTGGGATAGATAGCCTGTGTGGCTGGTGTTCTTCCATGGATGAATGCAGGTTCTTTAGGAAGAGCAGGTAGGCAGAAGGGAGATATTTAGTATATCCTGGACCTGCTATTCACAAAGAAGGAAGAGCTAGTTGGGATGTAATAATTGATGGTGGCATTGGCTGTAGCAGGTATGAATTATTTTTCAACGGTCTTGGGAATCTGGAGAGGTCCCAGTAGACTGGAAGGTGGCAAATGTTGTGCCAATTTTCAAGAAGGGCAAGAAAGAAGATCCTAGCAATTACAGGCCTGTCAGTCTCACGTCAGTGCCTGGTAAAATTATGGAGAAGATTATCCTGGGAGTTATTGAAGCGCACCTGGGGGACAATGCAGTCATTGGTCCCAGCCAACATGGGTTCACGAGGGGTAGGTCCTGCCTGACAAATTTGATTTCTCTTTATGATAAGATCACCCATCTAGTCGATCAAGGGAAACCAGCTGATGTGATCTTTTTGGACTTCAGCAAAGCTTTTGATACAGTTTCCCATAGGATCCTGCTGGACAAAATGTCCAGCATACAGCTAGACAAAAACATCATACGATGGGTGAGCAATTGGCTGACGGGCAGGGCTCAAAGGGTTGTGGTAAATGGGGCCACATCAGGCTGGCGGATGGTCACTAGTGGGGTCCCTCAAGGCTCCATTTTAGGGCCAGTCCTCTTCAATGTTTTTATAAACGACTTGGATGTTGGACTAGAAGGAGTTTTGAGCAAATTTGCCGATGACACCAAACTGGGAGGAGTTGTAGACTCGGCTGAGGGTGGAAAGGCCTTGCAGAGAGATCTGGACAGATTGGAGAGCTGGGCAATCACCAACCGCATGAAGTTTAATAAGAGCAAGTGCCGCGTCCTGCACCTGGGACGGGGCAACCCTGGCTATACGTACAGACTGGGCAATGAGACGCTGGAGAGCAGCCCCGCAGAGAGGGATCTGGGGGTTGTGGTTGACAGCAAGTTGAATATGAGCCAGCAGTGTGCCCTGGCAGCCAGGAGGGCCAACCGTATCCTGGGGTGCATCAAGCACGGCATTGCTAGCCGGTCGAGGGAAGTGATTGTCCCGCTCTACTCTGCGCTGGTGCGGCCTCACCTTGAGTACTGTGTGCAGTTCTGGGCACCACAGTACAAAAAGGATGTAAAACTGCTGGAGAGTGTCCAGAGGAGGGCGACGAAGATGGTGAAGGGCCTAGAGGGGAAGACGTATGAGGAGCGGCTGAGGTCACTTGGCCTGTTCATCCTGGAGAAGAGGAGGCTGAGGGGAGACCTCATTGCAGTCTACAACTTCCTTGCGAGGGGGAGTGGAGGGCCGGGCGCCGACCTATTCTCCTTAATCACCAGTGATAGAACCCGCGGCAATGGTGTCAAGCTGAGGCAGGGGAGGTTTAGGCTAGACATTAGGAAGAGGTTCTTCACTGAGAGGGTGGTTGCACGCTGGAACAGGCTCCCCAGTGAAGTAGTCACTGCACCAAGCCTGTCTGAATTTAAGAGGCGTTTGGACTGTGCACTTAGTCACATGGTCTAAAATTTTGTGTAGACCTGTGCAGTGCCAGGAGTTGGACTCGATGATCCTTATGGGTCCCTTCCAACTCGGGGAGGGGGGGGGGAATAGCGGAGACTGAGATCCTGAGGCAAGAAAGGAAAGGAAATAGCCTTCTGGTCCTGGACTTAAGGAGAGCAGGCTTCTGCTTATTTGGGGAACTGCTAGGTGGGAGCAATGAGGCAACTCTGAAATTGGAGGGTGAAATTGCTGGAGAGAGCTAGCAAGACTTTAAGGACAATCTCCTCCGAGCACAAGAATGATCATCCAGGCATTTGGGAAAAGAAGTAGTAGATGTGTCAGGAGACCAGCTTGGTGAAGGAAGGAATTCATGATGGAGCTCCAGTGTCAAATGATGTATGTGAAAGGAAGATGGAAGGACAAGCTTCCTAGGCATACTGAGTGCTGTTCACAAATCCAAAGCTTTTCTGGGGCTGGAATCTCCATCCATGGAGATTTTCAAGATCTGACTAGACATGTTTGTGAGCAACCTAATCTGAAGTTCGTGCTGACCCTGCTTTGAGCAGGGAGCTGGACTGGATCCCTCCAAGGTCCATTCCCACCTGCATGATTCTGTGATTCTCTATGTTCAGGGAGTGAAAAAATATCCTGGCATTGGAGAGAACAGTTTAATACCAGAAGACACTTTGTATCAGCAGTCATTTATCTTTTCCATCTCCCTGTTTATCAGTTGCAACAAGAAGTCAAAATTAGTGGCCATCTTCTTGTGAATTGTCCAGCAGTTAGAGTGATGTCAGCCTCTGATATTAATGTTGCATGGATGTCCCAACCTTTGCTGGTCTGAGTAAATAGTGTACAATGGGCAGTAGCAGCATTTTTGTGGCTGAGGTTTTTGAGAGGATGCATTTTGGAGATTTCTTGTAGCTGTGAACATTGTAAGGTTTCTAAGAATGCCCTAAAGCTGCAAGCTGAGGACCAGTCTCAAAGCAAATCCTTTTCAAGTGGTTCTGCTAACGCTGCGTTTGATAAGTGGTACGTGTATATAGCGTGCATAGTGGTCGAGTGAACAGGTAGCATGGATTGCCAACGGTGGATTTATCTACTGTTGTATAAACGGAAATGGATAAGAGCACTTTTCATATCCATTGTGCTGACCACTCAAGAAGTGTACTGCATTGGGTGGTGGTGACTTTTTTATAACGTCTAAAGCATACTTGATAAGTTTTGTTTGCTAGGAGATTAGTCTTCAGAATAAAGAATGTTGTGTGTGATTTTGGATGTCATCAGTGTTTCCTAAAGTGGTGGAGATGGAGGGAGACTTGTATGAGAGAAGCCAGCAGTTACAGAAACTGCTGTCTGTCTTCTATGCTGTATTGCTTTCTTCAAGGTGCAGTCTTTTGTCTTATGTACAACTCAAACTTTTACTTCAGTAGTAGTTCTATTTGTATTTATAAAATAATGCTAAAATTAGCCAGTGAGTGAAAAAGGATTTTTGTTTGTTTTTTAATATAAGCTGTGTATGCTGCTGTAGTTGCTGGAAGTCGTTCTTCTGTTTTCCTGCCTCTCAGACTTAGTCAAAGGCACCTGACTGTCTTCTAATTCCCCTTTCCCTGTTCTGCGTTGCAGGATGCGGGCCCCTGGATGAAAACACAATGGAAAAGACGATTGAAGTGCTGGAACGGCACTGTCATGAGAATATGAATCACGCTATTGAGACTGAAGAAGGATTGGGTATAGAGTACGATGAAGATGTCATCTGTGATGTGTGCCGATCCCCTGACAGCGAAGACGGGAACGATATGGTGTTTTGTGACAAGTGTAATATCTGCGTCCATCAGGTCAGTGCCTGCAGAAGTGTTGACACTGTCCCGTGATCTTTGTTTACCTTGGCAAGTGTGGAATTTGAATCGGTATTAAATGTTAATTTGGAGGGCTTTGTGATTTTCTGGGTAGGGAGGATGGTGCAATACCAAGCTCAAGTTTTGTACTCTGAGAGTTACAGTAAATAAGTGGCCGAGCATAGTCCGTGTGTGGACCTCTGTAGTCCAGTAGGAACATGAAGTGTTCTCAGGACTCGCAAGTACTTTCTCTGTGACTGTAAGCAATTCCCCCCACCCCCTTATTAAACCTCCTTTTGCAAATAAATAGGGCAGAGAATACTGGCTGCCTATATGTAAAGAATGTAAAGATCATTTGTTTCAGAGCTAGGTTTTTTCCCTCCTTGATTGACTTGTTAATTGGCCAAACAGACTGTACAAATTTAGCCACCTGAAACCACATGTAGGTGCTTTAACAGACCCATCTTTTTGGGAAGGCGTAAGAGCCTTCTTACGAGTGCAAGAGCCGTGCACTTGGTCCGAAAGCTGCTCACATTTATGGTGTTGCAGATGTAGCCAGGACCTGCCACTGACTGCGCTCAGCCTAGTTGGGCAGAGGTATCCTCGTAACCAAACAGTGGATACGTGTCCTGTGGTTTCTGGTGTGTCCTGTTTGAGAAGGGATTTTACAGCTGGGTCATCGGCTCCAGAGGCAGCCCCTGCTTGTGCCTCTTCATAAGTAATGATGAATTTGCAGCAGGAGGCTCGGGGTTGCCCGCTAGCTGGAGCTGATGGCCTGCTGCCTCCTCACCCTGCCCCTTCCCCAGCCACAGGGGCCGGGCCTGTCCAGCACGAGCCGGGGAGCGTGCCTGGGCTAGAGCTAATCCTGGCAAAGCCTAGCAGCAAACAAACAACTGAAAAGATTTATCAGCTTGCTTTTTAATCTGGATGGGCCCTAGTTCACCAAGTAGCCTCAGGTCTGTTCGTCATCGTGCCACTTGGAGGTGGGGAGGAGGAGTGCGAGAGATTTCCTCCTTCACAGTGCCCTCTTATGCCAGCTCAAACAGATTGCCAAGTTACCGGTACGGTAGTCTGGGCCGCCTCCATTCATTAGCTGGATTAAATTAGGAAACGGTTTACGTCCATTTCCAGCCTCCTAAATGTGATCTTTTGGTGTAATGCCACTTCTGCATCAGTAATAGAATGTTGGTGGGAATGTGCCACATAACAGGGGAAAAAAAATCACTTGTAAAATTTAGATTACAGCTCCCCCTATCGGGTTTTCACAACAGTCGAACATGAAAATAGCAATTTGGTTTTGTCTGTCATGGTGTTTTTGTAATGCAGGATTTCATTCAGGAGAGTCCCCCTCTCTCTAGGCATGGCATGAATGTGCAATATTTGATGATATTGCTTCACATTAAGTACCAAGATCTTATAACCAGAAGGCTGGGAAAGCAAGCATGGGGCTTTTATACTAGATTTGAATCCAAAAGACTGGTTACAACTAATGGTCCTGTTCTGCCAAGGCTTTCCATCTTGCTGTTCCCAGATACAGTATTGGGAATGGTGTGGTTTCCTTAGAAAGCAGCCCAATTGATAAAGCCTTCTACTGGGAGCGGTTGAGTGGAATTAGACCTTGGTGGCAGCCAATGGTTTCAGATACACTCAGCTTTATATGAGTGTACGTGCAGTAGGACATATCTACATACACATGTAGTTTGCCATTAAGAACAGCTATAAATCTGAATTAGAAAGCAAACTAGATTTCTCCTTTTTCCTTTTTCTTTTTTATCCTCAAACTTAGCAGAAGTTAAGAAATTCCTCAATTTCCAAGGGGCTAAATGCAATACTCGGGGAATAGGCATAAAAACCAGCATCTCATAATTTCAGTACATGCTGTAATTTTTGTTGCAATATTAGATAAATATTTAAAGTCAAATGATTCTCAGAACTGTAACCACAAAGGTAATTTAATATTGCAGGAAAAAATCTTCAGTCAAACAGCTCATATTGCTTCACATCTAAATAGAATTATGTTAGTGTGAAGTTGTTGATGATAGGAAATAGTCATTTTTAAGAAGGGTTAAATGCAGAAGCTAATTTAAAGAGATGTCTGCCTACTTTGCTTCAGAAACTTAAAAAGCCACTAAGTGCAAAGATGAAGGTTCTTAACACCAGCGTTGTTCAGTCACAATGGCTGTGTTATGCTACAAAAAAATAATACAAGACATGTTTTAAAAAGAAACAGGCATAAAAAGAGCTTGTTTTATGGGCTGTTAATCTCTTTGATCACCTGACTCCTTTTAAGGTAAAGAAATGGGAGAAAGTTTAAGTAAAGGCCAAACTGTGCCTTCAGGATTTGAAAGCTTTGTGCTGTATGAAAATTAACGTTTGGATGTAAAATCCTATCAGTGCAATGATCTCGATCCCCGTTTTCTTCCAAGGCGTGCTATGGAATCTTAAAAGTCCCTGAAGGGAGCTGGCTGTGCCGCACCTGCGTTCTGGGGATACATCCTCAGTGCCTCCTGTGTCCGAAACGAGGAGGTGCCATGAAAGCCACCAGGACAGGGACCAAGTGGGCGCACGTGAGCTGTGCCCTCTGGATTCCAGAGGTAAAGCTGAATTTCTGCCTCGTTCTTTTGTGTTGTAGTCCCTCCTCTTCCTCCTCCTCCTCCTTGTTCCCTCCTCTGCTTTTTCACATCTCATGATTTTAACGTATCCGATGGCTTAGTACTTACTCTGATGAGTCTGCAGAATCTATAAAGACTGGGAGAGGGTCCAGTTTATGTTCCATTAATTAATCCCTTTGTCGTCCCCCCCTGCCCATTTATTGAGCAAGCACTTCTTGTTGTCATTATGGTGTCTGAGTGACCTGCTGGAAAGGCTTACTGATGTAAGATAGCGTTCAGTGCACAAATGCAGCTTCATTATCTCTCTTAGTTCCTGATAAATGTGTGTGCTCTCGGTTAGGTGTATAATTTGCATAAACACATTCACTTGTTCTTTTTCTTAAACAAAATAAAACACTTATTGCATGATTTATATTAGATGGATTCTGAGATGGGGAGATGTAGGTTCTTTTTTTTTTTTTTTTTGCACTATTTTTTTTCCGAATGGTGGAGAGAAGTTTTTTTATCTTCTGTATTATATTTTATAAGAAAAGTTTTTTTTTGATACATGCTTGTGCACATATATAAAGCTTAATAATGAAGCTTTACACTTCCTCTATTTAGAATCAAGTTTAGCATCACATTATAATTCTGTAAGTTGGAATATTTGCTCATGTATAGGTGGGCTGTGTGTTTAATTTTGTACTCAGAATATTTGTTTTCTTTCTGGTAAGATCCACAGATCCATTACAGTGGATGGTTTAGCATGAGGCTGTAGCCACATCTGTTGGCACTGTGATATCAGGGGGATGCCTTCTTTCCCGAACCTTCTGCTCCCAAGCAGCCAGGCCTTGCATTTGCAAAACTTAATGAGGAAGATGTTAAGATTCTGTATGTTTTTTTTAGTGTGGCAGCCCGATGTGGTGTGTATTTCCTAGCTCTGTCACAGGCATATATCTGATTTTCAAGGAGGTTATCTTTGCAGTTCTGCTTGCCCTTCAGGCCAGCTTGTAGTTCCTGGTGTCTCATCCACCTTCAGGGAGAAAGGATTAGAGGGGAAAAAAAAAAAAAAAAGAAAGATTAAAATAAATAAAAATCTCCTGACTTCTCCTCCTGTACTTTTGAAGTACCTTGGCTGGAAGCTCTCCTGGCTCTGAGCAGACAGGTTTTCCTAAGAGGTCCTTTCTGCATGCGGTTGCCTTGATGTTCTCCCCAGCAGAAGAGGAACTGGCAGGTTTGGAAAGCAGCTGACCATGGGACCGGGAGCGAGGGCTGCCTTCCTGCCTGCCCACCTCCCTCCGGCTGAGGGAGAGAAGCCAGGGGAGCACCCAGGTGGGAGAGCTCGAATCCAGCTGCTCCCACAGCCCAGTCGGCGACGCCAGGCCTCAGGCACCTCCTCCCCTCTGCACCAATGCCAAGTGTGTCAGGCATAGCAAGGAGGTGACACCTGCCAGGAGAGGTGGGAAATGTCTCTCGGATCCATTCGTTCTCTCCATCTCCTGCGCTGTTGCTCTTAAAAAATAAAAAATAAAAAATCAGTTGCCAGAGAAGGCTTTGGCAATCTGCTAAAATGGTGGGTTCCTATCTGGAGAGTCACCATGGCCTTACGTGCTCAGTGGACTAGAAAGGCCCAGAGTTTGAAGACCTGGAGGTACTTTAGGGGAGAATGTGTATTCCCTTGGAACTCCCCCTGAAGAAACAAATGAATAATAAAATCGCTGCTACTTCCCCACTGTGCCCCTAACAAAATGGAGCAAGGCAGAACGCAGAGAAAACCAGGCCATAATCGTGTTTGTGGTAAAACGCTCAAAGAGGGACTTCATGAGTCACCAGATATAGACTAGCACTGTTGCACGCTGTTGCACTGGGTATTTTCCTTCATTAATTCATTCAACACTCTCTTAAAATGTTTTTTTTAATTCCCTCCCTCCCCTTGTGAGCTAATAGTGTCAAAAGGCTTTATTGACCTTCACTTGGCTGATTGAGGCATTCAAAGGTTTTTACTTTCCAAAGTGTACTCGTCGTTGGTTTATATCCTTTTATTCTTCTGCCATTATCATCTTTTAGTGTAAATGTCTCTCTTCTTCTATGTTTTCTTAAAAGACATTCTTTGGAAAAAAGAAAGATTTCTGTACTGTTTTGAAATTCAAGCTTTCTCTGCCTGGGATTTCTCTGCCTGCAGATACGTTTTCCCTCAGTCAGCGTGGTGTTAGCTGAAGCAGAAAGTAGTTTTTCCTTGCTACAGCTGGAAAGGTATCAAATGACTGTCCTTAGCTGCTGTTGTGAGTGGCTGTGCTCCAGCCACGGGGTTGTCCTTGCCAGCCACCGCTGCAGATCATTGCACGCTAACGCGTGGCTGCTGGTGGCAGGCTACCGGGGGAGCAGCAGGTAGCTGGGTGAGGACAGACATGGCGGCTCCGTGCAAAAGCTGCGGAGAAGTGGCTTCAACAGCCCGCTGTTCTTACTCTCTCCCACTCTTACAACTTCTTCAGAGTATGGCAGTCAAATTGTAACCTGACACAACGTGAAGAAATAACAGAGAAGCTATGTGTGAGGGCAGACGGTCATTTCTGTCTCGGGAAGGGAGGTTTTGGGAAATGAAAAGGTTGGCCTCTCAGCTCTCTGGATCCCCCGTGAACAGCAAAGTTCAAACAGACTTTGCCTTGACTCCTCTCTTTGAATATTAGAAACATGCTGGCGGCATGAGGCCAGTGTAAATAAAGTGCACCTGACTCGAAGCGCCTTTTTGTGTTTTTACAAAGTGGGGTAACGTAAACAGGCAGCATTACAAGCCGAATGGACAGTATTCCTAACATAAATATTTCCCGCCCTTATGAGTCCCCTCTGGGGAAGCAGCAGGGAGAGGATTAAAGGGGGCAGAGAGCGACGGGGAGAAGATGTATGTCAATTCCCAGCTTCTGCTGGGATGCATGGTGGAAAGCTGGTGCTAGTCGGTCTCCAGAAAAAATCACTGAAGATTCTGGTTCCTTTCTGAAAGAAATATAGACAGCATGGCAAGTTGATGCAACCCCTTAATTCCGAAAGGAAGTCTTGCCTGTTATTCTGGTAACTGAGACAAGAGTTGTGGTCAATCTTTGTACAGTACTGTTTCAGAAATACCTGTGCAACTTGTAAGCAGCTCTATTTTGAGCAGGATCAAGTTAGGTTGGTGAAAGGCTCTTTCATTTTGGAAGCAAAAAAGCTGCCTTTGGCATTTAAGAGTGCTGAACGTGATTTTGTGGAACCATTCAAGAGTTTCAAGGACAGCTTTGTCCCTTTCTTGCTGATTTATAGGAAGTCCGCAACAGATGAAATTGCTCCTAATCTCTACCTGATGAGGGCATCCCATTCTACCTCCCCATTCTCCTTCATGTCCTCTCAGGACCTCTCTGAAGCATCGCACTACCTTTCTAATGAAGACTTCTCAGAATTGGCTTTTAGTTTTTGCAGATGGATTGTAGCTTGTTTCTTTTCCTCATGCTGCTTTTTTTTTTTTCCATAATCATTTGAGCTGATATTTTCTTCCAGTATCAAAACAGCAGGCAGGTACTGCCAGTTTTTGGGTGCAAAGTCCTGTTGGTTTTCCCTGGCAATTTTTCTGACTCTAGTTTTGGCCAAAGAGAAGGCTGAAGCACACCTGGTAATGGGCCTCCTGGATTCTTGAGTTCACTGACATGCGCTTGCACTTGTCACTGGGCTGAATGGAAGTGCCATACAGCACTGCCGGACCTCGGTATATTGCAGAAGACATGGCTTGCAACTGGGGGATCGGAGGGTGAAGTACTATAACAAATATAAATATTATTTGAGTCAGTTTTTGTCATTAGTCTATGAACTGCTGATCAACCTTTTAAAATGTGAAAATGCTGAACCAAGTAATCTCTTGCAAAGCTGTCTTTCCCACCTACTTGACTGATGCTCAAAATGATGCAAAAGATAAGAATGGGAGAGTAACAAGAATACTCAGTTTGAGCATAGCAACTCTGACTCTCTGACTCGGTCAATATAGCACTGCTGTCTTTGGATGAGTCCATCTCACAGAGGAGGTCTGCAGAAACAAAGTCTTTCTTCCTCAGGGATTAAGCAGGTTTTAAAATGAGTATGTGCATCAGGTGATTGCTGAAGTATCCCAAAAGGGAAGCTAGCATATTCAGCTTAGTTCATTGGCCCTTGTCAAGTCAGTGGTTTAATTACCACATGCTAAACTAATGTATAATTTGAATTTCCCTAGAAGAGTCTTATTATGGAGGTTGGAAGAATAATCTATGAAAACTACTGTAGCATAATGCTTGTAAACTTCTCTAGGGAAAAAAAAAATACTGTTCAAATCTCGGCCTTGACTACTTTCTTAAGGAATCAGTTTTATTCTGACCTCACAGTGCCACAGAGCATGACCTAGAAACCTCCTTTCTTTGAACTCTTCGATTTGACCCCTTTGTGAAGAGGCCTCTATCCCACCGCTGGCCGTATGGGTCTGCTCCGTTCAGGTGAATTGTTCATATGAAGCATGGAGATCTTTCTAGCTAGAATTAGGATTGTATTTCTGTTTCAGGCAGGTAGCCTTCCATAGCACACAACTGCTAAATTCAAAAAGTGTTTCTTCTTTATGCAAGCATCAAAACCCAAGCTTTTGGAGACTGGCATCCTTGGGACAGAACAGTTATCTCACTGAAATTTTCTGTCATGTGCCATTTTGATATTGGCCCACTTCTGCATGTTGATCATTCATAGCTGGCCAATTTTGTTTCTGTCCTTGGATAAATCCTGTCGGTCAGGAGTGTCTCAGGGATGACTAAGGAGATAATTTATGTCTGTTTTGGTGTCCAAATTATGGAGAACAGTCCTAGTTTCCCAGTATGGACAACAGACAGATGAGAAATTTCTGTCACAATGGATATGTGGACCTTAGTACAACAAAGAACAGGAAAAGGTACCTATGCTTACCTGAAATTTTTTCTTTCTTTTAGTATTAATATCCATAATCTGGTCCACCAGAGACAAATGGATCATCCAGACTAAGTACGTGAAAACTGGCACAAGCGAATATACCGTGCTTTGCAGTAAGAGAAGTTTGTTGTATTCTTTCTCGAATTATACTTCATACAATCTGTAGTTAGGAAAGTGTATTAGAATCACCTCTTGCACTGGGAGTGCTCAGTGGAGGTAAAGCCGGAAAGCGAGGCTTTCCCTGGCTGCTGTCTGATGGATCTGGTTCTGCCCCAAATTGTGAGCCTGCAGAAGTAGTTATTGTAGCGGATCTTAAACAAAGAAGGAACTTTTCAGGTAAGTATGAGTGAGTGTTCTTGTTTTGTTCTGAGTAGCTTGCATTTTGGTGTTTTTTAAGTTAGATCTGTTAAAGCAGCACAGAAAAAAAATACAGAATTGAAAGGGAATAAACTTAGCCATCACTTACTGCAGTCTCTTAAATGGTTCATAACAAGGCATGCTGTAGATGCCTAAAATGTTCTGAAGAATTGCAACTTCTAGCCACCAGGTTAAACTAACTGTATTCCACCATATGGTTTTCTTCATGTAGGATCTTCTAGGGTCACTTGCTAAGAAGTATGAGCACATAGAGATCTCAGAATGAGATAAATGTGTGGTCATACTTTTTCTTCTGGTATTAGTGGAGAGTTTGTTTTGATTGCCTTGATAACTGTTTTCCATGCTGTTTTTTGTTTTCAGGTTAGTATTGCTTGCCCAGAAAGGATGGAGCCGATCACAAAGGTGTCTCACATTCCACCAAGTCGATGGGCTTTAGTGTGTAGTTTATGCAAACTGAAAACTGGTGCTTGCATTCAGGTATGCACTTGTCTTCCTGTGACTCTTCAGTCTGTGAGATGGGGAATTTTAGGTTTTTTAATTCTGTTCTTCCTGTGTTCAGAGATGTGTTACAATGAAGACAACTGTCAGATAGCTACCTACTTTTTCATAGCTGTTTGCTAACAAATTAGTTCCCTAAGCACTCCAGTGTAGATAGTTAGGAGTTGGTCTGAGTTGCTTTCTTTTGAGTAAGGCTGAGAAGTGTAAGTACTGCTAGTATGGGGATCAGAGATGGATCCTTCCATTGAAAGCGGTTCACAAACAAGAAAATACCAAATCACATGATACCAGCTTCGAAGAGATCAACAGATATTTCTAAGAGTGCTTAGGAGATATGTTTTTGTAGGGATAAGCTTTCATGTAATCAAGATATATATATATATATATATATATATATATATTTTTTTTTTTTTTTCTGGTTTGTTGCTAATTAATGACTAATTTTTTTTTTATTTCTTCCATTTGTAGTGCTCCGTGAAAAGCTGCATCACTGCCTTTCATGTCACCTGTGCCTTTGAGCATAGCTTAGAGATGAAGACTATCCTGGATGATGGGGATGAGGTCAAGTTCAAGTCGTATTGTCTAAAGCACAGCAAGAACAAACAGAATTCGCTGCCTGATGTTGATGAGCACCCCAAAAGCATGTCAGACCAGAAGCAAACGGAGAGTGAGAAAACCAGTTTGCGAGCCCAGAAGCTCCGAGAGCTGGAAGAAGAGTTTTACTCACTAGTTAAAGTGGAGGATGTTGCAGCAGAACTGGGCCTTCCTAAACTTGCTGTAGACTTCATCTACAATTACTGGAAATTAAAGCGAAAAAGTAACTTTAACAAACCATTGTTTCCTCCCAAGGAGGATGAAGAAAATGGCTTAGTGCAGCCAAAAGAAGATAGCATTCATACTCGCATGAGGATGTTCATGCATTTGAGACAGGACCTAGAAAGGGTAAGAGTTTAACTGGTAAAGTTTTGAAAAACTGTGCAGGTGAGCACCGGCTTTGTCTTTAGGCAAAAGAGGGAATGGGAGAAGCACAGGGAGATGATTTATAAAATAATAATAATAAAAGGTAAGGCTTCAACTCAATTCCTGTGATATCACTGCACTGCACGCTGCAGAGACTTTCAGGAACTGAAAGGTCCCTTTTCAGTCCAGTGAGAGATCCAGTGTGAAAGCCATGCTTCCCAACTTGCTCAGAGATTTCTCCTTTATGTGTTTGAAGATGCATGTTTCTGTGCACAATGGACATATTTGGTAATTGATCCTTTGATTTCAGTGTAAATCGAGTAAGCTTATTTGAACCAGCTGTAGTAGTTGCAATTGATACTCTTAGGGGTTCAGGACAAAAAGAAATGGTGCTTCTATGAAACAAAAGTAAGTGCAAACAGTGAAAGAATGGGGCAGGCTTGACAAGCTCTTCTCTTCCATGTTGTCTTGGCATGGAAGGACTCCTGACTTGTACTTAAAAGTGTGCTTTATAGTGGTTATGGTAAAGTGGTAAATATTAGTAATTCTGGGTTCAGAAAAATAAATTTGCCTAGGTAAAGCAGCAAGTATTCTTTGGTGAGTGTGCTTTAAGCTTTTGTAGAATTCCTAAAACAGAGCTTCTCATCCTCATGGTTTGAGGGCAATTAGGTGAAGTCCTAGGTGGTTAACTACCGCAGAGGCTTTTTGGCTCCACAGACAAAGAAGAAGAATGCTGGCCTGTGCTCAGACAGCCTCCCGTGACACCTGATTCAGGCCTCGTACTCGCCTCTCTTCTTCGACAGCGTGCTGGAGCCGCCAGCCCGAGGTAGCGGGCAGGCTGAATCACTCCTCGCGCTCTTGCACCCGACGCTTTCCCCGCGCGGCTGCCTGAGGTGCTACGGTTGGTTCGCGGCTGGAAAACAGCCCACCAAGTCTAGCACTGCTCGTGGCTTTGCTGAGTAGGATGAAAAGGAAATTATCTTTTTACCAGTATCTAGCTGGGCTCTTACCAGATTGCCAGCTAGCCGGCATTTGGAAAAGGTGGAGTCCTTGAGCAAAATCCAGAGCAGGAATTTCTTCCAGAAGCCACCCAGAGTGCCTTCTTCTGGCAGCTGGTGGGGAGGAAGCCAGGCCTGTTACCACCCGGGGGCTGCCCCTCAGGCTGGCCTCTTGGCTGCTGATCACCCATGGTTTTCAAGAGCTTAGCCATGGGTAGTGAATGTAAGGCATAATCGATCTCCTTTTCCAGGACAACTTCAGATATGGGTCCCTATTTAAAAAAGAAAGCTTTGAATGGAGGGATGTTTTTGTTCGTTTTGGTTTTTGTTTGTTTCTTTTTGTTGTTTGCTTTTCTGTCTTTCAAGAAAGCATTTCAAGTGTCGTCTTTTTGTTCGAAGAGTGGTTGGTTTGCATCTAATTGTGTTGAAATTGATGCACTTCTCTTGAGTGGAAGTGCTTCCTAGTTTGAAATGCCTCTCAAAGTTTCTGAATGTCTCGTGCCACAAGATTTCCTACGCAGTTATGTCTTGGGATGAAAACAAATCTGGGAATTTTGGAATTTACTTTCTGGTGAGAGAGGTTCCAGTTTGTGAACAGCTCAAGTTAAGTGTCTGGGGAAGTACCTTTGGCAAATATCGTTCAGACAGCCCCTCTGCTGTTTCTGTCTTCTGCAGGCTCTTTCAGGTCTCTATGACAAACTTTCAGTGCCTCTTTCTGTTTTCGTTACGCTATGTGGAATTATTGCTGTTAATTCAAACATATAGTAAAAGTAGAATTATGTGGGACTGCAATGCAGTCTGAAAATAAACTGCTAAATGGATCAGCCAGAATGTGTAGAAGGCACAAGAAGCTGCAGTGTTCTTTTAGGGGGTGATCTACATGTTAGTTCTGGTCTAAACTGGCCTGCTCTACTGGGTAGCTTTGTAAAAAGTATTGCTTTCAAATGTTGCAATAATTCTAGGAGAAACAAATCTAGTTTGGCTCTTAAAAATCATTCTGTAAAGCATTTCACAAGGAAATCCCAGGAGAATTGAGTGCTGACTGCAGTAACATCCCCAGCGTAGTGTGTGGTGGAAGCAGGCTTACAGACAAGCAAGTCTTAGAAATTACATGCTTTTCTTTTGACTGGAATTTTGTGTTTGCTTACTGTTCTTGTAGGTGAAAATACATTCTGCTGTCTTGCAGAATATATTCAAGGCATTCATTAAACTGGCAATTGAAAAAAAAATCAGAATTTGTTTTAAATTCATAGTTACATATGTTCATAACATTCATGAGACATTTGCCAAGGGATTTTGCTCATAACATTTTTATAATTCTGTTGATACAATTTTTTTTCTATGTCAGGATTTTATTTTATTTTATGCTGAGTCTCCTGTTATTTCTCTGTAGGTAAGAAATCTCTGCTACATGGTAAGCAGGAGAGAGAAACTGAAGTTGTCTCATAGTAAAGTACATGAACAGGTCTTCAATTTGCAAGTTCAGCTCATTAATCAGGAAATTGCTGCAGGTAATCATATAAATGTAAAATATTTATGTTATAACTGTGTATAAACTGAAAAATTCAGTGTTCTCATTATGTTCCTGCTTAGTGTTTTAACATTTGACAGCTGCTTTAAAAATTTTCTTCAAATATGCAGTCAATGAAACTATCAACATACACGAAACACTTTAATTATTTAAAATCTTAACTTGGATCTTTCGTTCTTTCTCGAGCATTCCTGGCATATGCCTATTAATTATCAATTACCATGGCGTCCAGATAGCAGAAACCAGCTGATGGTGATCTCTAGGATTTTGCTTCTTTCGGCTGCTGTTTTATGGCCCTGTTTCCCCACAGCATGCTCTGCTCTCCAACTGAGAAGTTTTTTTGCTTGCTATAGTTAATTTCTTCAGGCGAAAGAGAAGAGTGGCTGATAGGAATGGCTGTTCCCGTGTTGCCTTGAATACTTGATGAGCAACACGAAGAGGCATTTCTTAGCTTGTGATCTCAGTTGCTGTCCTTCCTTCAAAAAGAGTTTTAAGTATGCTGGTTTTTAACAGCAAACAGTAACTGCTTTGGAATGTCGATGTACCAAAACCAACTCTGCCCTTAATTTTTATTAAATTTGCATCCTGAAATGAGGAACACAACACTTGGAAAGAGGAAGAGTATATATTACAGTGCAATTGCTTTTTTTCTTAACAGGGAAGTCAGCTATTTCTGCAATTGTGAAATAATGATCTTGCTGTTCATTCAAGATGCATATTGTGTTTTTCATAACCAATTTAGAGTGAAGCCTTTGTGTTTTTTTCTCTACCCCTGAAACGTGGATTAGTTTCATTAGTACTGACAAGGTGGTGGTTTTTTTGTTTGTGTTTTGTTTTAGGTCAGACTAGTACTTTGTGGAAGCAGCAGTACTCTAAAGCACTTTGGTTTTGTGTAAATGTGTGTTATTAGATAAAGACTAATTTATCGGAATGAAAAGACTTTTAAAGCACAGAGAATTTTAGAATACAGAGCAGAGAGCTGAACTAAATCCAAACTGCAACTCGGTTCTGAAGCATTGTTTTTTCTCTATCCAAAGCTGAATGTGAACCTTTTTTATAGCTTTGTTGGAACTACTTCAGTCATGTCTCAAAACTGGTTCAATTCACTGGCTTAAAGCCAGTGAAGTTTCACACTAATTGTTTGCAAATGCTTCTTGTTGTTGAATGTTCATATTGTTGAATGACCTTCTAACGGGCTATAAAGCTCGACAGGTAACAAAATGATCACCCTCTTTTTTAAGTCTTTTCTTCTTCTGCCCCTTCATCTTTTTCTCATGTAGGCCATACCCTGACAAGTGCACTAGAGAACACACTGTTCTACCCACCTCCCAGGATCACCCTGAAGTTAAAAATGCCCAAATCAGCACTAGGAGATTGCAAAAATAACTCGCTGAAGCCTGGCAACAGACCGCTTTCTCCCGACAACAACAGCACTGTTTACAGCAAGAGGAGCGTGCCGATGTCAAAGGAACCGTTCGAAATCAAAGCAAAATCCTACTCCAGGTATCAGCACGACAGCAGAAGTAACGGGTTGCTTGTAACGGGGGGGATCGGCAAGCCTCGCGGCGAGGCGAAGGATTCTGGCCCCGTGCAGGTGCCGGAGTTTCACCGGGGCCAGCCGTCCGGGAAGCCCTTGGCGCTGCAGGCTGCTCTGCACGGACAGTCTTCCATCGGGAACGGGCGGGTGCAGCAGGAGAACTCGCGGCTGGCGGCCAAGTCCAACGGGCTGGTGGGCAGGGCTGGAGACGTGAGCCAGAGAGACAGCTCCAGCCAGACGCCCTACGAACAAGAGTCCGTGCTCGCGGCTCATTTGGCCAGCCAGAGCGGTTTTAGGAAATCCACCATAGAACATTTTAGCCGGTCCTTTAAAGAGGCTACCAACAGCCTGGTGAGGACCACAGAAGATCTCCGGTGCTGTGAAAAGCCAACGAGGAGACTGGCGGCGAAAGATCGCTTGTGGAGCAAGCAGACGCTTGAAGGTGCTCCGTACCAGGACAACGACGGGTACTGTCCTGACTTGGAGCTGAGTGACTCTGAAGCAGAAAGTGATGAAAATAAAGAGCAAGTGAGGTTAAGGCGGAGTAGCTCGGAGAGAGAAAGCCCAAGTAAGGACTTTGGAAGAGATTGTCACAATAGAAACAAAAAGAATATGATTTCTCACGGTTCGGTACAAAGGTGATTAGAAGCCCCCACGGGGTAACTCAGCCTTTATGTATTCCAATGTACCAGTGCAAAGCTCAGCATCAACAGGTTCCAGAAATCAGCACAGGACCTACGACAGGAAGAACTGCAGTAGGGGATGGGGGAGGGCAGAGAAACCAGAGTAGTCTTGTTCAACTGTGAATTGGCTTGCAGCCTTCGCAAGGTTAACCGAGTTATTGCGAAGTCGTGTAGAAATGGATGGGTTTTATCAGAGGTTACCATCTGGGAAAGCGTGAAGCGGTTGGTCCTTGCAGAAATTCAGGAAACTGCTTCCTCCTTGCCAGCGTGTGTGTGAGGCAAGGTGTTCACGTTATGTCAGTGGCGTGGTGGTGGACAGGTAGTAAAGAAGTCCTTGCCTTGCTCTAGCATGTTGCAAGGGGCTGCAAACGGAGACACTGAAACTGCTCTCTTACAGCCCCTGCAGCGTGGCTTTGATCCAGCACAGCACGTAGGTACGTGCGAGAAGGTCAAGCGCGTGCAAAGCCCCGCTGGTTTCCCCCGGGAGAGCTCGTGCCGGCGTGCTCTGCTGGATCAGGCCCAAAGCGACTACTAAGTGGCGGTCCCCTTCTGCGGGAGGCTTTGAGCTGCGGTGGCGTTTGCAGGCTCCTTGCGGAGGGTGGAAGCAGGCGTCGCTGGCGCTGCCAAACTCACTGACCTCTAGATGTGCCCCTGTTCCCTGCTCTTGCTGAAGGTTGTGTTTCTCTTCACAATAATTTGCTTATTTTGTAAATATACAACTTCTAGTACTTCAGTTTTTTTTAATCTCTGTACATAGTTGCTTGTTGTGGGATGCACTTGTAAATATTTTACCCAGCTAACAAGTACAGATGGCTAATTTTGTGGATAGTGTTTACAAAAGTAGATGTACTACTTCAAAGAAAAATGCTATTTGACACTTAAATTTAGGCAATCACCGGTGATGCCAGGTTCCTCTTGAAACTGAAATTTCATGTCCAGAGGTGTTTGAACCTGGTGTTTTTAAAATAAGCTGAATTAGAAATAATTTTGTCTGAACTTTTTATGTAGGCACGAATTTTCAACCCTAGCTGCCTAAATGTGGCCTTAGGAGCCCCACTTCTGGCATCTAGGTCTGTAAAATTTTAGCCAGTCATCATTTGGAGTATGTTTTTTATTGCTGAAAACTTATGGTTACGTTAAGCTGCTTTTCAACCTCTGGATCAGTTGCTGTTTCCCAAACTAAAACGTTTTTTAAGTGCTTTAAAATCAGTTGTTAACAGGTATTTCAACCGCTATTGAGGAAGCGAGAAGGGAGGGGAAGCCCCTTTTAGCCTGTTTGTATGATCCGGGATTTCTGTGTGAATACGGACAAATTTCTTGCTTTCCAGACTGCGTTGTGTCGATCAGCGAGGTGACTGCACTGTTCTTCCCTGAAATGCTGTACGTTTCATAAATCTGCAGCATCCTCCGTCCCTGGCGGAGCTGGGGCGCAGGCGGCGGGGTCTCATTTTGTCTGGAAGCGAAAGGCTCGCGCCCAGGGTGGAGGTGACCGTGCAGCATCCAAGCAGCGTGGTTTTCTTCGTCGTCTTAATTTATTGCTTTTAGTTTGGGAAACAACAACAACGTTTTTAGATTCGGTTTAAACTTTGAAATCTCCCTAGTTGCAATATAGGACTAGCAAGTCAGGGGCTGGAGGACTTTTCAGTAGTGAAATAAAAAAAAAAAACACAAAACAGCATACTTGGCAATCTATTTGCTTCATGCATTTTTTCCCCCACTTCTTGATTTTATGTATATTTGTGTAATTTGTCTTTCTAGAGCTGTATCTTCAAAATTATTTCTTTTGGTGTAAATATGCAGTAGCATTTTAGGTTTCCACATATTTTATTTTAACGGGAAATGCTTTGTGTTCTAAGCCATGGGTTCTAAGCCAGAATAAGTAAGCAAATGTTTGTTCATTTGTATTCCAGTTCTGATTCTCTTAGTTCTCCTTCGATATTTATTAGTAATCCTCTTACTGGTCACAAAATGTTATGAAGCTTGCATTGGGAACACTTATCTGGGAGGCTGGCAAAGCATTCATGTTATTTTGTGGCCAGAAGCATATGGCGGAGGGGAGGAAAATGGTGCTTCAGCAAAACTCAGCATTTCTGCTCTTCTGGGGTTATTAATTCAGTTGTTTCCTGCCTGGGCAATGGTTTTGCTAATTTTTACATGATTTTAATAGATATATGAAGGAGCCCTTGGTTATGTAGTTCTCAAGTATTGTCCCCAAAGTGCATTTGCTAGTTTTTATTGTGTGTTCGGTGGCTAACTGTTTGAAGTATTACCTCTTAACCTTATTTGTTGATTTTTTTTGTGTTTTTGCATTTTGTTTTATATATATAAATATATATATATTCAATTTTCCAAGATGGACTCGGTCTTTTTCAGATGTCCCCTTTTTACAAGTACTTTTTCATTAAATTATGAAACTGCTAACAGTATTTTCATCTGTTGTGATTTATTCAGGGCTTCACCCTCTGTGTCTGGTAGGTTGTTAAACTAATCAGTCTAACAGCAGTGCTGTGTCCATCAGGAGTGAATTATTTCTGCAGAGTTGGCAATACTTTAACAAGCTGAAATGTCAAGGAAAACCTTTCCCCTTCAGCCTCCCCGAAAAAGAGTCACTGAGCACCAATTTGCTGTGTTTAGCAAATAGTCCAAGCCTGGCTCTTGTTTTCTGCCTAGCCCAGCAAATGTAACAGACCATTTGCTGTGTTGGTCTCACTTTTTAATATATTTCCTTGTGTTTTAGCATGACTGGTTGTCCAGATTAAGTTACAGAGGAGGAGCTGCAGCCTGGCCTTCCACCTCATCCCGCTTCTCGTACACTCGCACACGTGCACAAATAACCAGCCATTGCCGTGTAAGGGACAGGGCGGCGCAGGCACGCTCCCGGGTTGATGTTTTTGTCGGTTTTGCACGACTTTTTGCTGTAGTTCCCCCTGCTCCCACAGGCCGGTGCTGTGCTATACCGTGCTGGCCGAGCGGAGCTGCTGCCTGCCCCGGAGCAGGGGAAGAAGGAAGGAAAGAAGGCGGCAGAAGCAAGGACGGGGAGCGAGGAGCAGGTGGAGCTGCACAACCCTGCCGGCAGCATCCCTCCTGCTCTGGCCAGGGGATTTGCGACGAGCGCGCCTGCGGTTGGACAGACAGACGGACAGGGCTGGCTGAGCGGGCGCAAGTGGAGCGGAAGGTGGGCTGAGGGCAGCGGGGCAGCCAGTCCTCGGCTGGGAAGAAAGCCGGAGGGAAAGAGGAAAAGGGCAGTAAAGGCACGTACAGGAGAGGATAAAACCAGCACTGGTGATGGGTTGACAGCCATTTCTCAGGACCGGGATTTCTCCTTCCCTAAAGGCATTCCTGCTGATTCCAGCAAGAGGCTTCCTGTTAGTGGCTTTTTGACTGGTGGCCTCCCATCTGCTTTGAAAGCCCAGTCTGCTTGTGCCTGGGATGTGGGAAAGACAGGGCCAAGGAAGGAAACCTGTATCCCTGTTGGAAACAGCTGCTATTGGTTTGCGGAGTCTTTACAAATAAGTTTCAGACAGCCACGTGAGTCTGGTTACTCGATGGTAACTTGGGCCAAACTCTTACAAGCACTCAGAGGGTCTGTATGGTGATTCCCAGCACCATCTTCTCTGGGTTTATGTCTTTGCCCAGAAAGAAAACACTTCGCAGTTGCAACTTGTGCTTTGGTTCTGCTATTGTACAATGTTCTCTTTGCACCGTGAGTCCCAAACCATAGAAGCAGAAATTACAAATGTTTGACTGCTAAAAACAACCTCAGATGTTCACACTTGATTTTGACGTGACGCCGTGATACCTCCCTGATACCATGGGTGATACCCAGGCCTAGGCATGCAGGCTGTACAACAGAGAGAAGCGCACGTGGGAACTGTGAGCTACCGAGCGTTCAAAGCCTGCCTCTGCGAGCTGCAGATAGTCTGACAAACCAGTCATTGTGATCAGCGTGGGCTTGGATGATCCCCGTACTTGTTAGGGTTTAGCACTGCAGGGAATTGACACATCTGTTGAGAAAACATGCTTTTGATGTGAATTAATGAGCAAAAGAAAGCTGCTTGCACAACCTGGGAGCTTGGTATGCAGGGGAAGAATTCCGGGGAAGGGCAGAGATGGAAAACAATGGAGCGCCTCGATGCTGCTGCTTGAGGAATAAGTGAAGACTTGCAGGGTGCTGGTTTCACGAGATGCCATGCTGCTGCTTCTGAATCTTCCCTTGCGCCAGCGTCCTGGTCGAAGAGGCTTTTGCTCCCGCCGGGGTACAATTCTGCAACCTTACCCCGCTTGTCGGGACCGTGCTGGGATGCCTGCTCTGGGCTCCGCTCCTAGCCAGGCCAGCGCGCGTCCCAGCCACCAGCCTCTTCTGCAGTGATGTGGCACAAGCGGATGGCTGTGACCGCGAGCACAGCTTTTGGAAACAAAATGTTGTGTTTTTTTTTTCCTCCAAAAGTTACATAGCAACCGGGGAGTTGTTTTAAAACAGCAGATGCGCATGCGTCTTTCTGGTCCTGAAGTTAATCCCTCCGCATATAGCTTAGATAAGTCTGCATTGTTGTGTAAGGAGAAGCGGCCTCAGCTACTTGCCCATTAGTTTCCCTGCCGCTGTGAGTAAAGCTTCCAGATAATCTCTTTTTTCCTCCAGCAGGCTTCTCTTGGCTGGGGCAGTGTCCTAGATCCACCTTGCCCTGCCCTTTCTCCCTTTGTTCTGGAGAACAGACCTCCCAGCCGCCCACCCGTGCTATTGTTCTCCCCAGAGCCCTGGAGCAGCTATCTGCCTCACCTGGGCCGCCTTATCTGAGGTGGCGTGTTACATCTGCCAGGCTCGGTGATGGCACCTTTATGGTCTCTTTTGACCGAGCCATCCTCAAGACATTTCTACCAGTTCCTGTTGTTTTCCCCAGGCGCTGCCCTGCCCGCCCTCCCGCCGGCCACGGCTGGGAGGAAAGGTGCTTCTGGGTGCCCTGGTGGCTCCAGTTTGCTCGGCTGGCCCAGCTGGCGGGTCTGTCAACAGCAATGTCTAAAGGAAGATGTCTTCAGGAAGCCTCCTGGTCACCCAAAGGCCTTTGAGCTTGTGACTGACATCAAGATATGCCACTCTTCTTTCTCGCTGTGGTCTCAGCAGCCCCAGGAAGCCCACCGGGGCTAGTACCTACAGAAAGAGTGTGCTGCATGCCCTTTGGGAAAATGGCTTTGGCTGCACCTTCAGAAAGACAGGTCCTAGTGAGGGGATGAGATAGCTGGGGGGGAGAGGGATTGTTAAATGAGCCTGCTCCTAAAAACACCCTCTGCCACCTGAAACAGCTGTGTCTGGCTGCATTCCTCTGTGGTTCCACCCCTCTTATCTCATGGGAGCGGTGCTGCCCCAGCATCACCAGTACTTCGGGCTTCCATTTGCATCTGCTTGGATGGAGCTGGACAGGTAGCTCCCCTCCTCCAAAACTGGTGGCTCAGCCATTGTTCTGTTATCTCCTCCGAAAGGCTGTAGGGGCATCGCCTTCCCCTCTGGGTCCTGCCACTCTCCCCTGGCTTAAGGAAGCACGAAGGCAAAAAGCTGGGACAGCAAGGTGATGCGGAATAACTGTAAGCAAGCCCTAGTTTACACTGGTTGCAAATGGCTAATACAGAAAACAGACTTCTCTCAAATTGTCTGATGGGATGCACTGAATTAAGCTTAGAGCAGTTGTCCCAAACCTGCAGTTAATTTGAGGTTTGCTTCTGACTTGGGCCTGAAGAAGGGCTTGTGTGCCTGAAAGCTGCAAACACTGAAGGCACTGTTGCTGATTGCGTTGCTTGAATGAAAGATGCTGCCCTTCCCCGGAGTCTTGGCTCCCTTGTACAGCCTCCATTGTGCCCATAATTTTGCAGCTGCTGCAGAACATATCAATGCTCTTTTTTTTCCTGAGGCAAGCAAAATGCAAATCCAGGTCACGTGGGGCACAAAGAGCAGGAAAGTAAGGCATTAACGAAACATTTCTTGGCCACGCTCCACTGAAGAGCGCTTGCCCTTTCAGAAGCGCCCTGTTCCCTGCTGCCACGAGCGCGGCTGGACACTCGAGCTCTGTGAGGTGGCTTCAGATGGCAGGAACTAGCGCCGGCAGGTGCTGCGGCGATACAGAAGCTGGAGGGGGGTGTGAGGGATGCTTGAGAAAGTGTCTGCAGCAGGAAGGGTCACGTAACGTGCGTGGTCATGGCACGACATTCTGAGGTGGGAGACGCTTTCTCATGGGGCTGTGTCCAACATACCAGAAACGGTCCTCAGCGAAGCCTGCGTAATACATTTTAATAAGCAAAGGGTACCTTTGCTAGTTCTGCGAGAGAACCTGGACATTATTTTTTAATTGTTTTCCTAGACCGTGGTGTTAACCGGCAGTGGTGAACTCCCCGCTGCACGCTGTGGTTGCCCTGGCGGGTGTCACGGCAGGGCGGGATTACACACGGCGCTGGGAGGTGGGGGCCTGTGGGGCTCCAGTGCCTTCGCCCTCTCGGCCTTGCCTTCCCGGCTGCAGAAGAGGCCTGATGCAGGCTCAGGTGCTTGGGGCAGCTGTGAGAGATGGAGATGAGATCTGTGGCCTTTGCACTTCGCACGAGGCAGGGGCAGGGCCTGCAGCCTCCCCTCTTTTTGGTTGAAGTCACCTGCATGCAGGCAGGAGGAAGGACAAGGAAGTGAACCAAGAAAACTAAAGATGAACGAAAAAGATGGAGAAGGCTCTAAAGGTGAAGAAATAACAGGCTCAGGCTCACGAAAGAGAAGGGAGAACTGCAACCTGCCAGGAACCCGCATAAGCAAAACCTGGTTTCTTTTTGTAAGCCATGAAGTTGTCCGCCACCCCTTCTTGCCCACAGCCCTTATGCTGGGGGGATTTTCGTGACACGTGGGGCTGTCACCCAGGTTTGTGGAGCGTTTCCTGAATGGTGAGGAAGGTAATGGCTTGCAGCGGGCCCGGCGATGGCCGCAACCTCACCTAGTGGGATCTCTCACGTCAGATTTATTCCTCGTGCTATTAGTGGCTGTGATAATACAAATGCACTGGAGAGGGCTGCGAGCCCTGACGAGCCAAGGGCGAGGGAAAGGTTCCCCTTCCCCTGCTTCCTGTGAAACTGGAGGAATAAGTGTGTGATGAGCCCTACCGAGCCACCAGCTACTCCCCTGGGAAGCCACGGGGATGCCGTGTGCTCTTATCACTCGCCGCGTGGTAAACGTGGTGGCTGCGACGCAGCAGCGAGGAGCTGCCGGCTGGGAAGCCCACGGCAGCACGGCCTTTGGCAGCCAGCCTCCCTGCCCTCTTCCCTCCCTGGTAAACCTGTACTGCCAGAAGACCTCAGCTGTCGCTCTTCTTGGAGGCCTTCATAAATGAACGGACCCGTGAATTCCTCCCCGTTCTACCTTTCAGCAAGCCTGGGTTAGCCATTACAGGAAAGACAAAGGAGGAGTACCGTGCCGTGCAACTAGAGATCCAAGTTCAGAATATTTGTCACTTCGGCAGAAGAGAGAGTTTGTGTTGTAACCTGGAGCTCACAGAAGCTGTTAATTTTCTCCCAAGGTGCATGCCAACACACAGCTTGTTTTGATGCCTCCAAACCATGCTGGCAAATGCCTAAGTCAGCAAGGAGCAGAGACTCACCAGGTGGGTTGCGGGCGTGAGCATCTCTTGCGGTGATGTCAGTACGCTGCTGTGCTACCGTGCACCCCGAACGGCCTCGCGGCGTGCGAGGACACCAGGGCAGCAGCAAACGGGGCTGAGCTTTGAAAAAGTGACAGTCGAATTTCACTATACTTACGAGTTGTCGGTGAATTCTTTTAATGTATTCATTTTTTTAAACCTCTTCTTTCCTTGTCAAATGTATATAAAAAAAAAAAAAAAACAAAAAAAACAGAGCTACTGCGGCGCTTTTTTCTGGATGTTTGTTGTCTGTGTCGGCAGTCAGAGGTACTTTGCTCGCCCCAGGTCTGAGATGGAGTCCCGCTGTGCGTTATCCGACACCACAGCGGGGACGGAAAGGGAAACCTCGATGCTAAGCAAAGCCCGAGCACCCGAGCCTGTGCAACAAGCCGCCTGCTCCTCACGGGTCGCACGTTGTCCCGTCGGCAGTCCCTGCCCCGGGGGATCACCTCTCCCCGTGCGGCCGGCGCTCACACTCGGGCTCCCTCTGGTTCCTTCTCTCAGCCGCAGGCCCGGCCCAGCCGCCCTTGCCTCGGGCGGGCGGGGGCACCCGAGCCCCGGCGGAGCGTGGCCGCCTCC
>VXAA01004432.1:16507-32297 GCA_013399115.1 Anseranas semipalmata | reverse complement strand
ATGGTTCTATGATTCTATAATCTCAGGTTCCGTCTCACCTAAAATAACTACTGAAGACTGAAGTCTTCTGTTCTTCAAGTTACATGGGGACAGGTTTGTCTCATTTTCATGCTGTTTTATGAAATTAATTGATACCTGCCTGGATTCAGTATCCAACAACAGCACATATTCCTCAAGTTTGTATTTAGACTATGGAAGAACTGATGGGATAACCTTGATCAATACACCACTGTCATAGCTATGGAGTGTTTGGGAATCTTACAGCATGCAGAAGCCTGTAAGTGTCATGTAATGCTGCGTAAGAACCAAACATTTTCTTCACCTGTAAATTTGAAATACCTACTCTGAGTCCATCACTGTGGTATCAGGTTATCCTAACCCTCATAATATTGCAAGATGCTCTCACTTTTCCTGAGTAGATGTTTCATCCCTTGCATCCATCTTGAGAAAAATGAAAGCCTGGGACAAGTCTTGTCAACATGCTGTCCTGACAGTACAGGCCTCTCTCTCACTGAGAGTATTTTGCATATCAGTGTAATGTGCATGGTACGAAGATTGCGTGACAGACTTAATTGCAGGAAAGGGTGCTGTGTCCAGAGAATGAGTAGCATCTCCTCTACAGTATTTACTGGCAAAAGAGGCAAAGCTTCTGTGTTAGAACAAGTTATCTTTCGAAATAGTATATTCAACATTGCGTTCCCATTCCAGCAGTTTAGTTTTATGCTTCTTTGAACAATCTGGCAGACAGGCTCAAACACATTGTCATGGAGGATTAAAGTGGAAGATCTAAGATACTCGCGTATCTTCTAGGAATGAAGGTTTTCAGAACTCAACATCTACAAGCTAGGAAATGCTTGCTTACTCCTACTAGATACTTTCTTAATTCCTGCATTAGAATGCTTTTCTCTAGCTTTCCTTCTTCATGGTTATTCTTATGGTATGTAGAATATAGTCCTTGTTTTTTTTTTTTCTTGCTATTGTTTTATCCCAGTAGCTTCCAAGAATGAGGGATTTACTAGAAAAGTACTGTGGTCCTTATCCTCTTGCAAAGATTTTTGAGACCCAGTTTGGGGCTGAGGGTGAAAGGATGGAGAACCTCCACAGACTTGCTTAGAGCCACCCTGAATATGTGTGTGTGTATGTCCAAGCACTTGGAAAGAGAAGTGTCATCTTGAACTACAGCTGTTAGTATTAACTGTGTGTATATTTACCACCCACCTTCCTTGCTCCCCTCCTAAAAGAGTCTTTTGCTTCTCCTAATTTAGAGGAGTTATAAGTCCTATGACATGGATTTGCCTTTTTATGCCTTTGTCAAAGGGGAAGGGTTGACTCTACTCTAAGTACTACTAAATGAAAAAGCTTAAACTGTTTTTGTGCTGTGGGTATGTATCCCATACAGACATTGGACTCAAAGAACTGCAGTTACTGTGTAGAAACCATTCTTTCTCAGCATCCTTTCACAGTATGCTTTGTTTAATCTGCTGTGTTTATGTATTTTTTAAGTTAGCTAATTGGGTCGTATTTCTTCTTGAATGACTGTGTGTCAAGCTACAATAATACAGGCTCACCTGATAAACAGTATCATGCTGTTGTAAGGAAGCTGTATTATTTTTTTTAGGGGGAGCTGCAGCTAAAACTCTGAATTAAGTTTGGGATTGTGTCAACTGCGAAAATGTCTCCCAGTTTGGTAAATTCTGTGACGATAGAAACCCACATGATCATCACTGTAGTTGACTTTTTAAAAAAGTGGATACATTTAGGGTTTCATTTTTTTTTTCTTTTCTTGGATTTTCTTACCCTTTTGAATTATAGTAAATGTTTTTAGAAGATTATCACCAAGTGAGGAAGTTTCTTTGATTTTTAGGTAGCTTTGTTGATGCTTTCTGCTCTTTTCTTTAAAAGTAATGATCGTGTCTGTTACTGTTAGAAACGTTTGTATTCTGCACATTCTCATGATCTCCTGTCCTTGCACAGTAACTTAAATAATGGTGACTACCTGTCTCTATAAAAGTGTGTGCTAAGCGATTGGAATAAAGCAGCTAGATGTGCTGCTACATTTATAACATGAATTTTTATTTCTATTTTCATTCTTTTGAAGCTAATTCAGTAGAACACTCTTACAGCTCCTGGGTAGATAAACTGAAGTCTTTAATCTCATTTTTCCCATTTAATGTCAGCTTGATGCGGTCTCTTCTTGTAAAAGACAGTTCTTGACTTTTTTCTGGTTCACTCGGTTTCAGATAATATTTCATTCTGCAGCAGTATTTACAAAATCTTAGTAAGAAATTACAATTATTGTTGTTTAAAGAAACCAATGAAGAAATGATGGTCTTCAGTCAGATGTATTATTGCAAAAAACTGTGCTAGGATTCTTTTTAAAATTTTATATCATAATAGTTATTCCTTTATGATGGACTGCTAAAAGGGGATAGCATCTCGAATGTATGCCAGCGTTTTCACATTGTCTCCTTTTAAGACTGAAATCAGTATTGCTTTTCTTTTGCTATCGATTATATGCAATGTTTCTAAATCTCTTATGAAGTTATTGCCTGAGAAGTATTAATCTTTTATTTGACTGCTTTCTTTCAGAGATGTGGTACTGGGTTTTCCTCTGGGCTCTCTTCTCCTCTCTCTTTGTCCATGGTGCTGTGGGAGTGTTAATGTTTGTGATGCTGCAGAGGCATAGGCAGGGGAGGCTGATCTCTGTCATTGTGGTCAGCATTGGATTTCTGGGTTCTATAACAGGAGCAATGATAACCAGTAAGTCTGCCTTTTGTGTTTTTAATTATTTACATCTAAATTTAAATAAATATTAAAACAAATAAACTTTCTCCTAGTGGTTTGGTAATTGTTTATTAAGGATTTTGCCTTAGTTATATAGCAATTCTAATGAAAACGACAGCTGAGTTGCTCTTCCTGTTGTGTAAAGATAAAATGGTTCCAGAATTGTCAGCGGATGATTGTCCTACTTTTTCATTTTGTAAACTTTGGGTATCAAGCTATTCAAATGTGTGTGCTTGACAGGTAATATCTTTTTGTGGTCAGAAAGTGCAGTCCTGTCCTATTGTACTTGTTGCAGATTTTTTGCCAAAGGATTTTTATCACGATCACCCATTAATACCCTTAAAGCCACCAGTTTCTTTTGAAAATGAGGCCCTGATCCCATTGACTGCAGGACGGACTTTCTGCTTGTTTCCTTGGGCCTGGTGGAGATTTTTAAATTGCATCTGGATAGGGTGTTGCTCTTTTAAAGGAAGTAAAGGTGCCACATAGGTAGTGACTTACAGCGAAGATTTTTTTTTTAAAATGATTATATAACAATCTGAACTATACATAACACTCAGAAAGAGAACAGAAAGACCTCTCCACTCTTGTGTGGTCATAATGGTACTTTCTGATTTATTTGGCCTAGGGAGGAATGATGTTCGTTGTAAAGCCTTTGAGGGTAAGGAACTGTAAATCTAGAGACTGCCATATAGCCTTAAACTGTAGGCAAGCCATGTTGCCCTTCAGTCTGTCTGTGAACTGTACAGATTATCAGAGTAGTGGTAACACTTGAGCTTTAGAAACATTTCATGACTGTTTTGTAGCAGGTTATTTCTTATAGTTTCTTACAATGAAAGTCATTCTTGCCTATTGACTTTCAAGGTTAAATAAAAATACAAACTTGAAGAAATGTTTCTTTAAGGCTTCCCTCAAAATGATGTTTTAATTGCTGTATATTTCCCAGCCTAGAATTTTCAGTGTTTAACAGCAGTTCAGTATAGTTCTACTTTTTTTTTTTTTCTTCTAAGGTAAGGCATATATGGAACCAGTTGAGTACCTTACATTGCAAGTTATGCTCATGTTGAATTGTCCTATGTTTAAAATGGCAGTGGCCCTGTTATCAGGTCAACTGTGCATGGCCATTTCTGAAGAACAAAAGATAGGCAATGTGATGCTGGATATCCAAGCAGAGACTCTTCGAGTAGTATTCTGTGATGGGGAAGGTTCAGTGTTTCTGAAATGAAATTACTTTGTGTCTTTTATCTATGCATAAAAAGAGGAGCAACACAGTTGTGTTTTTTGGCATCCAGTTTTACACGTGAAAACGTTTAACAAATAAGCAGTACTGTTTACGTGTTACTAATGCATTTCACCTGAGAATTTCTCCAAGCTTACACTGTAGACTTTTTGCTGTTCCCAGTGGTTTTGCACAGAACATTGCAACTGGGTTAGCCGAAAACTTTGAGGTATTTTTATTTCTGGATAGCACTAGGTTGTTTCATATTGAAAGAAATTCTGTGGGGAGCTTCTGAAGACAAATTATGGTAATACAATATTAGAGTATTTTTAATAGCTATTGTGCTGCAAGCTACAATGCAAGTTGAAGTATTTAGTCTTTTGGATAGGTCCAATCCAGTGCTTAAGAAATTCAAATATCAAACCAATTTCCATTTGTGTTTCCAGTCCTTTGCCTCATTTGTGTAGGTGAATGTAATATAGCCTGTTAAATAATGCAAGTTTAATTTTACTCATGATAGATCTTTCAAACTTCATGGATTTTTGAGATCTTTTTACCAGCATATAGCAAAGCAGCAAACCCCTCAGTTCCTAGGCCTTGTAAAATCGTGGAGCTTAATGGTTATTAAAAAAATTAAAAATAATAATTAAAAAAAGAGTGAATAGTAGTGGATACTGTCAAAACCAACCCCTGGAATAAATATGTCAGGAAGCTTGAGGCAAAGATTTTAGCTGCATTTTATCCCAAAGGGTCTCTTCTTCCTCCTCCCCCCAAAGCACACTTTTGGTGATCTTCTCATTTCCCTCACTGGCAACTCATTGTAGTATACTTTGGCTCTGTACCAATAGTGCTGGGGTATGCATTACAGGTTGTATTGCACACTGTTATTTGACAAAAAATGTTGTAGTTCAATAATTATGTATTTATATGTTTTCATTATTGATGTTTTCTAGAATATCTCAATGTTTTCTTAAGAAGCCAAACACTTCTGTTATTGGCATAATGTAATTTAATGCTACTAGTTAATAAATCTTACCAATTTAAATTTAGTTTGAGAGTTCAATGACCTGAATAATTTTAATGTCAGAACTGGGCTCAGTCTCAAGGATCTCTTTCAGTTTTTGACAGTCAGTAGTAAAGGAACAAATGGAAAAGCTTATGCAAGGTGGCTGAGTGGAATAACATAAGGCTAGCCTTCTGGTGAGATTTCTGACAAAAGATACTTTACAGATTTTTTTTTTTTTTTTAAAGAAACAATTATTAGTGAATTTTATTCCGAAAATGTTTGAAAAATGAGGTCGTCTTTTTAAAATGTTAGATGCTATTCAGATATGGGTTCTACTTCTGGAAAATCTGTTGGGAGTCACTAATGGATTTTTGATCACTTTAGCAGACTATTCCCATTAGTGACTGAGCGAAAACAAGGAAATTCCAATGTGTTTTAACTTTTGGTGTTTATTTCAAAAGATGTGGTGTCTTTTCAGTTTTCTTTGAGATTGAAAAAGTCTCTGTTTTCTGGGAGCATTTAATTATAGTTAAATGACACCTGAGACATTATGTACAAAAGGTCTATAATTAAGGTTTTGGTCTTCAGGAAAAAAAAAATCTTAATTCTGAAATAAAGGACAACAAATTCAGTGTTCCCTTTAGTCAAGGGAAGCAAGCACTCCACAGCGAGTACTACTTTAGAAAATATTAAATAAAAGAAGCTTCATTTTAGGTGTACTTCTGAGCTATCGATTGAGTAAAATTTCTTACCTGCAGACACAGCCATATACAAGCCTGTCTTTTTTGAATGAACATTTTAATGTCCTTACGCTCAGAATTCATTTGAGAAGAAAATGTTTTTCATGTAGTACCATGTTAGCATGGTATTTTTGACTGATGGATGCAAAGACTGTCTTTCTCAGGCACTTGCTTCAAGTCAATGCAACTATTCACTTGATCTGTGACTTTTGTTCTTTAAATTCAGATAATAAATTCAGCATGTGAAAGACAGTAGGAGGGAGTTAGGAGCAAGCAACTGGCTTTGTTTACAATGCAGTATTTTGTTGCTGGTTTATCTTGATTGTGTGATGTTATACTTGAAATGGGAATTTGTGCACATCTACAAGAAAACTGATCTCTTAATTTGATATAGCTCAAAATCTAATGATATTGGTTAGAGATTTCTTCCCATACACATTCATGGATGATGGTGTAAGACTTCTTAATCTTTTTCATGTTTTGATTGATTTGCTAAACAATTGTTAACAGTTTAGTAGTTTAAATCAAAGTTAAATTGACACAGTATGACTTGGTTATTCAACTGAAATATTAAATGAAGCTGATAAGTATGTAAATTTTTAGTTACTTTGTAGACTCTAGCAATCTTACTGTTGTCTTCTCACTGCTTCTACAAGCACGATTAAACCACACTTTGGACTTGGTAAATTTTAATGTTTTTTTGCTAACTTTTCAAATTAGCAGAAGGCAAATAGAAAGGAAAAAAAAAGATTAAATTTGAAGACACCTAAAGGGAAATGGCAAGATTCACTTTTTTTTTTAATCAAGATTGGGTTGGAAAAATTAATCTGGTTCAGTTGGGAAAATCATCCCTGAAGGCCTTTCATAAAACTAGAAAAAGTCAAGCAAGGCTAAATAATTGCATAATATCACGAAGTAATACAGTGTTTGGTAATATTCTAGAAATAGCTGATACATAATCACAGTAAATCATTTGTCATATATTTCAGCCTTGGGTTTACACCTGTAATTTGATCGTTGTTTTTCTTGTGATTCTTAGGTGCTGCAGTAGCTGGAATTTACAGAGTAGCAGGAAAGAATATGGCTCCCTTAGAAGCTCTCGTCTTCGGTGTTGGACAGACAGTACTGACATTAATTATCTCATTTTCAAGGATTCTTGCAACGCTTTGAGACTTATGTAAAAAGAATTTCAACGAGCCTAAGGAAATCTCTGATCTGAAGAGAAGCTTCCTGTAAGTGGATTCATCAGCTTATGAACTTGAATTCTAGTGCAAGAAAGGAAGCGGTGTGGAACAAGCACTACCAATCTAGAGGTTCAGTCAAATGAACAGACTGTCCTCTAGTGTCTGAACTGTTGTACTTCTGCACTGCGCCTTATGTGCCTCAGTCATAGGTAAGGTGCAATTCCTGTGCGCAGAGATGAGATAAAGCACCGTAAGTAGCTGCCGGTCAGGATAATGCTTGGTGATGGGATCATTGTTCTTATCAGTGTTGTAATAAAATAAAGGGGAACTCCTGAAAATTGCTGTATGTGCCAAACTTGGAGTTTAGTTCTTAGCTGTTGGTTGGATAAGCTTTTTGAAACTGTGGTTGTAGAAGAATGCTGTGGACATACTGTGTTTGACTTCAGGTGGAATAGTAAGATAACTGATTTTTGTACTAGCAGAATCTCTTTGAATGCTGAATATTCTTATTCAGCATTAAAAACAACAGTTACATCCGATTTGAGTTGTAGATGAATATTGATGGGATTTAAGAACTACAGCTTTAGCAACCCTGATGTAATTAGCGCGATCTTAGAATGACTTCTGGCAGCTTTTTGAAGATCAACACATGATTTCTTCATGGTTTTGGCTCTTCAGACATCAGTAGTTTAAGGAGACTGTGTGAGAGATAAATATAATCTGTTGTATATGCACAAATGAATCTTAAACTGATGCTTTCCTTTAAATTATTTTGTCTTAAACATACAGATGGTTACCAGCCCTTCTGAAAACATTAGAAACACTACTTGCTGCAAGTAAGCTCCCTTTATTTAAGTACTGACAGGACTTAACCCTGCACACATTCTTTAAAGAACAGGCAAATGTAACATAGACTTTGAGAGTACACCTATGATGAAAATGGAAAGGGATAAAAAAGATTCAAGTTTTCTACTAACAAAAATGTTAAGTTTGTTTGATAAAATAGTTATCTTCAAAAGTTTGGAAGTGGGGCTGCACTGATGTATTTACTACCTTGTTTCCGAACACTTTGCATCCTTGGAAAGGTTAAGATATCTGGAACTTTCAAATACATAGCTTTCAGTAGAGTTTGTGCTTTTCTAGTTTAAAAGGAACAATAGTGTTGTGCATGTGAGCTGTCTTAAGTGTGAATGTTTGGAGTGAATAGATATTTTAATGTTATTTATGAAGTGCAAAACTTAAAGGGGCACAAAGTTCTGTATGAGGAATAAGACATTTTCTACATCTTTATTCAGCTGAATGCTTTTCAGCAGTTGGCTATTAATGCTGACAGGAAGAATAAATTGCCCGAAGGTTTTGCTGTTAAGATGTCAAAAAGACTTTTAGAGCTGTTGAAATCTGCTGTACAACTAAAAGCATATGGTTAAAATATAACTTACAATCCAGATGTATTGATCAGTGCTTCAGAGCAGTACAATGAATTAACCTGCCTGCTGTTATTTTCATCCACATAAACCGTTCTTTTTTTAAGGCGCTAAGGGTGCTAATATTTTTTTTTCTTTAAAAATATTTCAGGTTTTTTTTTTTTTTTGAAAATGTACTAAGTTACAGGCCATGAAGGGAACAAGGTAAAATGTAGGTTTATAAGCCTTCTCAGTGTTATACTTCAGCTTTGAATTGCTTTAAAACGTGGTGGAATACATATACTCTCCTTACTTTGAATGTTCTCAAAACTTATTTTTCCATGGCTTGATTTTTTTTTTATTTTTTATTTTTTTTTACTTTCTGCTGATACTTTTTGGCATAACAATCATTGCACTTTGGTAGACAATGAAGTTATTGCATCTGTAAAAAGGCAATTTAAACTTCTCCCCATTGTCTTATGATATGAGAACTGGTTTCAGGTATCAAGTCAAATGAAATAGTAAAATAATTGAAGATATTTCTCCTAATGTGCCTTGTTACATATACTTTTAGGGGAAAAGATTAAAAAAAATTACCATCTCTTCATTCTTACTCTGTTTTTGGTATTACTGATTAATTTGGTTATTTGATATGTCTTATCCAACAAAGTATTTGTGTGGAAAACTTGGAAGTGCTTGTCTAGATCAAAACCAACCCTCTCATGAAGCATTGCATTCAGTAATTTAAAATGTCTCATGGCTTTACCTCACCCTAAAACTCCTTCCCAGTTTCTTAATTTGCTTGAGCATCTCAAATCTTATTTATTATATGGGATTTTTATGCTATCACTGTTCAAAGGCTTGCTGTGTTTCACTAATTTGAACTCTGTCAGACTACTGCTAACTTAAGAAATTTATATAACTAATAAAATTTTATTGATGAACTTCATTCTTCATTTTAATTGTAGGGCCAAGGAAGTTTTTGACATTCTAACCTTTCTCCTTTGACAAGGAGGCATCTTTGCAAATGTTAAATAACCTTCCTCGAAATAATTTTTATTGTATAGATCACTGTAATCACTTTAAAACAGTTAGGTGCTTAGTTGTCTCTGCGTTATATGGCATTATTGCCTAGCAACAGTGAATGGGCAGTTAATATAGTGCCTGGTTGGTGTAATAGAGACAAAGTTGTGTATTTGGGTAGAAAGTTGTTTTTAGCTGTTTCTTGTGAGGGATAAATGAGGATGACTAGTTTGTCTGTGAAGTGTTCCTTGATCATGTCATGAACTTAATGCATAATAATTCCAGTAGAGAAAAGAAGTGCAAGTGGCCTTATGTCTCTGAAACTTGGAAGTTTCATTCCACATACTTAGGAAAAGCATTGTTTAAACAAAAGGTGCTCTATTCAAAGTGCAGTGTATGCATATATAAAATATATAATTATATATATATGTATGAATTATGTTTTGGAGGTGTATTCTAAACCTCACACAAAACAACAATTGAAATAACTTGCCTAGGAAAATTACTTAGGATAACCTTTTTTTTTTTTTAATTGCTACTAGGCTACAAAAATATCTTGTGCGTGAATGGCACAGATGGTACTCTGGTTTGCTTTGGACAATAAAGCATTGTGCAGATGTCTACCCAGAATCTTTCAGAGCTGTCCTTAAATAGCTCTGCGTGTTTCTCCATTGTATCACTAAGCACATTCTGTGCATTGTTAATTATTAATTTATAGTAGAGAACAAATACATTAACACAATTTAATCTTTGGAGGAGGCAGGGATACCGAATATACTGTTTAATGTGAAGATGCTTCTGCTGCTTTGTTAGCAGCTGCTGTTGTTAACGATTTAAACATTCCACAAACTTCAGGCTTACCAGTATGATCAAAAATTTTGTTTTGAGAAAACCTTCCAAATAGTTATTCTTTCATTTGTGGGTAGTTCCAAGTTAATTGAAATAATCTGTGTACTATGACTAACAATGTAATTTGAAGTTTGCTGTTCAGTTTCTTAAAGAAACCAATAACGTAACCAGTTTTAAATATTCAGTGTGGACCAAAGAGAGTACTCCTGATTTTGTTACACATAGCTTTCTCTTTTTAAAGGACAATGGTTTTATTATTGTAAATGAAATAGTACTCCTCCTTCAATAATTATATTTATTTTGGTTACAGTTTGTTTAATTGTGTTGGGGGAGGGATACGTAATGCCGTTTGATAGGAAGCTGTAGTGGAGTCAAAGCTCTAATAACTGTACGAATGGATTTCATTGTTTTCTGTCTTATGTATTTTGGTTTTTAAGCAGTTCCTAATAATGCCTTTCCTGCACTGTCATATTACGCATATGAGCATATTAAGCTGCATGGTTTTGTACGTGGCCATTCCAAATCAGACATGTATAATTCCACAGAATAAATTAATTTTCTTCTTTAGAAACAACAGTATTCCTAGGTGTAACTGAGTGTGGATGAATCAATTTAGGCCCAAAAAAAAAAGTATGAATCTTAACACGGTTCAAAAAAAACCAATTGTGAACATGATGAGACTTTTTTTTTTTCTAGTTTATTCTTCTGTTTCTGGAAATGTACCTTTTCATCATTTGTGTATTTCAGCTATGGGGAAATTGTGGAGACTGATTATTATGATGAAAATTGCAACCTTATCTCATACCAAGCAATTTGAGATATAAACAAAATTCAGAATTTCATTTTATGTCATAACGGAATACTGCATAGTTGCATTTATTTCTCTCATATATATGAGGAATTGTTTCCTAGAGATCAAGCACTTTTCCATGTTCTTCTGCACCCCCTATTACAAGTGAAAACCCTTAACTGTTTTGTCTAGATTTAAATTTTTACAGAAATGGTTTAGTTTAATTTTTACTTCTCTCCTGTTTTGTGCCTGATACCACAAGCATGAGAAACAGTTTAATAGCTTATTTGTAGTGATTTGATAGTTTGAGAGTTTTACATACAGTGCATACTTATGTGCATGGAATATTTAAAAAAGTGACTGAAATAATGTAAGACTCCCACTCCCCAGGTAAACTTTTTTTTGTTTCTCTTGTCTAGTCAAAGGGACTGAGAATCAATTTGGGATGACTTCCTCACGTATGCTTGTAATTCAGCATGCTAGTGAACATGCGGAGTTCAGGGTTGTGTATTTGCTTAGTTGTGGGCAAATTATAGCTTTGAGGAGGAAAAAAATGGAAGTCATATGAGTAATGGAATAGAAATATCACCTGAGCCAGCAGCCCCACTCTACCCTAGCCAGTTACTAGTTACCTGTGCAAAACAGCAGCTAGTTGATTGAATTAGCATGAGAGAGATTGGGTAGGAAATCCAACTTTGAGCAATTCAGGGCATGCTGAACTTCTACCTTAAACTGTTTTGAATTCAACTTCCAAATAAAGTATCTTTACTGAATTATTTGGACAACAAAAAAAAATCATCTTTGCAACAATAAGAATTACTGTACCTGGTGGTGTTAAATAGGCAAAGCATGCAAAAGACACTCAGTTTCTCTATATTCATTCCTTCAGTGTTTAATGTCTCTTAGTATAGTAGCAGTTGAAAAGAAATAGCACGTTCCACCAGCTTTCACAAAGTGTCGGAGTCCGGTATGTCTGAAAATAACTGCTAACATGAAACGTGTTCCCAATTCTTCCGTAAAGTCAGTATGAGAGAATTTTTCACATCAGCCTGCCAGCTGCTACTGTGAACAGTGTCTTTTGTTTGCGTGAGTTGCAACTCTAGAAGATAAAATTAATGATGAGGCACTTAAATAGGTGAAGTAATTCTTGGCTCATTCTCAAAACTCCTTTCTCATAACTGATTGCATTACCTAGAATAAACATTTTAAGTATAATTGGCTTGTGAAGATGTTCTTCATTTCAGATTAAGTAAATCAACTAGACAATCCAGATGTATCAAAATCCGTTTTCTTTACTACTGGTCATGGCTTAGCTGTATGTTTTAAAACTGATATTTGAATTCTGATGTTTTAACCAGAATCAGCTGAGTAATTAATTTTAGATCATACCTTTAAATGTTCAGACTTAAAAGTTCATGTTGCCAAAGTAAATACCTCTAGGTAGAGGACAGGGTGTAAGCTGTTTGTGCCAGCAATATTTGTCAAAAATTGCTGATTTTTGCTAGCATAATATATATCATACTACAAGGTATGCTACCAAAATCAGCAATTTTTTACTTGTGTGTATACACGCATATATACATACAGAAAAGGCTAGAACATAACTCTATTTGAACTGTCACCAGAATTTAACATACATATGCATCATTATATTGACAGAATACTTCTTGAATGGTTCCTTTTATTTTAAACCTCTAGATTGGGAGTGGCCCAAGATGAAAAAGGCTGTTTAAATCCTCAGATGTTGCTTCAGAATTATTGTCTTCTTTGTATATAGGTGAATTTAACACAGCTAAAAATTGTATTGGATTAAAAGTCAATTTTTATGGTCTACAAGTTCAGTGAGAAAAGTATTCTATACTCTGTAACAGCAATTAAATCTTCAGCTAGGCAACATTTGTTTGCGTACTTAACTGCACACGCTTTGGTAAAGATGAAGTTCTCATAGAAGGTAGACTTTAACCTGAGTGCATACCATTTGATACTTGGAAGTTAGAAAGATGGTGTCCTGACAGCATGCTCTTTCCTCCAACTTGTGCCTGGAGTTACACCTGAAATCAGTTTGTGCATTAAGTTTAAATGTAATGACCAAGATATCTCAAGTCTGCAATGAATGCTACTACTTAGGGTATTCTCCCAGTATAACAGGTGTAAAAGCAATTTTACTCTGAAGTCTAGTAGATGATCTAGAGAAGCATTTTCCTTCAGGAACACGTTTTCCCCCCCCNNNCCCCCCTCTAGTTGTTCTGGTTGTAGCTACCAAATGCTTTAAGAAATTATTGCATGAATACTAGTAAGGTTTGTTAGTGGTTAAAGGGAATACATAGTATGTCTTTTTGTGTTTCTTTTGTGAATTGAAAAAAAAAAAAAGTGTAAGGCATACTGGAGAGATTTTCAAAGAAATAATAGTTAATTGTTTCAAATGACATTCCTTTTGATTTGAAATCTAGCTTTTAAATTTAATTCAGGTATTTAATATCATCATTGTGTAATCTGTTTCCAGATTATCCATCAATATAATGTATATTGATGAAGCTATCAGAGCTAAAAATCTAAAGCCTTTTAAAGTTATTTGACTGGAGGTTTTTACTCATTTGCAATGTGCTTAACTTACATACAGATAATGCAGTTTCAAAGGTCCTTAGTATTTTTGTTGGTTTTAGAGGATAACCGGGTATTTATGTAACTAAACTTTTGACTGTGGCAATATATAAAATAGCACGTAATTCTTTAGAAACATTTATAGAATCCACTTAAGATAGATATCTATTTTACAGTTAGAAAAAGGCTAAAGTATTTGACACCTGTATTGAGGACTGCAATAGTTGTATTTTATGTTTTACAAATACAACCAGTGTTATGACCGTCTGGATTTGGCTGAGCAAATAAGGAGGAGAGAGAAATGGGAGTCTGAAAATCTTTAAAAATGAAGAAGGCAGAACTAGTATCCATTTAGTCCATGGAAAAAACTGTGCTCTGCTGCCCCATACTGGTTTTCATAAAGCGTGACTTAAACAATAGATTGTGCTTGATGCAGCTTATCTCTCCATAAACTGTTTCGTGGATAGAACACGTTCTGCCAGTTTGTATTTTAGAACTAATTTTTTGTATTCCACTTGTTGAAGTTGCCTAAACTCAGGATCATGACCTAAGGTGTCGTTACAAAACTCAAAGATAGCGAGAACAGTGATGGGGAGGAGTGACATAAGTAAACATACAGTTGAGTTATGCATTGTACAGGACTATGTTACTATCTTTGAAAAAGGTGTTCCTTTTGAGTTGTGGATGTACCACTTGTTCATGTAATAGCTCCGATTCAAGAAAATAAGACTAATGGGTGACACTTAAGCTGTAAATACTGTATTTGATCACTACTTCTTCATTTTGAAGCAACTTTTTTATTTCTCTATTTGTGTACAGTTCTCTTTATGTACATAATAAAAATTTTTGAGAACCTTTGGTAGTTAACTTTTGCATTATAATGGCAGTAATGATCTAAGTACATCCATTTAAATGTTTGTTTAGCTTTGTTTTCATTATATGCTTCCAGGTTCTTTGAAAAGCAGCAACAACAGTTGGACAGTTATTTAAAGTAAAACATTTTTCTGCACAGTTTCCACTTCTATACTTCGATGTGGATGCACAACGGAACATCCATCTAATTGTAAGATTTCAATAGCCTTTAAGTAGCTTTATCTTTTTTTGTGAAAGGAAATGTTTGGTAGTAGCCTTATATATAAAATTTACAAGTCAAAGGCAATTTCTCCTTCTCATTTATTTGATTAAAAATTTGTTAAAATATTTTCATTAAGTTTTCATAGTTTATTGCATGTGCTGATAAATAACTCATCCTAAAACTATGCGTCAACCTTTGTATGAAATGTCCTGTGTTGTGGGCGAGATTTAAGCTGTTTTTAAAGAATCGCCACCAAAAGGTAGTATCAAAAATGGTTTATTGAAGTAAAATGTTGTAAAAGTGAGGCTTAAAGTCCAATGGCAAGGTTCACAGAATCACAGAATGGGTGAAGGGACCTCGAGATAAAGTTAATACTTACTGCACAAAGGATATAATAATGATTCAAAGTTACCAATACAAGATCTTAATTCCTGGTGCACAATATCAGTCACTCACCAAATATCTGCAGTGGTTAAGGGGTCTCAGCCTCGAGGAGTATCCGTGAGAGGCATCCCAACTCAAGGGGAGAGAAAAAAAAGCTAACTCAGGCCGTCATATTTATGGAATAAAGTGGTTGGCTTGTAGTCAGATTACAAAAGATGGAAAAGGTAAGCATAAGACTCCTTGCACACACAGCTTCTTTTGTTCCTTGATAAACTAGTCTTGGAAGAACCTCATGCTATTCATGTGTTAATTGCATGATCAATGTTTTGGTTTCCAAGCTCCTGAACATCAGAGCACACCATGTCACCTGTTCCTGTGTGGGTTTTTCAAATAAAAGGTTGGAATTAAAGACCTTCATGGCCCATATGGGGTCTAGACCTTTACTTCCTTTGGAGACTGAACCAAAAACTACCACTAGTTTGGTCAAGGAGTTGGGTGGGTCCGTCCCACCCTGGTAACAAAAGTTTTCCACTCTGTGAACCTGATGTAAATGTACCAATGTATACATAAAATAAAGCTAAAGTTAATACATGAGTGATGCGTATTCCGCTCGACTGTAATGGTGTGTTCCAGCAAGCATCTTAGTTCTGCTTTATAAATAGAAGAAAAGCCTCAGTGGGACCTCTGGCACAGTACTAAAGTGTGGTGTGAGACTTTCATTTCCCCCCCCCC
>VXAA01004432.1:0-16496 GCA_013399115.1 Anseranas semipalmata | reverse complement strand
CCCCCCCCCCCCCCGCCATAGATATCTTAATACCTGCAGCCTCTGCTTCTGCTGGTTAAATTTTAACATGTGGAAAAAAATGCCAGAGTAAATTAAATGTATGTAAAAGGCTAGTTAGAACAAAATCTGAGGCACCTGCTTCTGTGGTTATAATAAGGATTTGTTTATGCAAGTGGATATGCATAATTTAGAAAACAAAGTGGTGACAAAAACGAAAGATTGATTTTTCTGTCGTTCATCATCAGATTGTCAGCTAACAATTTAATGCTATTTGGGAAAAATATACTGAGTCGACATGATGTAAGTGTTTTTGCCTAGTTTATTTTTGTTGACCTGTTGAAGCATAAAGATGCTGTTTATTCCTACTTTTGTCACATGCACTTTGTTTTTAAGGAAGCTTACTTCACTAGAGTGTATTAATGATTACTTCTCGGAGATGCTATTTTGACAAATTGTAATGTAAGCTTTGTAACACTTTTCTTAAATAAGATATGGTTTTATTTGGTTTATATTAAATCAATCGGAGAATATTCACCAGTAAATCTCTCTATATTTTTTTTCGTGCAGACTGAAATTACTGCTCTTATAGACTGCATCACAACAGCTAATTTCTTGTGAAGAGCTTAAGGGGCTAAGGAGAGTATAAAAAGATTGCTGTATCTTAAGGTAGTGTTACTCTTTTTTTTGTTTGTTTTTTGTTGTTTTTGTGTTTTTATTATTTGTAAGTCACAGTTGCTTTCAAGACAAGACTTTATTGGAGGGGGTGGAGGCACAAGAATGGAAATTTTTCTGGAGGAAAAGACTCAAAATACCCGAGTCTTCTGATTTATAAACTCTGGAGGGACTTGTATAAGGTACAACACAGTATTGTGCAAAAGTATAAACTTCCATAGTAAGTGCCAGAAGAAAGTAGCTACTTTAATTTTGTACCCTGTGTGGGCTAATGGCCTTTGCAGAGCAGCTGGGCACCTTTAGGGTTCTCCTTCTGACTGCAGGGATGCCTCGCACCCGCAGCGTTTCCTGGCTGCCTGCCCGGTACCACTGTAGGAACATCTGTGGGAAAAGCTGAGCCGTGTCCTCATCAGGAGCGGGGAAGATGGAGAGAGTCGAGAGTGCCGGAGCTGCTCTGAGGTAAGTCAACCCTGCGCCCAAACTGGGGCCTTCTCTCTAGGAAGTTTGATATCCAAGTGCAGTTCACAGTATGCCAAAGCGGCTCATTCGGAACCAGTTAGGACACAATTTCCTTCTTAAAAATACATACATCTAATTTTTCAAGAGATATTTTCTCCTGAAGAACAGGCTTTCTTGCTTTCTGGGAAGTTTTGTTTGGGGGAATGGTGTTAAGCCATTACTCTTTGCACTGCTTCACAAAAAGTTTTTTGAATCGAGTTCACTTTTTTGACATTCAAGAACTAGTTTCATTTTTTCAATACCAAAACTAATATAGTCTGGCAAGGTGGATGTTACCAGAATAAAACTGCACATTAATGTTTTATATATTTTAAGATATATATCATATATGTGTACATACATGTAGATGTAATATGGAATTTCATATGTCTGTGTTTACTTGAGCTCTTGTAGTGGCTATAAATAACTTGTGTAAATTGTGTTGGTTTTTTTTACCCTTCCCTTTAAAAATAATACCTGTTATTTCATTTTTCAAGTGTTCCTGGTAAGTTTGGGCACAGAAGTGTAGCGTGAGTAGAGCCTGTGTTCAACTGTAAAATAGGATAAGTGTTTAAATTATTCAGAGAGGATTTTATTTCAAATATGTTCCTTTTGTCCAAATTAATTATGGCATGTATCAGCCCAACTGTGTTGACAGATTATCGAACAACACTGATTACTAACATTCCAGTCATAAATATGGGCAGTAGCAGTTTTTTATAAATTGTTAGAAGCTAAACGAAACTATTGTTGTAGAATACAGCTTAAAATCTTATCAGTAGAAGGGAAGCCAGAGTAATCGTTTGTCCGTGAATATACCTTCCTATTTAACAAGTAGTGTATATCAACGAGTGTTCCAAAAATAAAGCTATCCCTTTGCACGCTGCCTAGCTATTAGGTGAAAAAAAAAAAAACTGCCATGAAAGAATGAATGCCTCTGCCTGTACTGTTTGTTCTTTCTTCAGTGCTTTAGTACCTGCAGGTAATGAATGCCTTTGTATTTCAAAAGCTTACTGTGTGTAGCTCCTGCTTTTAGTACCATTCCTAGTACTCTTCTGCATCGTAGGAATTAAATGTTTTTGTTGTCTACTTACTAATCAGCATAAATCATTGCTTAGTTTTTGCTTAGCCATTACCTGGAACAGGTGTGCAGCCCTGTTCCTGGGGCTGGGTAGCCTAGAGCTTCACGCACAGGCTGTTTCCCTGTTGTGCTAGCTTGCACACACAGAAGCTACCCCAAGTAAGCTATAACTAAGCATAAGACAACAGAAAACAGTTACCTAAAGATGAGACTGGAAGCAGAAGGTACAGATAGCACTGGTTGGCCTGCCAAAATTATAGGGTTAAAATATTTTTTTAAACCATGATTAATCCTGTTATCACAAAGCTAAGTAACTTGAGAGATTAGGGATAAAGCATAATGGTGTTTTAGAAGCTAATGTCTGCTGGATAGTGACATGACGGACTTCTTGAATGTGTGTGAAATACCTTGATAAGGTAAAGATGGCCTGAGTGGCACAAGCTGTAGAATACCTTGAAAAAAAGCGTGGAACCTAGATGTGATGGAGAAGCAGGGCAACAGATGGGGTGGCGGAGACTAGGATGGTGCTGGGTTATGACAGAAATCTTTGTAATGTGTGAAAGGGAAGGAGCCAGGACTGGGCGGGGGAAAGGTAGTGGAATAAGAAAAGAAGGTAGATGGCATAAGCTTAATCTGAAAGGCTAGTTTTCAAATTGTTTTTCCTGTCTGCAGTATAGATTTATTACTCTAAACATAAAAATGTAAATGTCTTTCAAATTCAGAGAAATTCAAATTCAAGTCAAGATTTTTTTTACCTTGTTTTTAAAACAAACAAAGAGAATGAACAACGTATTAAGTACCTCCACTGCACCAGATCATATGCTCTGAATTTTTTCCTACTCCTACAGGAAGATACAGTCCTTACATTAGAGGATTATTACTGTAAAAGGATTAGATGGTTTGTTTCTCTGAGACAGAAACTTGTCTAATGTTCAAGTACACCTTTTGCAAAGCAAAAGTTCTGTCACTAGATGGTGATCTTGGCCTGTGCATGCTTTCTCTCCTTCCTAACTTCTTTCCTGTTTTACTCCCATATTGCACTTCTAGATAATGACCAAAACAACTAACCTCATCATCAGTTCTGTTTTAATGCTGTTTCTGAATATTATGTTTACAAAGGTAGAAAGTCTTAACACTTAAAGCCTAATGGCAAACAGAAGCAGTATGTCTGCATCTTTTTCCTCTCAATGTATATCATCGTTTACCATGTCCAGTACTCAAGACATTATTTAATATTTATGGTTGGTTGTGTGTTTATGACTTAGCATTGTGCTGTGTAACGTGAATGCTTTCGAAAGTCAAAATAAAAGCAACAGGAGCAGATAAGAAAATACAGAACCAGAGCACTTATGTGAATATTAAATTACTTTTTATATGACTAGCAGAAGAAATGGGTCTTTTATAAAGGAATAGAGCAGTAGTCTGTTGGTTTTGGAATCTAGGACAAAAAACTTTTGCCTGGTGTAAAAGTGAGAGGAGGCAACAAACTGGGACAAAAGTGAATCATTCCGTGAGACTTTGCTTCTGTTTGACTTATTAAAGCATGTGCCTTTTTTGGTCCACCTTCTTTCTTTCCATATGGTACAGTTCTAACTCTGCCCTTATAGACGCATCCTATGACAAGCTGGGAATCTTTCAGTAATTTACCAAACGTGATGTTTTTTGTCTTCTGTATTCACTAATGCAAGTCAGAACTTAAGTCTTGCATAGCCCAATTTTGGGCTCGCTTCTGTCAGTGCAGTGTCATTCCATTAAAAATTGCTATTATTCCACTGTTTGTTTTGGAAAGTGAAGTCCCCTTTGGCATTCTACTTGGTCAGGTTCCTCTGCCTCTAAATATGAAACATGTTTCTGAGGCGGAGATTTCAGAGGTATTAAAATGTGAACAAATTTCATATTCTTGTTCTTCAGTCTTGTGTATATACTACTGGCCAGTTCTCTGCGAATTTGTCGAGTTACAACTCTAAGCCTTTCCTCTTCCTGTTGAACACTTGTCAAAATGTTGTTTGAACACTTTTTTTTTTATTTTTTTAAGCAAATTTCACCATTCCTGAGTCTTATGTAGCCAGCTTGACCAAGTTGACGTCTTTGGCTAGATGTGTTTAACAGAGTGACTGAGATACCAAAGGTTTTCTTCTCCCTAGCTCTAGCATATAGAAATAGAATAGACCCAATCATCTGTCAGTTAGTTATTGCATCCTATAATAGTAAAGAAACCCCTCTTCAATGTTATCCTGTTTCTCTGCCACTCTGTAGGTAACAATAGTGATTCTTTTGTATAATGTTGGACAGGTTGCCTGTTTGGTGGCAAAAAAAATAAAAATTAAAATAAAAACCTAGAAATAACCTTTTTTTTTGTATTTTTTTATGTGAGTTGTAAACTCGTATAGCTCATTCCTTCATTCTTTCTACCTCCAGAAGTTGAAGAGTTCTATTTCAGGTAGAAGATACTTGAGAAAGAAACGCTTTAGTACCAAGACAGGGTCTTTCATTTTAATCTTTGCAAAGGACTAAGCATGTCTTTGTCAGAGTAATTTCTTTGATCAACTAATGTCTTGACTGACTTGCCTCATGAAGATCAGCCTTGTAAGCAAGCAAATCAGTCAAAATAACATTGGAGTCAACGGAGAGAAACCTATCAATTCCCGTTGGAATTTTTGCAGGTCCTGTTTTTGCAGGATTGGTGTTTTGCAGAACCTCATCTCCCACAGGGAAGCTTCCAAACTGTCCTGTATTGAACTTCAACTCCATCAATAATTACAGTGGAAAAGGAAAGTGCCTGAAATTCCTAGTATAAGCATCTAAAAAACATACTTTCACTTGTGCCTAAACAGGCATGTAATCACGGTTATTGTTTGTGCCCACGGTTGAGCCACTCATTTTCATATTTAAGATTTGATTTCAAACCTGACTCTACCTACCAGAAGGTCTCTTAAAAATAGACATTTTGAACTATTAAGTTCATAGCATGCCTTGGACTTGATAAATTTTACTACTCTATATTCTTTAGACTGGATGATTACTTCAGGAGACTGGTTTCAGACAAACATGCTGATTTGAGCATGTGGTGTTGCAGAACACTAGGGAAATTCAACACTATTTTGGAGCTGAAGAATGAATGCTAGGTGACCTAACGCTGAATAGGATTTTTATCAAACATTGGGACTGGAATCCCAGTCTTTTTTGAAATTTTCTGGCACTATCACAATAAAAATAGCAGCATTTACATTCTTTTCCATGTCTGACAATAAGTCTTGATTGAGAAGTGTTCTATGACATAGTATTAACAAATGCAGCAGACAAGTTTGTTTATGCTATTTTTACTGATTTTTGTAAAAATGTATTATCCTGTAATGAAATATAGGAAAGGAAGGACTTCGGTCTTTGGAGGTCCCTAGCAATTTAATGTGAACTCCATTTTTGGATCAGTAGGGTAGTTTAACTTTGTCAGCACCCGAATACAGATTTCGAGTTGGTTAATATCATAAAATCAGAAATCTGAAAAGTCTTTTAGCGTGTTTTTTTTTCTAACCAGGCTAAACATTATTTAAATAGGGAAAATATCTGTTACATCTAAACTGTAAACATCACCAAGATATCCTGTGGAAAATTCCAGTTGAAAAAATAACCGATGAGTCCCTGTTGTAATTTTTCAGTGCTAATAACAGTAATATTCTGTCCTTTACCATAGGTCTGAAGGGTGAGTTTTCTAGTAAGCTTGCAGTGCAATAGTTGAATGTTTGCCTTTGAGGGACCTCTGAGCACATACAGTGTAGTGTGTGGATCATGTGTCTGAAAGGTACTTTAAATAAACTGTAAAGGTGAGATTAATTACTCCAGTAATTAAACAAAAAGGGTAAAGCAAACATTTATTAAATGCCAGAAATTGCATGATGGGCAGTTGTTCCTGCTGTCAAAACACTAACTTAGAAGTGCTGGAAGATTCATTGAATATGTTCAAATTTTGAACATGAAGCTTGTAGAGCCATGACTTTCAAAGAAATAACTCTAATTCAAAATAAATAAATAAAAGCTCTTTAAATAATCTGATTGCAAAACAAGTCCTTACCTAAAGGTCAGAGTGAATTCTGAAAGTGCAAGAAGAATGAGTCCTGTTAGCCATCTTCCTTCTGAGACCAAACAGTCCAGTGTGACCCCCCCTGAAAACCTGGTACTGATCAGCACTGTGATCTGGATGCAAATATGCAGGTGCAGCTGATTGATTGTTGCCCCCAGCTTTGGAAGCCCACATGGGAGAAGGAGATGATCTCTGTTAGTGAAGTCTGAGTTAGCTAAACAGTGAGCCCTATCCAACTATGAACATGTGCATTTGAGTCTTTAAAGAGTATCTTTGCTATTTGGTAAAGTGGCTATTAGAAATTTTAACCTAAATGTCTGTAAGATGCAGCCTAGTGTTAGGCTTCTTCAGGCTTCTCTTCTGCTGATCTTCCTCAAAGTGTTTGACATTGGTCTCCTTTGGCTCATAAAGATTCAATCTACTGATTTCACTCTATACCTAACTTAGGGGTTTAGGACTGTATCTAATAGCCCTTTGCAAAAAAGAGCAGAAATGGATGGTGCTGTACCTTTGTGAAACTACTAGTGATTGTAACACTATCTGCCCTATTACTTCCTCTGAATAATAGATGGGTCATGATCAGGTTGTATCAATTGATCTTTTCAGCTTTTCTTCCATAATTATCAGGAAATTTCTCTTTCCAGGCTCAGTTTCGCAAACATGCAATTTAATAGGGGCATGGTTGAATTGCTTGGCTTGTACTGTTACATGAAAATGAAGGCTGAGAGCTGATGTGTCTCAAGAATAGAAGAGCATGCACAATTTGGGGGATGGGGTTGGAGAGTCATAGCATTTGCAACTAGAACGTAGTGTAAAAGAGCCCTGCAAAAAGTGAACGTGATGTTCGTTTTGCTCCTTTCCACAGCAGTGAATATTCTGTGAAATCTCCTCAGTGCTTGCATAGTCTCTGCTTTTGTATAAACAGTACAGGGAGTGGTGGTGTGTCCTAAAAAACTTATCTAAGCTTTAGGTGTGAAAGCTTAATCAGTAGCTCATTTCTCAGTACTTTCAGTTCACTAATAGGTGCTACTCTACTGCCTTGTCATTCACAGGTTGTTATTGTGGTTATTGCAGTAGCACTCTGCTGAAAGGCTGTAATTTACCTGCACTGGTCTCTATTCCCTTCTGCTTCCCCTGTCGTCCTGTAATTTGCTTGTTACAGTGAGTATGATATTAAGTAAAAATATGGAATGTATTTCTTTCATTACTGTAGTCAGCTCAGTTATGCTGGTACAAAATCAGTCCTCTAGGCACATAATGTCTCATGTGCACGCTTACTAAGATAATATAAGCTGGAGTGAAGGCATAATTCCTAGTCTGTACTGGTCTTGCAACACACAATTCTATTTAATTGCTCTTAACAGATTTTTATGGGTTTCTAAATCTCAGCTGTCTGCCAGGTCTATTCATGCTGTATGTTTGTTGGCACCTACGTTGAATATAAGTCCGTTTTTCAGTGAGAATAAATTTCTTCCAAATTGCTTGTAGTTTCTGCTGAAGGTTTCTCTCTGACTTCCCATTTTTGAATTATGATGATTTTTTTTAATGGTTTGATTTATATTCCGACACGAAATTACAGCTGCTTTTGCATGTCTTGGCATTGTTGCCCCCAGTTCCAAAGGAGCTTTCCTCAAAATATCCAGAATAACTTGTCTTTAATTGCCTGGGACAACTGGCATTGCAATGCTATGCATATGCATAGCTATGCATAAACACTGACAGATATTCCTCTTCTCCAGGATTTGCTTTTGGCTGCATCTTATTGGCTGGATTCTTAAAGTGGTCTATGGAAAAGTGAACTTTTCCTTTTTATGTAGTTTGAGATAGAAGCTAAGCAGCCTAAAAATAACTTTTTAAAATCTAGGAGAAGTATGAATTAAAAGAAAAAATACTATTATACTAGGGATGAGCAGAATTGTTAGCTCTGGACAGTAGCACTGAGTACTTGCTGTCTGGTACCCTAACCCACGTTCTAAAGATATTCTGTAGCTGTCTGACCGAAAGCCTCTTACTCCCTGCAGTTATATAAAAGAAATGTGGTAACTGATTTATGCCACGCAAGAGGACATCAGTACAGAGAACATGGTTCTTGTTTTTTTAGGAGTGGAGGGAATCATACAGGCATACAATAGTAGAAAAAAAAAAAAATCTTCTCTACTCTTTGCCTCTCCCAGATCCAGATTACCAAGAAAAAATCTGCTAGAGAGCAGCAGGGAAATTCAAGCTGAAGATGTGTGAGATTTTTACAAGGGTGTCTACATCGCAGTATTTTGTTGTTCATTTGCTTTCCTGCCATGAGAAAATTGTGTTGCAGCTAGAGTGGAGAAAGGAGAAAAGATGTATTGATGTAGTTTCATCTTTTAATCTGAGAACCGGGGTTATTTTAGAAAATAACAAATCTAGGAGAATAGTTTAGGTTAAAAATATTCCTTAGCTAGATGAGCACTACCACAGCTTTAGTTAGAGAATATACAAATATACAATGTTTTAAATTTACTTTTGATGAGCTGCATATCCTAAGATCTTTAGGACATTTTTCTAAGCCAAAAGACAATAAAAACAACAACAACAAAACAAAAAAAGACATTTAACACCATTTCAAAACTTTTCAATGATCCAGGATGTATCTTGAAATATACTGATGATTTAATTCTTTGCAGATGCCTGTTCATATTGCAAATGCCACTGTAACAAGCTGTTTCCATGTTCTAAAAGATCAAACGGGCTTGGGAGTAGAGCAGTTTTCTTCTTGTAAGTTTTCATCATTTCCCCAGGGTAGTGGTATCATGAGGGAGGGTCTAAAGTGATAGGAAAGGAGAACATGAAGACCTATTGCTGTTCTCTGTGACATGTGATTTATGGGTAGAGTGAATATTCCATGTCTCAGTACTGAATGAACAGCAATGTTAAGTCCTTCAGGAGAATTATTGTTATTTTAAATGTGCTCTGATTTATTTTCATCGAAAAATTTTGGATAGCTGTTTCATGCCACGTATTTTTGTAAGTAAGCACTCCATGTTTTGCTGAAGCAGCTGGAAAAGCAAGGCATACATTAGTAAATGCTTTTCACTCATAATTCTTTGTTGCTGTACATTTCATGGGTGCATTGATCCAATGTCAAAAGAAGGGGTCAATTTAGTTTTTAAATCATTCCTCTTGTGATAGCATAATCACATTGCATATAGACAGGCCCAATCTCAAATATTTCAAAAAGCAGAGAGGCCTGCAAAATAAGATGTGTAGGGCTTGGCTTCTTATAGATGTTTTCCATAATATGAAATGAAGGTGAAAAAGTAATTCTGAAGTAAGGGGGCCCCCATACACTGTTAGGTGGAAATGGCTAACCTAGATTATGTGTAAACAAATGCTGTTACAGCAAGCCTCTAAAATTGGTGCATCAAAGATCAACATGTAGAAGACATAATTCATGGGTCTCGTATGATGCTGATCTAAAGACGCTGACTACTTCCATAAAATGTTTGATCACATTCATTGCTGGACAAAGCAGTCATGGCAAAGTGCTAAAACTCTTCAACTTTTTTTCCCCACAATCATGATATTTGAAGAATCCAGTGAAAATGAAATAGTAGTTGTTCAACATGCTGCCTGCCTACTTTCTACTGTTCATGCCTGCAGTATGGTGTTATATTGCACCCGCACAGCCCTATACCCATTTGCATCATGAAGCAGCACCTTCTCTTCCTCCAAAAGTGACTGCTGCCATCAACAGTAGTGTGCTATGCCAGTATCTGGAGAACAAACTTTAGTGTATCCATTAGGATATGTTTTCTTATGGGTAACTGGTGAGAGGAAATTGTCTGTGGAAAAAGCTGCTGATTGATGTAGGACTGTGAAAAGAAGTAAATGAATGGTTGGTGATTTAGGGGGAGAGAAAGAAATGCTACAGGTCAGTTCTGGGAGTGAGAAGAAAGGCCTTTCAGCTAATTAGCTGAAGAAAACTGGCATGTTTTAATTTCCTGAACAATTAGAATGAATACAAATGTCTTCTGCTTTCTTTGGAAAACATTCCTAAACACATCATGTTACGAAAAGTATTAAGGATCTGCAGTAACAGAAATGGGAAGTCTAATAATTAGCTAATTAAACCTAGACAATAGGTCCAACCCTCATAAATAAGATCACTGTCAGTCTCTGGCTGGCACTGAATAAGTCAAACCTTTTGCAAAACATGTTTTGAATGAAGGCTAATTCACTTCCATATAGCGGCTTATTTTCTTATTAAAAAAATATAATACTAGAACAAAGCAGCAGGACATTGCTGAAAAGGGAAGCGTGAAATTTTGACACTGAAATTTTTGCAGACAGCTGATGATTTTGGGGGGAGCAGGTCTCCAGCTGGTACAAATAATCAGAGCTTCATTATTCAGCTTTATTTTGCAGGTGGTTTTACAGAAGGAGTGGGTTACCCTCTGGCAAGCTAGATGCCTAGTCAGGTTGTTTCACAAATTGTATAAACAGAGAAAATCTTTAGCCGTGTGTTGGGGCTATATGGGAGGGAAACATCACTTCTGATTGAATGGCTCACTTCCCTTTTCATTCTCAAGCCCCATAGCATGCCTGTGGCAACATCCTTAGTTACTTGCCTGGAGTTTAATCACAGGTCTAGGTGTGTATCCTTAACTTTCTTGAATGTCATTAGTTTTCTGTGCTTCCAGGACTTCCAGATCTATCACTGCAAACGAAATAGAATGGAGGGTGGTGCAGGTGGCTTTCTGTGCGATACTGGGGCTACTGGCCCAGCTTGGCCATTTCACTTCTCTTAATTATTTTAGGATAGGCTTTGCCAGAGTGAGTTCCTGGGATACACTTTGTTTTTCACCTTTGAGCAGTAACATAACTGGCATGCATCCAGGAAGGGCAGTGGCTGGGGAGGGTAGGAAAGAAAGAATCATATAGGAAATAATTGTGTAGGATGTTTTTGAGCGTGAGGAAGTTGAAACCAAGAGTCAGGTCTATAATAGGCTTGTGATGAATACATACATTCAGCTATAAGTGGTGCCTGCATAGAATATTAATATTTTCTTTGTTTGGAAGCTTTGTATCAGTGTTCTAATGTGCTATTCTTGTTTTTCCCAAATGTTAATCTCTGCTAGTGTATCTGAACTGGAAAATTAAATCTGAGCAACTCTGAATGCTCGGGAAAATTCGGGCTGCAAATCCAAACCCAGAATTTGCATTCTTCTCCAATGTTTGTGAAACAGCTGTCTGGGGATTTGATTGGAAAAGCAGCTGACTGCCCAGGAGATTTGGAGCAGGCATGGAACGGAGGGAAGGTGACTAGGGCTGCTGTATAATCCTTGCACAGCTCGTGTACTCACAAGGACTGTGTGTTCTCTAGTAACAGGAAAAAAACAAAATGTCCCAAGTTCCCAAACCATCTAGTTCTCTTACCTGTCAGTGGGATGGACAGCTTTCTCAGGGAGCATGCTGCTATGAACAGACATTACATGGGAGGAAGGGAAGGAACAGTCAATGGAAGTGAGTAGGAGACATTACAACTTCGGTTTATTTCTGTGGCTCTGCCTTTCTTCAGGCTCACAGACTGGGGGGAGGCAGATGAGAGAAAGCTTTGTCAGCATGTGGATTACCAGTGAAACAACGGGCATATTATTTTATATGCACTTCTGAAAACAGTAAGTAAAATTAAGGGCAACCTTTGGGTGTTTCTTCAGGAGACAGTTATGCAGGCAAATTGCACTTGCTAAATAGCTTTTTAGCACTTTCTCTGATCAGGTTGACACTTGGCGTATTCGTAATTAGAAGCTGCTGGAGTACTTGAGGATAATTTTCAGTCCTTGCAAAATGACAGACTGTTAACAAGTTAATCTTTATTTAATTTTTAAAATACGATGGTCTGAACGGTGCCCTCTGAGGTCCATGAGAGATCTGTCGTGCAGTTGGAGTTGGAAATAAAGCCCTGCATAAGCAGCAGTACAATACTCACAAACGACATAGCCAGACAAAAAGATGAGGTAAGAAATTGTGCCACACATGGAAGCTATTGCATTGGAGGCACGCACCTGTATTTGAGCTTTGATGGTTTTGTGGTCCTGTGGTGTTACACCCTTGCACAGCAGCTTCTTTTATAGAAGCTTTTTTGTAGCTTTTTTTTTTTTCCTGTGGATGTGTGTTTCATACTCACCAACGTATGAATTCTGGATGCCTTTGAGAAGTAAGGAGGCAGTGCTTACCTTAGTCTTCCTTACTGGCTGTGTTAGTTCTTGGGGGTGGCATGTGAGAGACATAGCCTTGGTACGGATGGCTCAGCTGTTGTCTTGGTGGTTTTCCAGGCACTTTCTTTTTTGGTATACAGCTTTCCTATCTGGAATGGAGTAATTCTGATGTTTTTTTTTCCCCACACTTCTTTTTTTTCTGCTCTTGATGCTATTTCTTTTTTCTCTCCTGGTGATTACAATTCAGCTAATCATATCTAGCTTTAGGTATTGGCGGGAAAGCCTTCATCCCACTGTGGAAGTGGTGTGTTGTGAGGTGCGCTGTGACGCTTTGCTATGGAGAAGTGATCTTTGATGATATCAAAGAATTTTCACAAAGCAACACAAAGATCTGTGTTATTTATACCGCTACTGGCAGGAATATCTGGAACAAAGAAGCAAATGAGCTCTTGGGTGCTTCAGATCTCAAAGTAAGCTTCAGGTTAGCTGCTTCCAGCACCAATTGAAAACAAGGTGAGGTAGTGAGCTTGATCTGATTCACAAAAGTACAATGTGATTGTTTTATGAATTCTGGGACACTCTTGATCTTCCCTTCCTCAGTTCCCAGAAGGACACTGTGAGCTGTGCTTTTCCTGTTAAATCTCATGCTGCAGCCCATATTTCATACATGAATGCTAGAATTTTGTCTGCCACTCTAGCAAGAGTATTTGTTTTGGTCTCCCATTCCTTCCCCCTCTTCTCCCGCGGCCTATGATACCTGGCCAGTGAGCCAGTATCAATAATTAACAATGAATAACAAATACTTGCTGCAGCCATTTCATGAGCCGTTTGTTTGCACATAGTAGTCATTGAACAATGGCAAATACTAAAAGAACAAGCAAGTATCTTGGGCTGTTTGTACTTAATTTATGAGCAGCAAAGGGACTACTTATCTACAAAAGGCAGTACAATGCCTAAATGAAAAGGATAAGAAGCCCAATTTGAAGAGGTAGGTTTAGTCTTTCCAGCTGGTGGTTAACACTACATCCAGACAAGTAGTTTTTTGTAATATACAATGGAACAATTTGTTTACCACTTCCTTATTTTAGCATTTACTTTATTTTCATTACTGTGAATGCATGAGTATTTTCTGCATCTTTTTGTTTTTAATCCGTTAAAGAATCTTACAGCTACTTTCTGCTTTCATTTACTTTAGGGTTAGTCCCTCTCGAAATCCCTAACTGTTCTGTTTTGTTTTCAGAAAATAGCCAGAAATGACAAAACTTGCCAAATCTTTCATTTTCCTTGAAAGCACAGATGTCTAAGCAAGTACTGCTTTGCAAGGGCTTTTTCAACTTTTGTTTTGACTCCTCAGGAATGTTACATGTTGTTATCGCAGTTGCCTAGGAAGGCTTTAGTTGCAGGTTTATCTTATACTTCAGGCTCATGAACTATTTCCCTGGGGACCACACTGCATTCTTGATTTGCATGGCGTCTCATTGCTAGCCAGTACCATTCAATTCCTGTCATCTTGGCATTCTGTCTTAGAAACTGACCTTCTACTCTCCCTTAGTAGCTCTAAGATGCTATTGAAAAAATGTCTGCTGTTCAGGAAGACACACAGTGGTGTCTGGCACGGGAAAACAGCACTGGAGTCTAGAAAACTTTAGTGATGCATGCACGTACATACTGACAGTCATCTCAGGAAAGGCAGAGATATTTATGTTCCTGTCTTTGAAATAATAAAGAATACAGAAAAATTCCAAATGTGTGTGGTATAAGACAGGTGCAGGGGAATGCAGTGGCACACACAAAAACAACACGTAAAACCCCAGCTTCCAAAACACTCACTGAATTTGCACTTTGCAAAGTGCAATGTCATAATTTACTTCCAACATACATTTGGGCAGATGCCAGTGTAAGTTTTATGGCTAACTACCACCTTGATGGTGGTGGCCAGTTTTGGGAGTGAGAAAGATCTTGCAACTACAAAACCTTTCCTTGATTTCAGACCTAGAGGGTATCTGGTTGTTACTCTTTGCTACGCTGAAGCTGGGAGGGTACTCAGCCTTTCTCTTGAACTCTGTTCTTCATATTATTACCAGGTCTTTGCCTTGGATACTAAAAAGCAAAGGTGTAGTATGCATACAGTCTGACGTGGTTATATGCTCACATGCCAATTTTTATGTTAGTCCTTTGATATGGTATAACCATGTAGGTTTACACTGATTATACAATAAGCTCTTTAGGTAGGGAAGCTGTATCTAATTGTAGTCAACAATCAACACTTCAGTACTTGGTAATGTTTGTTCTGAGAGGTACTCAGAACTCGCTATTCAAACAAAGCAGTTCTACTTTCTTATTATTGAAAATAAAACAATAAAAATGTCAGTAGTTCCCTTTTCCCTCTCAGGAAATGTTTAATGGATGTGGTTTGAAGCTTGATGTCATTTTTTTTAATCTCGTGATTATTTTTGTACTTGTCAAATAGAAAACAGTACACAAAAAGCTTAAATATAATGTTGCTGAAAACCTTTGGTAACAATTTTGATATTTAAAAAAATTGTTTATTATTTGAGAATTAAGCAAAAGTTGAAACATTTCGCCAAAAGCTTTTCTTAAACAAAAAACTTCTCAGAAGACAGCATATAAATATTTTCATGCTGCTTGAATTTTTTTGGATTCAAGTAGTGCTAACAATAGGCATTCAGTCTGCCCTAATTATTACTGTAGTCTTTGATTTTCATGGACAGGCATACTCAATGAAGAGAATCTGAAACCTCCTGCAATTTGTTTCCAAAATTAACTTTGGTTTATGTAGTAATGACACAATTAAAAAAAAAAAAAAAAGAAAAAGATATTATAAAGTAGTGCTAAATTAAACAGTTGATGTGAAATTTGTGAGATTCATTGGTAATTGGGATGATAAACCTAGCTGAAATCAATCACCTGGATTACACTGGGAGACTGCTGATGGTAATTGGGGGGGAAAAAAAAAAGACTAATCCTGGCTCTGTGTACAATATTGTTTTATTCCTGACTAGTTAGATGGTGTTCTTCGCTGGAGCAATTATACATTCTTGTCACCAGGGGTCCATGTCCTCTTATGAGTGTTAACACACGTTCCTCTAAAAGATTTTGGGGATGTCTAGCTGAGGTCGTGGTAATTAGAGATAGAAAAGACCCTTTGGATCACCATGTCTTTCCCCTTGCCAATGCAATTCTGGTTTTTCTTTTGGAGATGGATTTTCCAAATCTTTATTAAATCAATTTTAAAGTGACTCAAGACGAGGCAACAGCTCTTTAGGGAGACTGCTCCACATCTAACAGACCCTAAGAATAAACTTTTAAATGATGTTTTCATATATTGTTCTTTGCCATAATTGACTTTTTTCCTCTGACAGGCATGTGAGTATTCCCCATGACAACTCAATTTTGAGTTTGTTGTGTCACGAGCAACTTCCTTCCTAATGTTGAACGTTAGCTCTCTCCCTGAGTAAACATTTGGTTCAGAGCTCAGCATGATGTGGCCTTTCTTACCTATTTATTGTGCTGTTGTTGACCACTTTATATCCTGGGAACCCTGGGCATAAAGTCAAGCTTGCTCCATGAATGAATGCATGTGAAACAAAGCCATATTGGCAAGTAAAGATTTAGGTTTGCAAAAGCTTTGGGGAGGTAGTAGGGAAGAGGAAAGTTTCTCCTTCTATTTCCTGAGTTCCTCTGCCACTTCTTGCTCATAATACTGACTTACCTAAATGTTTGTTACTAGTCAAAACTCCCTCTCGCCAAAACCTCTTCTGCCAGGGTTTCAAGGATGATTTTAGAATTGGATGACATTATTGTAATTCCATGTGGTAAAACCATAGCCATATTGAAGGCAATAGAAGTTGGTGTTAACTTAACAGGAGTTAACTGGTATACGTGGGATGTGTTGACAGTTGAAATCTTTAACATGTCCTCTATAGTACGTGCTGATGTATCTATTTCCCGA
>VXAA01004430.1:24368-48300 GCA_013399115.1 Anseranas semipalmata | reverse complement strand
ATCTTAACCTCTCTAAGGAGCTTATCCACATTTTCACTGAGAGTGCTTGAATCCACCGCATAACCACCCTTGAGAAAGAAACTGAATGTTCTGAGCTTGAGTGTGCTTGTTTTCTGCTTCAGCTCACACCATACTTCATAGGTCCTAATTGCAGTTTCTCTTGGTGGTGTAGTTTCATTGTTTGAAGTCAACAATAAAAGCTTTATTGCCTCTGAATATAAATTGTGTTTTAATATGCTACATTTGACAAGGAATACACACAGAAGAGGTAGAGAGTGGACATCTGCAATTTGTGTTATATCTGCTAATAAATCTAGCTCATAACCCAGGGGAGAGAGAAAGGGATGTGTTCTTTCTTGGTATTGTTGCCTGAAAATTAACCTTAGATTTTTACAAATTGAATACTTTTCTGTAATCCTTGATGGGTAGTGGGGCAGTTATTTCTATTACTAATTCAAAGCCATGTATTTATGTGGGCTGAAACATGAATCTGTTCATACTACTGAGGTGTTAATTTTGGTCTCCTATTGTGAATAATAAGAAAATCGTTATGTCCCTTTATATGTGTGTCTGTGTCTGTTACTGTAAGGAAGACGGAACTCCTCTGGTGATGAGACATGGCCTGTTTTTGAACATTGCTATTTCTTTGTGTTTGTGTTAAAATGTAACTGATTTCTTTCCAGACTGTTTAACTGTAGTTAAAATGTTACCACATTTTAATACTGTGTATCGCCTTTCCCTTTTGCTGGCCAGAATATGCATTCCTGGTGTCAGTGAGAATATTACCTCACTAAAGCCTGCACTATTTGTACATGCAGCTTTAAACAAGTTATTTCCCAGCTATTTTCCCCAGGCAGCTGGGAAAACAAGTAAACAAGCTGTAGTTCAGTCTGCAAAACAGTGGATTGTGTAATGTTGTTCACAGTGGGAGTTATGAAATCCTAAATCAATTTTAGGATTACTGAGATAGCCTACCATAAATAGAATACGTTTAGAAACAGATTTTAGTGGTCCGTTTGGTTTTAATTTGTCATTTTCAAAATGAAAGTCTGTTAAATGTAAGTAATAATAATCATATGAGTAATGACAATTTGGTATTTTAATTAAAAGAAATCTGTTTAGATTGTTGGTTTATGACCATTACCTATAAACAAGCAGAAAAAGTTTTCTCATTAACTTTCTATGATAAGTCAAAGTACAAAAAAGCTTACCCAGACCTGCCTTTTTTCTTCTTGTTGGAAACACCTCCTCATTTTCTCCTTCGTCTTCTCAAAATACCCCTTCTCCCCAGCTTAATGCAGCAACTCATCTCACTGTGCAGCACCACCACAGGCATGCAGGGACTTGGAACTCATCGTGGCTTTGTTTGAGGGAGCAGAGTATGTGCTGCAGCCTAGTGCTCCGCTGCAACATTGTCTCCTTACTCCCAAGACGCTTTTTCACCGAGAAACTTTGAGTGCACACTATTTGAAGAAACATTGATAGCTGTTTTAATTTTGCCATGTGTAATAGGAAAACTTTCTTGCAATCTGAAGTGCATGTGTGCTTGCAGATATGTTTTGCACCAGGGAAATGCAGGAGGTAGTGAGCTTTTCACTGCATTTTGTTCTTATGACAGTGACTTGCTTTTGTTCTTTTTCTGCTTGTGAATTCAGAGTTATAGAGATTGCAGCCTGCCACTCTGCTCACACTTCGGCTGCCAAGACCCAGAGTGGCCAGGTGTACATGTGGGGCCAATGCCGTGGCCAGTCTGTGGTCCTTCCCCACCTCACTCACTTTGCCTGCACTGACGATGTGTTCGCTTGCTTTGCTACCCCTGCCGTTATGTGGCGTCTTCTGTCAGTAGGTGAGCTTAAATCTTTTTGTTTCAACATCTTCTAAATAAAATCTGTAGTGCATAAAACAGTATGTGCATGTATTTGAAGCCTAAACTTTGTTTATTGCAGAAATTTATACTGGGAATTATAAATTTATGGAATGATAAAAAATGGTAAGGCTTGATGGCAGTGTTAAACGATTATCTGTTTTATTGATATGATTTATTTCTATGGGAAATGCCATGTTTTTTTCGTGTATTGTGTGTGTATTTGTTGTTGGAATGATGGTCTGAATAGCTAGTTCATGCTGTACTTGTGCAACTACTGAATGTTACTGTACAATGGCCATGGGTGGAGAAGCTGAGTTTGAATTTGGAGACATGGAGCTATGCAGAGTCATTAGGAACCATGAAACTTTGTTGTCTTGTAAGTAGAATAATACTAAGAATGAGGGAGTCAAATTCCCACATTCAGAATTAGTCACAGGCACTTAGAATCTCATCACAAGTGATCATTACCTGAGCTTCTGAAGGGGTAACTTACTGGATCTCAGATGTTTGATTAACATTAAGATCACAGAATCATAGAATGGCTTGGATTTGAAGGGTCCTTAATGATCATCTAGTTCCCCCCGCTTCTTGCCATGGGACACCTTCCGCTACTAGAACAGGTTGCCCAAAGCCCCATCCAACCTGGCCTTGAACCTTCCTGGGATGTGGCATCCACAGCTTCTCTGGGCAACCTGTTCCAGTGCCTCACCACCTTCTGAGTGAAGACTTTCTTCCCGCCGTCTAATCTAAACCTACCCTTTTTTAGTTTAAAACCATTACCCCTTGTTCTATCGCTACACTCCCTGATAAGAAGTCCTTCCCATCTTTCCTGTAGGCCCCCTTTAGGTACTGGAAGGCCACTGTAAGGTCTCCCCAGAGCCTTCTCTTCTCCAGGCAGAACAACCCAAATTCTCTCAGCCTGTCTTCACAGGGGAGGTGCTCCAGCCCTCTGATCATCTTTGTGGCCCTCCTCTGCACCCACTTCAACAGGTCCATGTTTTTCTTATGCTGGAGGCCCCGGAGCTGAATGCGGTACTCCCGGTACTGGAGAAAAGACCCGTCTTGCTAGCCTTGACTAGAAAGAATTAAGCATATAGCATTATCTAACAGAGAGTTCATTCTTCAGCTACAAATTCAATTCCATATTAGTTGCTAATAAAGTTACTGGCATCACTGACCTAATCAAAGCTTGTTCAGAACTGTAATATAAATGCTTAATTACTGTGGATATTATTAATATTCTTAATATTTGCCTAATACTAATTAGGTGTAAATTGTGTTACTGCTCTAAAATCCCGGGTAACAAGGTGGCTGATGTACATTAATATGTTTGTCAGTTTGAAGTTCTAAATAAAAGTATCTCTAGTGTGTTCAGATTTGTCTTCCATGAGAATCAGTTACTATATGAAGGAAATGGGAGATTATTAGTATATGCAGTTTAGTCGTAAAATCAATGGCATGTATATTCTTATGTAGATTAGCCCAGATTCTTGCCCAGTTAAAACATTATTTCACGCTATCAGAATTCACTGAAGTGTTCTGGGGAAGCATCTTCTTTCTTGTTGAGTCACGTTCCAGCTCATCTTCAATGCAGTTCTTTTCTTAAACTTTTCCCTTCCACTTTTCCTCTTGCATTTTCTTCTCAGTTTAGTGCAGACCAGTGAGGAATTTTTCAGAGGAGAGCAAAGAAATACAAGAAGCAAAAACTGCCTCTTTCCATATTTCACTCCTTATGGAAAAGACGAGTGCTTGAGTGAGACAAGCTGTCAGTTACAGTTTTTCAGTGCTCTTTTCTGTAAATTCACCTTTTTTTTAACCTTCTTTTAGAAGTGCTGTCTTAGGTCAGCTAAAAGAATCCTGAGTGGAATTATGTATGATCATTCATGTGATTACCTTTGTGCTTAAGACTTGGCAGTAACCTATTTATTAATGAGCATATTGCTAAATGCAGGCATTCACTCTCTTTAATACAGCCTGGTTAAGACTACATTCATACCTTCCCCAACACATCTTTTATCTCCCCCCTTCATTGTTATCGTGAACAATACACCCAGCCTTCTTGCCCTGCTTCACACCTTGGGAGTGGCTTCTTTGGTTTTTGGTGGTTTTTTTTGGCCTTGACTTCATGGCAGTTCTGTCCTTCATATTACAATTCTTGGCACTGAATGCTGAAGAGTTTTCTTGGCTTTTTGCCTGGTCAACATGAACAGCCACTTTATTTCCATCCTCTGGTTCCCCCTTCTCTGCTATAACAAATAAAAGCACCTATTTTCCCTCTAGGAATTTCATAACCCTGCTTTATTTAGCTTACCTCTGACTGTAGAAGTCATCTGGAGATGCATATGGATGGACATCTCAGTTGTCAGTTAACTTTGAAGATTGGCTTCACATCTGAATACTGCAGAATCCTTCGAACTACTACAGCAGAGCTTCAACTTTGCATTGGTTGTTAAAATCACTGTTCCTTCTCGGATAGCAGAGGTCTGAAACTGTATCATACAAAATAAGCAGTAACAAAGTAGTTTTGCAGTATCGTTATTTCAGAAGGATTTTTATTATGATTTCCTTGCTTTTTTTCCTCATCCTTTCATCTGTAACCAAAAGCACTTCTGTAATTATTGTTCTAATTGAGTATACATAAGTATTCCTGAGCATATTCCTGAGCAATTTCATTTCCTCTAAATGAAATTGAAAATAATAGTGCTAAAAAAGTGTAACAGTATCAAAGTGCATGTGTGTGCATGTGTGTGTTAAGTTTTTTCTAATGCTTGTGGTGCAGGTGGTTCCATTTATAGCAGAATACTACTGTTATTTATAACTTGGTAGGCTGCAGGACCTAGCATTTATGTAGTTTTCTGTAGAGAACAGCTTATTACTGATCCACAAAATTTATTTGAACCAATAATATGTATTCTTCTGGTAAGGAGAAAAAATGTTTTCTGGGTTAAGAATGATGTTTGAGGTTCTTATTTTGTTAATAGTTTTAAAGAAGATAGTTCTTTAAGGCTACCTAACATGTTGGAGAGTCAGTTCAGATTCAAACTGGAAACAGTTCAGGAGATAAAAATTTCTATGCAGACAATGTGTGGCTTTTCAAGGCTGTCAGCTTTATAATGCAAGTGTCATATGCACAGTGGGATGTATGTACATATGAGGCACACAGGGATATAGAGACATTGACACAAAGAATGGTTTCTAATACCTTAACTCGAGGGAGAACACTGAATAGACTGCTGACTGGTGGTATTTACCTTTAAGGTATTGTACTGGACAGTTTCATATATCATGGTTTACTTCTGCTTTAAAATAATGTCTAATCACGGGAGTATTTTAGAAAATCTTACTCTGAATTTTATTGACCTTTTGGGTATCTTATAATAAGCAACACCATTTATTTAGAATAATTTACCCAGTAATAGCATTTGCTATCAGATGCAGTATTAAACTTCTGAGACTATTAATTTTTTTTTCTGGCCTTGTACAGATGAGGTAGAGGAGTGGGACTTACTTTTTGTTTCTGAGGCGTATTTCTTTGGAGCAGGAAGCGAGTAAGGACTGAAGAAAGCTGCCCTTTATTTGCTTTCCCGGACATTCATACTGAGCATGTTTTTTGTTTGTTTTTTTTTTTACTAGCCTTAAGGAGAAGTTATATTAAGAATGTTAATTGCTGACAGATACCCAGGATGTTATCATGATATCTGTATTACCACTCACTATCAATTACTCTTTTTGTCCTAGAGCCTGATGACCATCTAACAGTAGCCCAGTCACTGAAGAAAGAATTTGACAACCCTGAAACCGCAGACCTAAAGTTTCTAGTGGATGGAAAATACATCCATGTTCATAAAGTTCTTCTTAAAATTAGGTAAGGCACAAACTGTATAGTTTAATATGAACCAAACTGTGCAGTTAAGTAAGCTGAGGTAATTACTGCTTAAAAATGTTGACTTTGTTCAAACTCCCTTTTACCTCTGGCATGAGATTCACCTGCTGTTCTTCGCTGTTTCCCTATTTTCCTCACTTCCTTGCTGCTCGGAAATTCCAAACACGCTGCTTACTACCAGCCTTTTCATCACTGTTCTCCGTCTGACATCTATCCTCCTTGGTACTACCTAAACAGCCTTGACCCTGATTACTAGTAACCTTTTCCTGCTGAAGAAAAGGCTCACTTCTTTCTGCTGCCTTCCTAATAAGTTACTCCTCCTACCTTTGCTTGGCTTCCCCCACTTGGATGATTTGGGAGTTTTGTGTTTATTCTTGCCTTTCTTTCCTTCCACAGGACCCTTCAGTGGTTTCAGCATCTTCTGTAGATGCTCTTCAGATTATCTTTTTTCTTCTTCCTTATGTGTCAGATTTATTATCCTACCTGTTTTAAATCTTCTTAGCAGTGAATTTGAATTTTAAGCTGGTTTTTCCTTTTGTTTTACTGCTTTTTGTAAGTTAACATCACTTTAAAGTGAGATTTGACATATGCAGATCTACAGAGTAATAATTAACATGCAGAGATTAGTTTGTAATTGCTGGCACAGTTTCTACTAGGATATTCTAGAGACACTGCTTTAGATCTTTCTTGCTAGCTGTTCCTGCTCCATCCTGTTAGTTATTGCAATTATTTTAGCCTTTTGTTATTTTCTTTCTCAAAATTCTTGGTTATCTCATCCTGTGTTTTGTACCCTATATCTGATCCTGAATCGTGTTATTGATTTCATGTGTATTCCTACATAAAATTAAATTTCCTTGTTAATTCTTGCTCTTTTTTTTTTTTTTTTTTGTCTTTTCTGCTCTACTCTTACTACTGTACCTGTGTTACTATTTTCTTCCCTTTACTGATTTCATCACTTGCACATTGCATTCACACTTACTTATAGTCTACCATCTTTGTTTGGAATGCCTTATTTCTTGTCTGCCAGAGGCACTCCAAAGGATGAGTCACTCCAAGGTACTTTGTAGACTGAAGGATGAGTAGCAGCTGGTTTTTATTTATTTATTTTCAAGGGAGCAATGTGTACCACCTTCTCTCTGACTTTTTTACTGTTGTCTGTTGCCTTGGTGGCACTACACCATCCCTGAGGTTTGTTCCACAACTGGGTGGTAGCATGGTCACCACCACTTAACATGAGCAGTGGGTTTTGGTCTGCCTCTTCCAATGCCAGAATATAGTACAAGAATGTGGCAGAAGCTAGATAATGACTATTTTATCTCTATGAATTTGACTTGATGTTTATGTTTTTTATTACAAAAAAAAGAAAACCAAGAAAAAAAAATCTTAAAAAAACTGATAAAATCAAACATGAAAAGGTAAAGTAAGTGATAAAACAAATAACTATTTTTCATTTGTGTATAAGTTATGATGTCTTTACGATGTAGACTTGTCCCAGAGTCATTAAAGGAAACCAACCTATCTTATACATAAATTTTTTTAGTAAAAGAAAAGCAAATTCTGATGTGCGACATTTGGAAATAAAGCAGTATATAGTATGAAAGATTCAAATTAAAATGTAACTGTTCTAGGAAAAGTCATTACCTGAGGTGGTGATGTCCATTCCCATCAGCAAAAATTCTGAAAATAATTCAAACAATACAAGGTGCTTTTTAGGGAGCAGTAAGTTATAGTGAGTTGCAAGTTACTGTGAGCTGTAAGTTGTAGAGCACACATATCAAAGGCATTTCCTTGTAGCTTGTCCATCACAAAAGGATTTAGACTTGTAACAAAAAGGTGAGGAAAGATCTGGGTGAGAGTGTCTTAATTTTAAATATTTTAATACTTGAGTATAATAATTAAATCTAATGCTAAATTGTGTATGGACTGACACAGAAATATATATTATCTAAGGTATTAATAACTTCTTTTCCCTCCTCACTAGATCATGTTGGAGAAAATGTGAGAATTGTCTAACGTAACTGTAAACTTTATCTGTTACAAGGCAGGTAATCAAATTAATAGTTCATATATAATTTATTTAAGAAAATGACATCAGAAACACACGGACTATCCTTAAAGACATTATAAGTAGAAAGAGAGCCTGCTATAAAATAATAACAGAAATAAAAGAAAATTCTGAATTATATAGAAAGCTGTAAAGAAATTAACATATTCAAACCAAGAAATCATATAGCTAGAGTTTATGGTTGTGTATTTGGTCTGTTATGATTTTTTTTTACCATCATCTTACTGCAGTTTATCTTCCAAGCTTAACTCTTTCCAGTAACAATTGTTGTTCTTGTTTTGTAGGTGTGAACATTTTCGTTCCATACTGAATAATGATGATAAAATTATAGAAATGAGTGAATTTTCTTATCCTGTTTACCGAGCCTTCCTGGAATACCTGTATACAGACAATATTAGGCTCCCTCCTGAAGATGCAATAGGTATTTTCCATAAATGGGAACAACTCCAGGTTACTGTTTCTGAAAAGTTAGATTTGTGCCTCCTAACAGGATGAGGAAAGCAGGGCTTGTTAATTTTAGTTTTACTAGCACTTACATTTTCAGTTTAGCAGGTGTCAGGAAGACGTAGCTGGAAACATGCCCAAGGAGAATGAGTGGTGGGGATGTGATAAGATCAAAAGCTAACATTCAAAAAGAACTCATTGCTTCTCATCTGAAGAACTGTTTTTTTCCTTACTAAGATGGCACTAATGCCATCTTAAAACTTTCCGTTTTAAGTAGCTGCGGCATTTTTACCATAAATGAAAAGGAGCTGTTCCCTGCATGAATTAAGAGCATGTAAGTCACTGATTGATACCTTGAATGAGGTGTAGTACAGTGAGCAAGACAGAACACTTTCATAGTAGTAATGTGTCCCTTTTTGATATGTCATTCAAGGACCTTTAAAAATGCACATCTGGGGGAAAAACAGAACAAGTCTGATTAATTCAGCCTAAAACAATAGGGTAATTGATTAGTTTGAATAGAAATGTATATTTTTTGCACAAGGATGGTTAAAGGTGTATGAATTTTCACAGGACTGCTAGATTTGGCAACACTGTATAGAGAAAACAGATTGAAAAAGCTTTGCCAGCAAACAATCAAACAAGGCATTTGTGAAGAGAACGCGATTGCTCTTCTTTCTGCTGCTGTCAAATATGAAGCTCAGGTAGGGAGAACTTCTCTTCAGGCAAACAATTGTTTTCTGAGAAATGAAACTGTTTAATATAAACATAACTGCGTTTAACTTATGAGTCATGATTACGTGCAGTTGCCCTTTCTGGCTTCCCAGACATGTTCTCCCTTATTTAAGCTATAAAAACTGCAACTACTAATGTTATCTTCCTGACCTGTTGGCTTGCACCTGTGAGTCAGGATCCTTAATCTGCTTGCTGCCTTGTCGTGTAGCACAGCGTGGCGTGCACATTTCTCTCTGCCGGTTATTTCTCCACCTTTGGACTCTGCATTCTCCGCCTGCTTGTTTTTTCTGTTGGTATCTGGTCATTCCAGTACCGCCCTTTACAAGCAGTGGGAGAATTTACCCGTAAAGTTCTTCCCTATTTATGCTTGTGCTTATATCAAAAATCCGTTTTCACCATGTTACTTACAGCGAATCATGCTGACATGCAAAAAATAACCTATTGTTACTCCTCTCTCCATATCCTGTCGTCTGGTCTGCCCTCGGCTCTGGAATGTTTCACTGGCACTCAACCTGTTATCAGCAGTATTGCAGGCACTTTATTTCTAAACAGACAAATACTTTGAAAGATGCTTTCCTTTACTCAGCTTCTTAGAGTCATGCAGATTGTGGGAATGATGATGTGGTGGGTTTTGTTATTCAAGAAATCTGCATATCTGTTTTCGACTTACAGCCATTGTTATAAATGAGCACTTTAATTAGCTGTGGACAAGTCCTGATCTTTCTGTTCAAGGTTTCTTTTGCTGTGTAAGAACAAAACTAAGATAGCCAAACAGAGAAATTGACCTATTAAAAGAGCCAAAAGATGTATCTGGTAATAATGTGTTTTAATTATACTTGTTTTCCTTTTGCTTTTGCCTGGCTATGAAATGCAGATGCTTAAAGCAGATAAAGTAAATAAGATGCATTGACAGACAGTTCCAGGCATAGGAAGCGAATAGAAAGAAGGGACTGAAACAAAAACTGAGTTAGAAATGTTGCAGTAACCTGTGCTGTATGGCAGCAGTGTACTAATGAGATGAATTCATGTGGGATTTGCAAAGAGGAGGCTGGAAGTTTACAATGAGTTTTGTAAATCAAGAGGAGTTAACATCAGATTAGTAGATGATTTGATTAACAGCTGCTGGTAGAGCGGTGAAGTCAGTCTTGGTCAAGGTACCGAGACTAATAATCAGTAACAGAAGGCATGAACAACTGAGGCAAAAAAAAAGAGGAATTGTAGTTTTAGTGCATTGTGGAGGTAGAAGCCCAGCATAACAGGGAAGACTGGACAGGAGAGGAGGACCAAGTGATTTGATTCTCTGAAGATTAGAAATTTTCACTGCAAGTCTACTCTGGAGTTTCTCCTCTTACAAACTTTTCACCAGTTTTGAACATCTCAAAAAAAAACAGACGTAGCTTTAGTTGACCTGTGTCAGGTGGAGTAATTAAAGATATCTTTCAGTGTGTTGGGCAGTAGTGAAACTAGCCTGGACAAAGTACTAGAGATTACAGTGTCAGAAAAACAATAAAAGGGATTGGCTAGATGGCTATATATAGGCTGTCCTCTTCCTACTATGATTCAGTGTTTTATTCTGCATATATAGTATTCTTTTAAAACACACATGATATTTTAACACAGTCATCAGATGATGAATTGTTTACCTACCCCTAGTGCAGCATGTACCAAACTCGGGAGTACATTGTTATCCTCCTCCCTACGTCCACATCTCAGAAAGGGATATAGTAGAACTGCTTCAGAGAAGTGCAGCAAAGGCGGCTTTATTAAAGATATGGGATAGCCTCTGTCTAAGGAGTTGTGAAGTAAGCCAGGGATCTTCTAGTATACTATATTAATATGCTAAACTTTGGCTTGAGAACCATCCGCAGTGTGTCGGCACTTCAGTAAAAAACTGCCCAAAGAAGGATTATGAAAGAGGCCTGATACTTTGGAAGTTTGGGAAGGGAGAATTAGTTCTTTTAGTGTGCGTTTGTTGGTTTTTTTTTTGTCATTAAATGTGAACACTGCAAGTGAAAGATTATAGTGCTGTGTTTATCTGCCATTAGTAAGAAAATTAACTGGAGACTGTCTTGACTATTTTATGCATCTGTTAGGATTAAAAATGCTTGATAATATTTTTGTCCTATCTTCAGGAAATACAAACATCTGCTCCTACAAATTATTTTAGGTGTATTTCTAATGTACACTGTGGTAAATTTTAGGTTGATCATCTTCCATATAACAGAATTAAAAGCCAGTATTTCTTGAAATTGCAAAATTAGTGGCCAGGATTCTCCGATATCCATGGTCTTCCTCATCAGTCAGTACCAGAAAAGGCAGCTGCCATTCATTTTATTTAATGTGGAAGTTCTCACATTGACTGTAAAGCAACATATGAGTACCCAGATTCTGGCAGCAGCATTCCAGAGGTGTACTGAAATCTGAGCTGTCAGTGACTTTGATCGCTACATTCTGCACTTTTTCTTGTTCTATTCTCACCCCTTTTCTTTCTTTGTCCTCTGTTAAAGCTTTAGTTGCATCTTGGCAAGGGCAATAGACTTGAAGTTTCAGTCTAAAGAAGAGGTTTCAAAGGGAAATGCAGAAGTATTCTGCTAAATTTCTTTGTACAGGCTGCAATGTTTGTGTAGCTTACAAAGAACAAAACTGGCATGGATTAAGAGATCTCTTTTTACTCTAACTTTCAAGAGTTTATAGATCATGGATTGTACTACCAATTTAGGTTTGCCTTGCAGCTCTGCTTGCTGCAGAAGGTAATTCATTTTCCTTCAGCACGTAGGAACCCAGTAAGGGCTCCTAAGGTAAGCAACTGACCCAGTAAGTGGGGAGGATTGCCACTGTTGGGAGGAATTTGAGTGGGCAAAATCTGCTGAGTGAAATCACAGTTGTATGGCTGAATGGCTTGTTCCCATCTTGTCCTCAACATCTGAACGTCCTTTTACACCAAGACCATGATCAGACAGAACCATTTCTGCTATCTAGGAGTCCCAGTTCCTGGAGAGGGACATAAAATTCCTAGGTTGACCACAAAAGACACGTATTCTAACACAGTTTGTGTTCAGTGAGCAACAGCTATCTAGGCATCTCAATTCCTAAATGCTTTCTCTGTGTTATATCATTTTTTTGCTTTTATTTTCAGAAAGACTAGGATATCTGTTGGTTTTCACAGCACCGCCACTGAATTTAGTGCAGGGAGGAAAAGGAAGGAGTCACTGTTGCCCTAGTAGGTGTATGTGGGGAAAGTTGATGGTTTCAGTTACTAATAACCTTTTGTAATGAACTCAGTAAATATGACAAGAGTCCTAGAGTCAATTTAGGTGGCTGCTCTTGTTTATTTTCTGAGGGGGTTTATCGAATAGTTTGTATTTACAAATTCCATCCCATCATTTGTGATCTAATGAAGCTGATCAAAAAAGGGATTGGTAATGGGAGAAACCTGTTATATTGTCTGCTAATTAAATGATAGATTTGAAACAGGAAAATAATTATAATAATGTTGCTGTCAGTCATTCAAATTACAAATTAACTCAATTTGTTCCTAGGACTTGGAAGAATTTTGCTTCAGATTTTGCATAAATCATTTAACTGTTGTTACACAAACTCAAGGCTTTGCAGAAATGGACCACGATCTCCTGAAAAACTTCATTAGCAAAGCAAGCAGAGTGGGAGCATTCCGGAATTGAGACCTGACTACCACCAAGCTGAAGAGCACATCCTCGTCCCTCCTGGGAATACTTCTTTGGAGAACTTATCCATGGTCAGAATGTGCAAAGGTTTGGAAAGAAAGCCTTGGTGTCCATCAGCTTAGGAAGCGTCTAGAAGTCTGCTAACATACAGCTTTTGAAAAGATGGCCTATAGCATAGATGTATGGTGAGAGTTCATTGCCAACATTCAGAATGTGAAAACAAAATCTAATATGAAAACTACCTTTTCCCACTTTAAAGTCAAACAAACTAGCAGTCATTATCTTGCCTATTTTGAGTATTTTTTTTGTTTTTTTTTAAACAACCTGTATCTGGATTTTATGGGGCAGTGACATGTTTGCTGAAAAAACTGTTATAGTGTACTTTTGTCACCAAACTGAGTTAATATGCCATAGTGGGCTTCTTTGTGTCTGGCTTATCATCCAGTGAAGATACAAACTTGTTTTTCTGAATACATGATGAAGTAATACCAGTTCTTTAGGATGAGAGGCTTTCTGATTGGTAGGAGGTTTTGTCTCACCACATGTTTACTTGGAGTGTAAATACTTAAACCATGAAGAGCTTTGGCTGGATATTACAGTTTAGTGTTCCTGGCAATTATGCTCATTGTTCTAGACAATGAAAAAAACTTCCTTTCCATTACACCAGGCATGTTCCCTGGCACCCCAGTGGGGCAGTAACCATTCAATAATATTGGTCTGGACAAGAATTATTGTTTTCTGAGTGTTTCTGCACTCTCAAAGCCATCTAGTTGCTTGTTACCAAGAAAAAGAAACCCAAATGAAATCTCAAGGAAATGGAAGTTCCACTTGAGGTTTGTTTGTTTATTCCTGTCTTACTGCCTATCCCCAGATAGATTATCTTAAGAAAAGTGGAGAAAGAAGATAATTTTAAAGTGATAAAATGGGTCTTACAATTAAATCATGAAAGTGAAACTCACACTATTTTCCACCTGGCAATAAGGACACCCCATGTCCAAATACATTGTTTCAGGTTCTCCATTGGTCAGTGCTGCAACGCACCACTCCGGATGACCATAGCATGTGCATTACGTGCCTGTTTTAGGTGGGAGGAGTTGCCCTCTGGACATGCCTCATCACTGCCCATCGAGGCGGATGGGATGGCAAAGGTAGAGTAGGTACTTAATTTCTCACTGCCTAAAGTGAGGTAAGATGAAATCCCACCTCCGTGTTACACAGAGGGGAGTTTGCCCCATTACAGAAGATGCTGATCTCGTGAAGCAGTTACTTGAAATTTTTAACAGGCAACTGTAAATTAACTCTGAGGAATTATTGCTCTTAAAAGACCGTGTGAAGTGGCTTTAAGTGCCTTTTGCGGTATTTTACAAATAGAGAAGGCAAGAAGCTGCATGACCAGGTTCAGTGCACTGATACATGTCATGAAACCTTCACTCGGACCCGTGCTCTGACACAGAATCCTTTGATGACTTATTCTAATCCTCAGATGTGGTTTCTAAGAACCTCATTCCCTTAAGTGATCTCAGCTTCATTTCCTCATTTCTGAAGTGGCAATAATGTTCTTTATTATATCAGATTATTATTTCTCAAGCGATCATATTCCTTGAGTAGGAGGGAGAGGAGAAGCAAGTCTTCAGAGACGAAGAGGAGAGGGATTGAGTAGTTCCTCTTTTCTCATCAGGCTCTGCGGCTGTGATTGGATGGGTGAGGCTTGCAGACAGCAAAACTTACTTAGGAAGAGGGCTGGAAGCAAATTATTTTGGAAAAATGCTCTGGTAAAAAAACATTTGTGTTTGAGGCATTTGCCTCAAACCATCACTAGAAATATATTGAATCATCTACTGCTGACAAGCTTGTTTTGCCATCCCCTGATCGTACAACTTTGTCCAGCAGCATAAATCCATACTTCCGCAGCTGTGTCAGTATTTTATATTCAAACAGAACTGGTCAAAACTTTCCAGTACATAATGCAGTTTCATCAAAACCACAACTTCCCTGAGGGGGAAAAGATCTGTTTCGATAATTTTGTGTTGAAAAGCACTTGACACAGGCACACAGATAAAACAGTATTCAGGTGGGGCACAAGTTTACTGCAAACCTCTTGTGATATAGTCCTGCACTAATCATATCATGAGCATAGATATAAGGCAATGCTACGTCAGCCAAGGCCAGGGAATTACAAACCTTTTGGTTGAGCCAGGGATGGCTGGGGGTGAAGCCTTTGTCCTGGTCACCCCAGGGCTCTAGAGCTGCCAGTGTCACCTGCCAGCATAGTCCTAGCCACAGCAGCACAGAACGAAGCAAAAGGTGCCGCACACAGTTACGGTATTTATGAAATGGTGAATAAGTTCAAAAAATGTACTATAAAAGTCTCTCCAAATATGCCCACTGTTTTACTTAATGAACTGAAAGTGTCAAAATGAAATGTTAATTATATTTATTTATTTTTTACTCAACATCTAATCAAAACCATTCTCTGCTCAATGATGAGCCTGGCTCCCTGGAGTGAAATCACTCAAGAGTGCTACCACTCTCCTGTGCTGGCTCGAGTTCATAATGCAGTGGTTCAGCAACCTGAGACCCCCCAAATAGAAACTACTGCAGACAAAATGGTATGTTTTCTTAGTGAGGTATTTTTTTTTGGTTTAACCTAACCAATAGTGCCTTTTTTTTTTTTCCAATTTATTTCCTTCCTGCTCATGATTTCCCTTAAAGCTTAGCTGGAATATCAGAGTAACTGACAAAGCCTGTAATTTCGAGAGGAAGCGTCTCTGGACTGAAGGAAGGTGATTCTAAAGACCTAGTATGTCAGTGTTGGTTTTTATTCATGCAATATGTATCATTTGACCTGGATGTGATAGTATTTTATTCATAGAGACATTTATTTTATTTATTTGTTAACCTTCATTTGCATGCACTTTCCTTGGCACTTAAAGGTCAATGTTTAAAAAAACATACTGGCTTAAGTGGTTAAATTTGGATGCTTGTGCATAAATGTGCTTGAAACCCAATCATGGGACATTTTAGAAGAAATTAAGGCTGCATTTTACCATTGGTTGGTAGTCTGCAACAAATTTATGTTGTGGATTTTGCAGGTTAAATAATAAAGGGATAGTTCTTGTTCTTTTTTAGGACACCACAGACAGAAAAAGTGTTTATTAAGTGACAATGTAGTCCAGCATAAAATGTGTATGGGTTTCAAATAAAGCGGGATCTTCAACTTTGCAAGAAGGGAAACGCAGGTGGATCACGTTCTGAATCAAATGGAATTTAGAAGAAAAAGATATGACAGGAATAGGATCCCTTACAAAGATTAAGTTACTGAAGTTGAGTCAGCATTGCAATGCCATCTAGTAGTTTTATTGTAATACCTGGTAACTATGTAAACTGCTGTTTTTACATTGTCTGAGTAATTTCCATGGGCTTTCCTTGTAAAACAAAGCATTTAATTACCCTATAGAGACAGGACTCACTGGGTACCACCTAATGATGTAGAAAGTTTACAGCCTGAATGTAAAAATGTTTTCATTTCTTGTTTCTTTATAAACTTGCCTGGTTTTAACAGACCATTAATAAAAATACCATAATATTTAAAAAGTGTGAGGGGGATTTTTTTCTTTCTTTTTATTAAAAGGGAAGAATGTCTGACATCGTTTGCTCAGATTTATAAGCTGAGTTGACTGTGTAGTTAGTAATGGGGGAAAAAAAGAAATAAAGATACTATTTCAGAGAGAGATTAAATTTAAACACCATTTGTATTTTTAAGGAAAATAACTGCCACCAAATAAAGGATAGGTAAGCAGAATGAAAACTGAGTCTGCAAAGTAAGAGGGCTGGAGAATTTGCGTAAGTGTATTTCCACCTTTCAAATAAATTAATGCCCTAGTGATGAAATGATTAATAAAATTGCTTTGAACCACCAAGAATTGCTTCTGAAGCAAATGTACATTATGACCAGCTTTTATGACCAGCTTATTTATTACATTTTAAAATATTTCAACTTGTACTTTGCCCCACTATCACACAGCCATAGTTTCAGGACTAGTACTGGGTAAGCACAAATTTCTTCACTTCCAGATCAAATGCAGAGAGGAAAAAAATAAGTTCCTGTGACATGTAAGAACAACCTGTGTTTGGAAAGAGAGGCCAGCAGCATAAAATGAAGGTATAAGGTATAAAACTACAAGAGTCTGGGAGTCAGCACCTCCATCTCGAGATGTCGGCACAGCCAGGGCACTACCCTGAACTCCCCTCCGCATCAATGGAGAGCAGCAGGCCTTTCTGAGATGCGGAGGCTAATTGTTCTCCATCACCGACTGGAGGAGTTTGACTGGTGGTACATCCTTATCACTGAGGCACATGAAACGCCTGTCACGTTTTCCATCCTACTCTTCTGCTCAGAAATCTAATTTTCTTTTTTTCCTGAATACAGGTTCAGTAGTCTAGGCCATTTCGAATACGTCCGGGTGTTGCTATAAGATAGGTACTCTCAACCATAGTAAGATTTCAAAATCTGATAAAAAGCTGTTAGTTGCAATGTACCTTTCTTTACATAGGTATCTGCATAAGACATAAAATGTTTTTAGAGGGGGCAGGGACTGGCAAGTTTGCAAGTGCGCTCTGTGCTCAGCATTATGTCATGCACGTCAGCTCTGTAAATAACACTGCAAGCTCAGCAGAGCTGTGAGTCACAGGCACCTATGGACTCTCATGAAGCAAAGACAGGAAGCGTGCAAGGCTGAAGTGCCTGCAGCTGGCCACCTGCCTGAGGAAGCAGTGACAGCTTACGCTACCGTTCTGACATCCTGGGCTATTTTCAGCAGTTCTGAGAACAAAAGAATTGGTCATGAAAAGCGGGGTGGTGAAGTGATGCAAACACTTCTCAGTGCAGACGACATTCTCCGAAGGACTGTCTCAGGCACGCACCCCTTCAAGGGCTGTGACAGTGACCCAGACCGTGATAGAGGCATGCGTGGGCCAGAAGAGTTACCAGTGATGACCTTGAAACAAAAGATCTGGTGAGAACATTTCTAGATCAAGTCAAGCCATTCTCACAATGTAGTATGGAAACTTCTGCAGGTAACTACAAGCCCAGCTGCACAGCTGTAGTTGGATGTCACTGCAGATGGAGCAACCTTTGCATGCAGCAGTTGCAGAATCATGAAGGAAGTGGGATATGGAAGGACATCATTACCATACGAAGCCTTCTTATCTAATAAAATTACCAACCACATATCTTTTAAAAGCTATTTTATTTATCTTGAAAGGAGAAAAACGGATTAGTTGTATAAAATATTATCATACATTTGATGTAAAGCCTTCAGTCTGTTTGAACAAAATAATACATTGTCACAGTAAAGAAATAATAGATCTGTTTAGGTACTGGGCTCTGTAATGTGCCTGCAGCGCTCTTGCCAAAGGATCATTGAAGAACTTCAACTGCTATAACAGAGCTTAGGGCTAGTGAACCCCAATGTAACACATTCTGTAAAACTGCAAAAAGTGAAAAAATAAACATAAGGTACTCTTAACACTTCTGTACATTTTTCAGGACGAAAGCTTGAAGCCATATTGAGACTAAAAAAATAACTCAATTTTATTTTAAAATTCAGTGACAAATCAGTGTGCTGTCTGCAGCATTTTTAGTAGCTCTAGGATTAGCTTCTGATCAACACCAGAACTGACCTTTAAAACGTACTACTGTGAGTATTCTAGGTTCAGCTATACAATTTCTAAATAAGCTACCCAGAAGTGTTTTAAATTGTTACTGTGTAATGAAAAGCGTGCTTTTCTACTATTACTGTGTTAATTTAAGGAGCTGCAAAAGCTACATTTCATAAAAATGTAAGGGACCTCATTAAATAAAGAAGTGGGACCTCATTTATTTACTTATGTTTTAATTTACTAGGAAATAAAACAGGCTTTCCTTAACTGGCTATTTTGCAAAACCCTTATCACTGCAAGAAAAAATCCAGTATCCAAATCAAGTAACTTATAAATACATTAAAAAAAACTTGTTTCTTGTTTCTTTCTTTCCTTTTTTTNTTTTTTTTTTTTTTTTTTTGCTACTTGTAACTATTTACAAGTTGCTTATTCAATTCTGCTTCAAATTTGGCTTTTGTGCAGCTGCTGCAGTAAGGCCAATGAGAGAGACCCTGCACTTTAGACAGCAGGCTACTCTTATCTGGAACCCAGCTTTAGACACAGCTTTCACCTACAGGAAATTGGTTTTGTGCCTCTTTCTCAACCTGTTTGGTTTGGCTACAGGTAGATGAAAATTTGAAGAAATCACTCCGAGAAAATTCTACATCATTGGAATTCTGGTATCTTATGTGTACCAGCTGCAATGTAGGTTTGTGGTGTTTTTTTTTTTTAATCAAGATTTTCCAAGATAAGAAAGAGCATATCAAGTACTTTGCATATGGGAATAAGCCTTGGTTTCTGGGACTCATTTAATCTCTGTGGGATTCATATTCAATAAATTTCCAACTAGACAGATGGACACTGTACCTGCCCTCTGAAATTACAGTGGAGTGAGAGCTGGGAAAGGAAAACTGCAAACGTTACGCATCTGAGGTATGGATTATTGGTTTCAGTAGTACAGCTACATAATGAGTTCACTTTGCTTTCCGGTTCTACTTCTGCAGTGAGATCCTGACCCTGCAAGACTGCTGTGCAGCTTAAGTTAATGGGAATTTGATGTACTAATTATGTACAGAGTCAGAAATCTTTGCAGTGTCTGGCCCCTAATTTTCAAAATTTGCAAATAACGCTTCGAGTTCCAATATTAAAATGAAATCAAAGAAACAAAATTAGTGCACTTCAAATCAATCTAGCTAACATTTTGCCTTTAGACAGAAAAATTCAGTCCAAGTAGACTGAACTGGCTTAAATCAGTAATGTTGCAATAGGAAACTAAGACATTTTCCAAGTCTGTTTTTAAAATCCTCAAAAAATATATAAATTAAATTCAGTGGCTTACATCGTATACGTGCTACATCATAAGGCAAAGTATCATGAAAAACATTTAAAAAATAAAAAAGTCCAAATGTTTTCAACTAGCAGTTCGGAATAAAAAGCGACTAAAAAAGCAACTCAATTAATGAAGGCTGTAAAACAAAAACAATCTAAGAGGGCCTGCAGTGCAGCCCCTGGTCCTGAGAAGAATCTCACTTTTCTTCACTGGCTGAGGTATCGTTTCCATCACTCAGTTTCTGCTTTTGCATTCTCGTTCGAGTAGATGCTACAAAAAAAAAAGAATGAAATTAAATACTTCCTTCAAAATTATTTTGGACGTGATGATTTGTTGTAAAAATTGGTAACAACACAAAGAATAGAATGACACTATTCTAAATAACAAATCCTGCACTTTAAAGTGGGCTTTAAAGTGCAGTGGGCTGAGCAGTCCCTGCATCCCAGAGCCAGCCTGCACAGCAAATTCCCTCTTCCCCCAGTGACATACGAACACAGCTGGCCATGGAGTAGAGCATCCACTCTAAACCCCTGCCACGAGTAAACACTGAAACATTTCTCCTACCCTAAAATAAAGAACAGGTGCCTGGTTCCGTAGTCATCCCTGTCTTGATGAGCAATACTTGCCAGGTAGGAATTTTTAACAGGCAAATCCACCCAGCTACAGAGCTCAGACTCTACCAGAGAGTGAGAATGTCTGGTCAAACCAACAGCGATCCTTCTCAGGAGTGGAAAATACAAACTCAGACGTGGGAATGGAGCCATTTTGCTTTTCATGAGCTAGATTCGAATTTTATTTGAAAAACATAAAATATTGAAAGCAAGGTTGATCTGCAGTAGGAGAGAAAGCAGTCTTGGGCATTCAAGTATAAAAGCAACACATAAAATTATGTACAATTTTCCTGTGCATATAATTTTCCCTGACTATACTGTAATGGTCTAAAATGGTGTTCTGGTCAACTAAATGCTGTTGCAATTACTACTGATTTCTACCTGCAAGCTCCCAGCAAAGGGTCTGTCATTACAACAAATGGGAAAGCCTTGGCAAGCATTTAATTCCCCTTCAAGAATTCTAGTATTTAGGAAGAACATGTCATGCTCCTTTTCTTATTCACATGTAATAGCATTTGATAATAGTAAATAGCATAGCAGCACAGAAAAGAGCCTTTTGAGGATTTTCATTTAATCATCTGTGTTTTTTAAGATTAAATGGAGCAAGTACAAAAAAGCAAGCACCAAAATGCTATCAATGTTGAACAACGTTTTTATCTGAATTGATACAAACTATTTTATGCAAGGCACTCACTGCTGAGTAGTTACTGAAAAAATAATACTCACTCATTTCTGCAAGCTTTTGTTGGAACTTGGACTCCTGGGGTAGGTGTTTGCTGCAGACAGAAATCATTTGATTACAGGGAAGTTAAAAAAAAAAAAACAACTAGATTTTTATCCTGATAAACCTAACGATAAAGCAGGGTTAGTTCATTTCAGTGCTATTGCCTTATCTTACAAAGATGCAAACTATTTTTTTCCACTACAATAGAGATATTTGATTTCTGATATTTCTAAAAGAATTTTTGTTTAAAACGCTAAGGACAATGGCATGATTAGCACTCAGCTGAAATACCCGGATGCTGAATGCATAGGCACTGAATAAATCCTTGCTTTTGACATCAAAATGTCCAATTAAGTATTATGCTACCATCTCTGATTTAATATATTTATGAAAGTTCAAAAATTAACAGAAGTTAGGGTGCATTCTGAAGGCCCTGAGAACCAAATATATGCGGTTTACCAAATAGCCATGAACAATCTCTTACCTCCCATCTGCTTCATCTTGCCCTTCTATATCAAAGCGCAGCCTCTTCAGTGGCTTGGGAGCAGTGCTTACTTCCGCGCTGCGTTTTAGCTGGCTCTCACTGTTGCACACCATCTGGTTTATTTTTTGAAACTTTTCAGAAGTCTGAAATTACAAGAAAATAGTGAAAGAATTGCCAGTAAATTCTGAAACTACTCAAACTTCCCAGATTATCCACTAAAATATCACAAGTTCTAAAACTGCAGTCTGAGAGCTCTACCTTCTTTCACAACAACTAAAATAAAATGCAAAACATTTTAAAAGCAAAGTCTGAATATTTGAAAAAAAAGTTAATAGAACACCCCTTGTAATCTTTGTGCTTACAAATTCCATGAAATACTACATTAAATTGGAAACACTGGCCAGTTCTACAGCTGTCAGAAGGCTATCTCTTTCCTCCAGAAGTTACATGCATTCCAGATCAGACAATAAAAATTGTAAAACTCACCCCAAATGATTCACCAATTGACACCAGAATTCTGCCAAATGAAGAAAACAAGTGTTTCAGATTAAGCTACATTCCACAATGAGACACAAAAGCATCCATTAATTTGCACAGCCTCACACAAGACGTTAATGAACTCTCTTCCTCTCTGTGCTAACAGTGCAAACCCAGACCGTGCTTTGCTGTGTTCAGACCATTCATGTTTCTATTAGGGCCAGGGAAAGCTGAATTGCCAAATCAACCATCCCATACAGATAAATGAGAAACTGGGGCTTGAAAGAATCAAAGACCCAGGCAGCCCATCCCTTATCTACAGGAAGACACTTTTGTTCGGGGTGCCTGATGATCATCTCTTCATCGGGTTACCTTCAGATGTTTGCTAATCAAACCCATACAGGACTTCAACCTAAAACATACAATAATATTTTTTAACTTTTTTTATACAGTGGCTCAGTTGTAACGGTATTCACTTGATCCTGGCTTGAAAAGCCCACTGGAGATTTGCACAGGCTTTTCAGCGGTGAGATGGAAATGCTGTTTACAGACAACATGACTTTCATTTGCCATCATCCTCATCAGCTAAGAGCTAGTGACCAAGACTTTGAAATGTTCAGCCAAGTCAACTAAATATTCTGAACTGTCTTGTTCCAAAAATGTATTTTCCCCTTAACCAAATGTACAAAATCCATCTGTCGTCTACGATCCAGAGTCAAAACCAACAAAATTTAAACAACTAGGCCAAAAAACACATCTTGGATGTAACTATTCTGAAAAAAAAAAATCTTAAGCACACTGACTAAACTGAAATGGAAAAGTGCTCAAAGATAAATAAAGATTCCAAATACTGGACACAAACTTTTAACCAGAAAAGATAAAATAACCACGGACTATTAACAAACTACACCGTGCAGTTCTCTAACTCGCTTTCACTAAACTCCCAACAACTTCAATTCACTCAGTGTTTGCAACCAACATACCTAGACCTTGGAGTCATCTTTGTGGGAGACTGAAACCCATCAGAGAATTTGTACGGGCTCTTCAAGGGTGAGATGTAGATGTTATTGCCAGCAGGGACACGCCGAGGAGAATTGGAGAACTGGTAAGGGCTGCGAGGAATGTGTGGGATAGGTGACAGAGTAGGGGGCTATAAAATAATAAAATAATGACAAAGTTTTATTATCTATATATTCCTATTCTATTAAATAAATAATACTGAACACAACTAACACCTTACCCTGTTGGAGGCATACTGCAAAATGTTCGTTTTCAGTTTCTGCATAAACACTAAGTTGTAGAAGACTATAATGGAATCATACTGTTCTTCCCTGATAAGAACACGTTTGAAAGTCTGCATAGGGTGAGAAAATCATACACAACAAAAAGAAAAAAGGAAGAAAAATTTACATTTGACAAATTCATAATGCCATTCATAAACTCTGTGCCAGATAACAGCTAAAATGGCATGTGTATTGAGTACCAGCCATTATAACTACTATTTAGAACAGTTCTATATTGTTTTTTTCCAAACGTGTATGAACATCAGTAGAGGCTCCTACTTAATTAAATGGCACATCCCTTTATTTATTATAAATGTAGTTAATCAGCAGTATAACAATATTTTCCAAATTTAAGCTCCATTTACTTTCACACACACAATTGCCTTTTTTTTTAAAAAAAAAAAAAAAAAAAAGGCTTTGTTACTGTGTACACCTTGCAAGGCTAAAAAAAATCTTCATTACTGACCTGATGTGGATAAAACAGTTCCTCAGCTCTAGAGACACAAGTGAGGGGTTTAGCCAAGTGTATTGGGTTTATGTGGCAAGGGTTTGGTAGCAGGGGCTACCAGGGGTGGCCTCTGTGAGCAGAGCCCAGCAGCTGCCCCATGTCAGGTCAGAGCCAGCTCCAGCCGGCTCCAAAAGGGACCCGCTGCTGGCCAGAGCCGAGCCAGGGAGCGACGCTGGTTGTGCCTCTGGGAGAGCAGAG
>VXAA01004430.1:0-17320 GCA_013399115.1 Anseranas semipalmata | reverse complement strand
CCTCTCCAGATTCCCAAGACCGTTGAAAATAATTGAGAGAGCTCTCACGATGACATCATCCAGCTCTCTGAGTACCCTGGGATGAATCCCATCGGGCCGCCACTTATATGCATCCAGCTGGAGCAGCAAATCCCACACAAGTTCGGAGCCGGCTGGGAGTTTATCATTCCCACAGTCACGGTCCTCCAACTCTGGGGTCCCAGGGCCCCTCACCAGTGTTAAAGACAGAGGCGAAGAAGGCATTAAACGGTTGTCACATCCCAGCTGGCTCCCAGCAGCACAGGCTGGCCGGCTTGCGCAACAGTAGGATGTGTTAAAGCACTGACTCAACGGCTTACCTTGGGCAAAGCACAGTCACCTGTGACCTGACAGCAGAAACTTTGCTAGCAATGGGGCTGCACGAGGCAGGAAAGGGTTATTTAGTTTTTAGACCTGGTGAAATGGAAGGTGAGCATCCCGACGATCACAATTTCCACTTTATGGTTGAGAGCTTTAGGTAAAGCCATCTGTGCTCTTCTCCCAAGGCCATCTACCACTACTAGTTGTAACTTTCCAAACGCTCAGCCACATACAGCACATGAAAAGTAGGTACTAACTGCACCGACAAAACTGGTGCCTCACAAAAACCAGAGATAATGTTGAAATACAGAGGTGAGTTTTTGCAAACGCATCTACCCTCCACCCTATGAAATTCATCAGCTATTGATGCATTTAATTATAACCCTGCCTCCTTCCTTTATATATTTAAACATGAAAAATACTTGTATTTAGTGAATCTTGAGTGCATTCTGCAGCTTGCAGTCATTTTTCAAGGCAATGTATTAACCAGAGCTTATCAGTGCAAATTCTGTTCGGCTTCAGTCACACTGTTTGGTATTCAATAATCTACATCCCACTTGAATGAACGAAATATAATGTCAATAACCAGACAATTACCAGTCCCCTAAGTAACAGTCACAAAAGAACTTTAACCTCAGGTTCAGCTTTATCTAGCAGGAACGTTTATCAGTAACTTGTTTCTAAAGTGACATTATTCACACTATCTTTTACAAATTTTATATTGCTTTTTAAAGCTTTTAAGCAGTACTTCAGGTCAACAGGTCACCTCCAAAGCATTCCTTTCACATGAAAGGAGTTTTGCGCAATTTTTGCTTTAATGTTAAATGATTCATGTTACTAGCTGCAGCTACAGAATAAATTTATAAAACAGAAGCTGCTGTTCCTTTGGGACTTCCACACGGTAGCTAGCGAAGGCCCATTTTAGTAGTGAGAAAAGGGAGAAAGCAAGTAAGGGCTAAGATTTCTCAGGGTCAAATGGCCACTGGCAGCTGAACCAAGAACAAGACAGAAATTGGACTCGGTCCCCCCTCACGCTAACTATAACTCTGCGAAACCAAACTGTGCATTATGTGGGGGTTAGTTCAGGGAGCCTCTGCGGGATGTTTCCCTGTGACAATACCTGCACCGCAAGCATTTGTGATAATTTTTCCTCAGTCTGCAAGCTCCTTTTATGGATAAAACAAGCTTTATTTGGCTATGATGAAACTACAGGATACACGGGTGCTTCCTGGCTTCCTGATCTTCGCATCAGCTCTGTCCCAACTCCATGTTTAATTGGACCTTGGTTTCCATGAGAGGATTAAATGAACAACCTAAAGCCTTAAATACAGAGAACAGCTACCCTGGGGTTTGGGTGTGGTCCGCTGACTATAAAGGAAGTCCCCGAGCAGCCTTCCTCCCAGGCAGTGTTAATTAGCGGCTTACAATATTTTAAGATCTGCTTTTGTCTTTATTCTCTACCGCTTTACACTTCCGTTCTTTATAGTAATTTTCTAATCAATTTTCAGTTTTTAGTTATTTGTCCATAATACAATGTTTATCACTAAACCATGAATCTCAATGCCTAGCAACATTGTGGGTTTTTTTGGTTTTTAATAATTAACACCACCACAAATTATTGAATCAATCAATACAACATATAACATTAAGAAATGTTTTTCTTCATCATATGCTAAAAGGTAGACGTGATTTTGCAAGGCAAAACAAAGCCAATTTAGAATTGACAACCTTGGAATGAAAGCACAAGGACTGGATGGAAGCTATCAATTTCCATTCCTCTCATCCAGCACAGAATTATATACTTAGAAAGCTGTCTTTTGTTTGCAATTGTATTTTCAGAAACATTACACACACACACTGGTATTCAGAATTCTGAAATAATTTAGGTCTGCCAAAGCAAAATACACTTCAGTCTACATTTAAATAGTATTTGCCATGAAAAAAAATGTAAGATTAAGGATCATATTTTAATTTCATATATATGTACATATCTCCTACTAAATGAGCTGTGTTATATAAATTATGATCCTATTAGGGCTTGTTATTACAAAGTTTATTAAGACAACATTAACAACTGCAGTGTTAATGGTGTAATTCATATCAGAATATTGTCACATCTGCTTTTAACTCCTTAGAGCGACTCTATGTTTAATACAAGTCCCTCTCCTAACTTTCTGATCTCTAGCGTTTAAAATCTAGTATAACATTGGTTTATAGAACACAATGCTGTCATCAAGCTTTGTGACAATCTCCTTTTATCTTAATGTGTAATGGATAGAGGAAAAAAGCAGAGAAAAAACAACGTTAATTAGTTCTGGTCATCTGAGAGCTATATTTTAACAGGCTTTTCCTCCTCACACAAAAGGCTTGGAAAATCATAAACTACAAAGAAAGTGACAAGCACATACTGATAGCATCTACAAATCATGCAAACTCCAGTTATTTGAAGTCCTTGACAGAAAGCACATGAACAGCTGATCTGAATGTGGGTGTCCAAGCCCCAGGCCTACTGGGAACTTTGAAGTCCAGTTCTCTCATGTTCCAGCTCCTTATCAAAAATAGTTACTGCCCCAGAGAAAGAGCAACCATTCTCTGGTCTAGCACTTAGGATCCCTCATGGAAACACGGAACTGATTTAGAGAGCATCACCAAGATATGCTTCCTAGCAATGGAGAAGGATGCACGTGACAGCAGCCATCAGAAGGTTCTGGGAGACCACCACACATGCATCTTCCCTAGAAATTACAGGGAAGGTGTGGGGAAGAGAAATGAAAATGAAAATGAAAAAAACCTCAAGAAGTGTACCACAGCAAGATGAAGAGATGACAGGCATGATTAGATATTTGGGCTGACAGCTGCTTTTTAAGTAGCAAAACAGACAAGCTAAATTAAAAAGTGAAACAGACTTAAACACAACCCGTGGTTTCCAGCAACCAATTTTTTCTCCACTTTTTAAATATTAACCGTAAAGGTGATAGACCTGTTGTGTTAAGACAATGACTAATACTAGTGGCATGTGTAAAAATATTACACAGACAGATGATAGTGCTCTGCAAATAGGAAAACTACTGACACAGCTATTGCTTTGTACCTCTGTAAACCAACCACCGGTTGAATGTTGAAGAGAAAAATGAACAATGGGCATCAAGATCATTCCTGTTTGCCAAGGCACTGAAACTAACTTTTGAAAGAATTGCTTTGAAAGGAGTTTGGAAAAACAGCCTACAAACAGAACTACGTTTTAGTCAACTATTTTGTTTAAACTATTCAGGATGACCCCGGGAAGCTACATGGCTTGCAGTAGGCTCCTGCACGGCTTTCTTCAACAGCTTTTCCACTCAACGCTCACACAACTTACACCAATTTTTATTTAAAAAATAAAAAAATAAAAAGGCTCTAAGTCAGCATAAGCCAGTATGGCACCAAAGGACAGTCCCAAACTCCTCCATCAACCTGCTCTGTCCTTCCCACTACCCCCAACCCATCTTGTGCCAGCAGAGAGTTGTGTGGCTGCATGGAGAAGTGGACCAGGAACTGTGTTTTTCTCTGTTCTGCAGGTTTTTCTTTATTTTGGGTGAGGGTTTCTTGCTTTATTTAAACCTATGTGGCAGGGAAGGCCTTAGCTGTACGCTCTGAGCTGCTCTCTTATCTGTGGCACCTTATGGCAATGCCGGTGTCTGCATTTGGTCAAATGAAGAGACAGAAATGAGCAACCATAGGATGACACAAGACAGCATCTTTCAGTGCCAGTACCAGGGTAGAGAAAGGGAATTCATGCCTCACAGATCCCAGGATTTCTCCTCTAAAGCAGAGAAGCCATCTGTAAGCAGGGTGATCCTGCAGGCAGAGCATATCCTGCTCTCCAGAAAGGCTCGGGCAGTTTCCTTCAGAAAAGGCTCTTTAAAGAAAGCGCTGCCACGGGGCGGGTGGGAATGCAGTAACTGGCTAAAAGAGAAATATCAAAGGTAGGAATAAGCGGTCAGTTTTCACAGCGGAGAGAGGTCATCAGTGAAGCTTTACACTCCTTGCTGGGACAGCTGCTGTTTAACATTCACTAATAACGGGGAAAAGGCGGCAGGGCCAGGAAGAAAAGGCTGCTAATAGCACAAAATACTCAGCTTTAGGTAAACCAAACACACTGCAAAAAGATCTCATGATTTTCAATGACTGGATGACAAAGTAGCCATGCTACTTGATGATAAAAGCAAAAATAATGAACAAAAATGACCTTAACTTTACATTCAATAGTGCTCCAAAGTCACCGTTATTCTAAGATGAGATATTTAGAGTCAGTGTAATTCTGAAAATGCCAACTCAATGCTCGGAAGTCAAAGTGTAAAGAATTATTAGGAAAGTAAGAGTTACCATCACGCCAGTACAGTAGCCTGTGGCATTAGTCACCAAACTCCATTAGCAGGCACCAGGACTGAAAGCTGAAGACAACTCGGTTTTGGTGCAGAGTGAGAGCTCAGCTGCGGAAGCGGCTGGTACAAAATGTTGTAAATGCAGAAGAGACACCTTGCTTCAAAACACAACCACACACGGAGGTCCACAAAGCACTACAAAATACAATAACCCTTACTATGTATTTGTTGTTGAACATCATCTACGCAAATGACATTGTAGGCTAGTCCTGCACATATTTTTTCCCCAAAGCAATTGCCACAAGCCTCTTCCAGATGGATCTTTGGTCTGAATTGGCAGTGCTGCTACAGAAACAGCCTTATCTGAAGTAATTAGTGTGTTTATTGCTTAGCTCCCCATTGTAACCAGGCTTCAGGATGACTAATTCTTGGACACATCTTACTTGCCAAGGTTTTTAAGCAAAAGCCAAAGGTCTCAAAGACAAGCTGAGCTCCTATCAGTTTTTCTCCCCCCTCAGCACAACAATTCGTGCACAATACAAAAACTAAACCTCACCCAACGTTAGCCATTCGGCTGTCGGAAATGGTGATACATCAGTCAGCAACAAAACGTCCTGCCAAAAGTCTTGAGGTTGAGAATTGTATCAACAACCTTAAACTGTGAAAACATGACAGAGTATGAAGACATTTTCAGTAAAGGAAGCAGAGGAGAGATTCTTTAAAGGACCATTACACTAACCAACAGCACAAAAGTATTAAGAACACAATACTTCTATAATTATTACCATACATGAAAAATTATTGCACTCAGGAGCAAAACAGCACTCAAGCACTTATTTTCTTCAGAAGAATTTTGGGGTGACAAAATGCCTACTTTGGTAAAGAGAATGAAAATCTGTAATTACTACAGTAACAACCAAACAGATTGCTACAGTACCGTATCGTGCTAAGTTTGCTCTTTCTAGCCGTTTCATTTCTAATTGACTTGCACAATCACCGTTCCCAGAACAATAAATCAAGAGCAGCAGTTCCAGGAATCGTTTTTCCAAGTACAAGTGTAGACATGACATTCCCCTCACATCTCTGATCTTCTTCGACCCAGCAAAATACTCCGAGGTGATTACAAAGCAGCATTAAATGTGGGTGAAAATAAGCAAAAATAATGGCTTGCTGATGAAAAGTTAAAATTTTGCCTGACTACTTCAGCCAGAATGCAAGGCTGTTATCTCTTGTTTCTCTTGCAGCCTGTGCTGGGACACAGATCACAACGCATCAGCTCAGCCTTTTCATGATGCGTTCCCAAGAAATCATCATACTGAAATCTCTAACTTTGACTGGCTGCTCAAAGCACGACAACCGGCAACGCGCATCTTTCTCATGAAAAAACATTTAATGCAAGTTTCCTTCAGATATTGACAACGTGGCATCTCTTTCAGATCTTCAGTTAAAGCCATTAGTTCAGTTTGAAGTTTCATTTTCTGTCCAGGTTCTCATTAGCTGGACAAATTTAGGCACAACATATCACCAACAATTCTCTTAATCCAGTTAAAGCAGTAAGTGTGCTGGGAAACTTTGTGGAGAGCAGTTTTTAAAAAAGCAGGTCAGTATCTTTTCGCATAGCCAAGGATTTGATGAATTCTGAATTGAATAAAACCAGATACAACAAATAATCTGCTGAGAATGTGGATCCCTAGCATGAGCTGCAAATATGGAAGGATTAATCCTCTAGGAAAAGCAGCATTAGCTGGGAGAAGCTACGTGTTCTGAAACCAGAATATATATCATACAGCAGACTGCTGTATGATCCTGAAAAGCAAAAATTACTACAAGTGTTCTGCAATATGCTCCACCATTACAGAACATGCAAAGTTTAGTTACCTCAGTCCAGACCTAGCCCTTGCTCACGGCAGACAAAACCTGGCACTCATCCCGTTGTGCTCAGCTTTCAAAGCAGAGGCATACGCAAAGCTTCTGAGCACGCAGCTGACAGAATTAACAAGATGTCTCCAATTAAACACTGCTGCCTTACAAGCAGTTGGTTAGCAATCAGATAAAATATGATACAACAAAGGTAGGGAGCAGTGCATGGGAAATCAGATTAACAAAATTTAAAAGATTTCTTGGGTTGGACTAGATGACCTTTAAAGGCCCCTTCCAACCCAAGCTATTCTATGATTAATTAGTCTTCATTAAAAACACATTCCTCCCAATCTGAAAATAAGAAATTGAATTTCGACAGTATGATACAGAACGGTATAAAAACATCAAAACCCGCACTTTTCAATAACTTCTTTGAACTGATCTGAAACAACAACTTGAAAGACACTGGTATCTGTGTTTTTTGATGTTACACCTATTTCACACTTATTTGTTAGTGATTCCACGAATTTGGTATTTTAACATTTACTCAGTATTATCCTGCTGCTTTCTCTGAAAGTTTTACAGCTAATTCTGAAGTGGATATTACAGTGTTTGCCACCCAGGCTTCTTTCTGGTTATTGCTTCACTCCCCCCTCATCCTCTTGAGGGCAATTTCACTGATCTACAGCATTAGTTGGCTTCCTCAACTACAAGCTATAAACGTGCACATCCGTAACAGAAACAATTCTAACCTTAGTACAGTACTTAGTACAATACTAACCTTACTACAGTAGCTTTTCATACATTTGAGACAGAAAAATGTAACCAATATTGTCAATCACATGAGTATCGCCACGAAATGATGGAGTCTTACACTAAAACATGTAGAGAATCCATGGAGTTATCATAGGATCCTCAGAAACATGAAAGAAACCTTAATAAAATGCAAAATATACCTGCTTTAATATTTTTGTAACATAGTAAGAGGCAGCTGAACTAGCAAAGAAGCGCAAAAATCCTAAAAAGGGGCTAAAAATCTAAAAAATTTGTGTAAGATCTAAGAGAGTGTGCCTATGTAGTAAACTATGGGTACTGCTGTGGTCACTTGGATCTCAGCAATATTTGCAAGAAGCTTGATCTAACCCTTTCCAAAATTAAGTCAGTATTATTTTTCAGCAAATAACGTTAAGACATGATATTCAGCACCTTTCTTCGTGGCCACATACAGAAGTCTTTTCTGAAGACTGATCAATGAAGGCTAGCTCAGGCTCTGGAAAAACAGGCTGGCTGATGGCAGATCATTTCCCACTCAGGTATTTAGAGAGAAGTGATGCAGAAAATTACTAATTTATACTGCGTTAAAACACTTTGTTTCCAGTTTGCACCATAAAGTCAAGCATAAATGCTTTTCCATGTAAACACAATGGCCAAATATACAATGCTTGACTACTTGATGTCATATGAGACAACAGTTAATTATTACTTCACATAAAATGAGCTGCTTTAATTCACCTTGGCAGTTTGGGGGGTAGTAGAAAGAATGGTTGGACACAATTGCACGCTTCCATTCTGAATTCTTTGTCTAACAAATAACAGATATGCAGAGAGCTGCAGTAGAGCCAGGTGATAGTACCACAAAATTGTTGTTGCGAACTCAACCTTCTCTTTTTTTTAGCTTCCTGAGGTTGTTAAAAAAACAGACTGAGCTTTTTTTTTTTTTCCTTAGCTATCTGAATTACAGGAACTACCAGGGTTCAGTGTGAAGATAAGTGACTTTAGCAAAAACATCTTTGTGGACAAGAGTGCCTGAGCGCTGACATACTGAGACAAAAGCAAGTTAGATCCTGAGATAAGCCCTGCCGATGCCCACAAACTGCACAAGCATGTGTTTAGAGCACTCTGAGCACTTCTGTTTGCATGACTTCGCAGCAACTTAGGGCAGCAGTATTTATTGTATTCAAGTTCTAAAATTAACAGTTACAGAAAGGCAAAGATACCATTTTTTTTTCCTGAAATGCAAATACCAGATCCCCCACTTCATCCTTGGATAGCACCAATGCAAAGACTTCCTTTCCTGCAGGAAGGCTTTGTGCCATGCAGATATGCAGCGAAGGACCTATACACAACATCCAATTTTTCTATGTGCAGCCCCTTTGCCCACCCGTTCTGAAGCCTAAAACCAGAGCCGGCTTTCAAGGCTCCTTGTGAGAAACATGAGGACAGCCAGCCGCCTCAGAAGGGTGGCGTTGGCAGGGCTCGCCAGCACACACCCAACCGGGGACCCAGAAACAAGGCCACCCAGCTGGGAGATGGGAGTGTGGGTCTTGGGTTTTTGTAACGATACTGAGGAAACAACCCTCCTTTGATTTTAAAATGACTACATTTAAACATTACCGTATCCTAAAAGAAATTTCAAAATTTCCAGAATAAATTTGATGCTATTTTTTTTTTTGACAATCACATACTCCTGAGTATTGGGAACAGCCGTGTTTATAGAAATCAAGAAACTTGCATGGCCTCTGCTCTCTCCTTCCTCTGTGCAACATTCACTCCTTGACCATTTATCTTTAGGTTGTATTTCTACTGGCATCTAATTAAAAACTACAACATACACAGAAAAGAATGCCGTGACTTTCCCTGAAATAATAAAGCGGTGATGTTATATTATACATGAAGTGCATCTGTCAGCAAAGCAGTAAAACTGACTTAGATGACAAGGTATATGAAATTATCAAATGATCAAAACCTGTTTCCTCTGATCTCATTAAATTACAAATATCTTGCTGTTTCCACAAGAAAAAATGTCAAATTATTCAGTAACAACATGCTTTTTATATTTAAACTCTGAATTTTTTATTGTGAGAAATTCTCAGTCATTTGCAAAAGAGCAAAACCAAGGTTCCAATGTTTCTGATGAAACCACTACATTTTACAAATCTTGTTTTGAGAAAATTGAAGTGCTCTGGTCCAAGTTTTAATTCCTGAAATTTCAGGAAAATGAAACTAGCTTCTAAAGCTTTTTTTATTCTGTTGGCCTTTTTGGAAGAAATTTCACTGAAATGTATTCCCACAGAAAGCTTAGATTTTGTGAACATGTTTTCCAACAAAGCATCTCAAAATCTTTCTGCTAGTCTTACAATCAAGTTTCGATCTCTTTTAGCAATTTCCATATAGAGGCATACCAATCAGGATTTCAAAGGCATTATACTAATTTCAAAGCCTGATCATGCTGTGAACTAGCACTGCGTATCATTTAATTAAAATATTTGAACACTTTTACTGAACTTGCATACATCCATGTAGAATTTGGTACTGTCTGCTTTCTATGGGCTTAGCAAGTTTGGACGACTTTGAAGCATCCTCTCGCTGTAATTAATTTTAAACCACCTTAAACCACCAGGCTTATAGAAGACCCCCAAAATACTTCCCTTTAGCTCTCCAACTCCAGAATGCGTAAAGGTCGCACGTCATGTAGAGAGCAATGCAATCTGAAGTCTGTTCAATTTTACAGCTTCTCTTATTACTTGCACTTGAAAAAACAAACCTTAACTGCAGCTTAGCCATTTCTCCTAAACCTACCTTTCACATACTTTCTGTTTTGTTCATTTCCTAGCATAGGCATGCTGTTCAATACTGAAGCTCAGCATGTTCAAGCTGTAGAGACACGGAATAAAATTTACCTCTCCCAGGCATGAAGACTTCCGCAACACCTATAACTTTTGGCACAGCTATGGCAAAAGCAACTAAAAATGCATTCTGACTGACAGGTCTACGCAGGAAGAACACTGCAAATGCATAGCACGGTCAAACGGGTTAAATTAGCTGTTTCCAATCCCAGTTATACAAATCTCCCATACTTTTTTCCCTCCCAACAGAAGCTGGAGACCATTTTTAAGAAAGGTTGGAGGGCAGAAAGGGTTCACCTTTAAAAAAAAAAAAAATCAGTTTTATCAACTTTACTACAAATGTGAGGTCTGAATGGATTACCTTAAAAGAAGTAAAATTTCCATGAAATTATAAAGTCATTGCTACCATAGATTTCTGTTATATTTAAATAAGGAAAAACTTCCTGCTTCAGAAAATTTAAAGAATAAAAAGAACACTTAAAAATACAAGTTGACCTTGAAACTTCAACACATTGCTTCTGGTAAGGAAACAGAGCATTTGCACACTAACTCACTCTAGATGTATACATTTAAGTTGTTCTGTGCATTCCAGTGTTTTATTCTCTCAGAAGAAGACAAAGAACACACAGAAATAGCTGTCAAATGTAAAGGAATTACTTTGTTTTGGATGCAATTTTACTCTGCTGCCTTTACTTTCACTGTAGAGAAAATGCCTATTTCTGCTTTTGGTCAGCGTGGGATCTGTTCTGGGCAGCTTCACTGACATCAGTACAAGCATACCAGTATCAAATTTGTATAGAAACCAAAGCAAATATGTAACTTTACAGTCCAGCGTGCACCCCCAAGTGCCCCAAAACAGCAGACAGAAGCCTTACGTATAAATGTCCATTTATGAAAATCTTGTACAAGCCACCTCAACTCAGATGCAACAGTCAATCAGTACTTGTTCTGCAAAGTAGACTTCTATTTATTTTTTTTTTAACTTAAGTATCTAATAAGTTCCTCTTTTGTCACTCAATGTGCATTTTCTATAGCTATTCTGAAGCACATATATCACTGATTAAGCCATAGCAAAAGCAGCAAACGGGTTTTACCATTAACTTCCAATGAAATAAGCAGGTGTAAATCCATGCATTCCTGAAGTCAGACCCACAACCGACAGACTCAACCTGAATTTCTCTCTGCTACCCGACTTTCTAGTCTTTCTGTTCTAACTCTAACACTACACAAGTTACCTGTAGCATATCTGTCTGCGGCTTTCTGTCTAGATTGGTTGACGTGAGTCTGTAGACCTTAACATGACAAGGAAAATGGAAAATGGAAACTGATACTGAAGACCATCAGCTCCAAGCATCTACCACCCTGAAGTCAGCAAGAAAACTTCCAGCATCTTCAATGGAGTGGATCAGGTGTTTGGCTGTCATCCTGCATCACACCCCTACCAATCTCAAATAGCAAAGCATGACTATGTACAGTATGTCCATGTTACTGGGCATTTTTATCCTCCTTTGTGAAAAAATTAATCAGGCATACATTGTTCTTTTTTATTATGTTACAAATATCACTATTTCAAGCCATTTACACGAAAATTAATTAAAGGGTGCTACACCAGAAACACAGATCTCACTCTTGAGCTTAGCAGAGGCTTCCTCAAATAGCCAATATTAAGTTCATGTCAGGCCAAGATTTGAAACAAAACAAATTTGAAAGCCTCAAAGTTGAACACCTCACCACAACACTCACTGTAAAGTTTCACAGTTGGCTTAAAACAGCTTAAGCGCACTGGCACTTCCCTAAACTGCACTTGAGCATCTGCACTTTCTGCTCTGTCCCTTGCTTTAAGATTAGCACAGCTATGACTATGAAAATTATGTGTTTGTTAGGATTAGTTTAAAACCAAATCATTTTCCTTATTCAACAGACTGCATGTATACATACCGCACAAGGGAAGAAACAGGACTGAAGGGAGGGCAGGATGATTACTTTGAGCAACAGCCCACATTTAAACCAAGCTAATCATAAAAACCATATCCTTACTTGCCTGGTGCACAGAAATATGAGAACCTAATGGACTCAAGAAGTACACAGTTAAGATAATGTTTGTAAGCAAAGGTAGGACCTTCGTGGTCTTTCCTAAATAATGGCTACCTAATCTGCTCACTCTTATCCCCTGTCCCGTACCAAACAACATTTTATTTTTTTTCTTTCACAGATGATGCAACTGGTAACCAGTGAAACTTAGAGCTAATGGCTTTCGAAACTACTGCTTCTACCGCAGATTTGAAGGACCTGTGTAGTTAAAACTTAATTTTTTTCATCTATATCAGCACACCACTAAACCATCACAGATAGCAGCTGAGAAAGTTTGACAAAACCCAGAAACATAAGCAATTGGTAAGCACGAGAGCATATGCTGCTGGCCACCACCCGGACCTCACTGTGACCTTTGCGGTCTTTAACATTAGCACAGATACGACTGTGGAAATTATGTATTTGCTAGGATTAGTTTTAAACCAAGGAATTTTCCTCATTCAGCGGACCACTTTTGTGGCCTAAAAGTACCTGGGGGAACCTAAACCCTATTGCACGGATGGCTCACTGGAAACTGCAGCGGAAAGCTTCTGATCTCGATGCAGATCACTGAGATCAGGGGAGAGATTCCAGTCTCCCCTCTTCTGACAGGGTCACACCAGCATCTCCCAGAATGGCTTAACTCTTCCAGGAAGTCTATGAAGAAAGATTCACATGATGAAACCGGTTCTGTCATGACAAATGTCCTTTCAACCAAGCTTAAGACCTTGAAGATGCTTATCTGATGGAAAAATGACTTCTTCTTTTTTAATTTACACTACTTTAGTTGTTTTTGATTGTCCAACTCTATTACTTCCAAGATTTCAGCAGAAAATTAAAAAAATCATGTGAGAAGCGTGTCCTTTGTCCCTCCTCCAAAGTTTTGACACGTGCACTTACCTTGTAGGTATCATCGGATTGCCACGCTGAAAATGTAACTGCTGAAAGTGTGCAATGCAACAAAAAAATTCGTAAAGTGCTTAATTTGTGTCAGCAAACTTCAGAAAAATGGGCTGGAAGGAAAGAGCAGTTGTGGGGGTGAAGTCTGCTGAAGTATTTCTAATACTGTTTACCAGTACTAATGACATGCTACATAATCATTTAAGTGATCTTACGATGCAGAATTTAAAGAGGTTATCTGCTGACTTACACTTTTAGAAAGTAATCATTCTTCACATTAATCAAGTCCAAGTTCTGCTTTTTGGCAGCAGTTCTCCCCAGACAAGCATTTTCATGTCAGTATTTATCTATACTAATTAGCTTACCAGCTTGAACAACTCTTACGAAACTGTATTTTTTTCCTAACTTCTTACATTCCAGTTTTGTGAAGGAAATCAAACTAATTCCATGTTTTTTTTCAACTATATGAATTCACATAAATCTTACAGAATGACTATGGCAAATTCTTTCAATAGCTTCATAACGCTGTCCTTTACAGAAAAGAGAACAGGAATGTGACTGCGGGCTTTGTGCTGTCTCTGACAAGCAGAGGTTAAAATCCTCTGGTATAAAGGCGGAGGCCTCCATTCTGTCAAACTGCAAGAGGTTGCAAGCACTTGATCCAGTGGCTGCAAGTAATTTGGCATGGAAGTGAAATATGTCTTTAAGACCTACATGGATAAATACCAGTTATCCTGACATGGAACCAGCCTACCTCAGTCCTGGCAAGAGAAGAATACACGCTGGGCAAAAGCTTACACTAAAGACCTGAAAAATAACAAGTAATTACCTTAGAAGCTAAACAAATTATAATCTTCTTTCTACAAGTTCTGCCTGTCCCCATTTCATCCTGTATGTTTGGAATAGCTTCCAAAATAATTCATGAAGCGTCTTCCATTTCCTTCCCATCATTCCTAGTATTTGCTTACTATGGCAGCTGATTGTTTCTTTCATGAAAGTCATGTTTCTGCACTTGCAAAGTATTCTGAACACAAATTTTCTGTCATTAAAGATTTTGCAAGTTTCTGGCAATTCCAGTTAACCTTTGAATTTCTAATCCTATGATTTATAAAGTATAAATTTGAGTAGAGCCAGAATATGCTACAGTCTTAGGGAAAGCTATTTTACATATTTCTTGTATACAAAGGGGAGAGAAATCTCAAATACTGATAATATTTCAGTCATATTTGCAGAATGGTTGATAAACGCCTTTTTTTTTTTTTAAGTTCAAAGAAAATGCAAACAACAGTTCAGGTATTTCATTTTAATTAAGGCATCTTTCTTCCCACCCAACATTTAAGAAATTCATTTCATCCTATTCTTACCCATTAAAAATAACATTGCTAAGATTGTTTACTAATCCTTTTTCCATTTGCCTTCCCTCAGAACAATGTCGGTGTTCATTTTTCAAGCTTTTCATCTTTATGATCCTTTACCTTTTATTCCATCCCTTTAAAACCGCTCAATCCAAAAGCTTAAAGCTTGAAAAGATTTAATGTTATCTAATCACCTACTAACCTACTCTATATCAACTATACTTATATGTTGTAATCATCTGAGGTCCAACACACTTTAAAGGACGTTGAATACACTACAGTATACCTGAAGAAGTTTTCCTGAATTAATTTATAAAGCACTGCTCCAAACATCTCCTTGGGATTTATCTGGATACCTGTTTTAAACCGCCAACTCACAATGTCACTGTCCCTAACAAGCAGCTATACAAAGGGCTCCTACAGATACTGTACAGCCTCTGAAAAATGCTATGCTACAGAGTAGCAGAAGCATTTTTGATCATCTTTCAGAGTTTTCCGTCTTGCCACGTGGCCTCATTAAACTACTCCAAATATGCAACAGAATGGCAATTTTGTTCTTTGTCCAAAGTAATTTCTTCCTTAAAGTTAGACTATGTAAAGGGCAGAGGCTTAAATCGGCAGCCCCTAACACACAGATGTGCACACTGTTCGTAACTACAAAACCTGACAAATTAAGAATTGAGGCTGGCAGGGAGGGCTAAGTAGGTGTTGCATCTCCTAACTGCTATTGCTGCATATATCAGAGAGAAGCAGGGGGCACCATTTTAAACGTATCAGATAACAAATGACATGTTATCAACATGTCATCAATATTTGACCAAATTATTGCTTGCTCCCTCCAGATATCTTCATAATCAAGTTCTCAGAAAAATTTACTTTGCGCATCAAAATTTCTCAGAACATAAGCAAAAACTTCTGCTAGGATTTTCCTGAGTTGCACAAAAAAATGCAACTCAAAAAGCTTTGTGCAAATATTTATCAGTCATCTGTTAGTGGCCTAAAACACTGCTGTAACTGTTTATACCTATTTACAATACAAATGACCGATTTGCATATCCCACTACACCATTTACATAATTCTAGGTAAGCTTCACATGTTCATTAGCGTAACTGGAACTTTGAGACAACAAAGCTTTTTTCACTGTTAGACACTGCACATTTCTATCAGTGCTGTTACAAAAACTACTTGCAAACTTGTGATATTTTCTGAAATAAAATATTCTAAAAATATCTTCAGAGCTTGTATGACATACTCCAGGATATGGTTCTGCACTTTTCTCCATCAAAGCTTACTTTCCAGGAAACTTTTCCCCAAACCCTGTTCCTAAAGACTTTTATGCAAAATCAAAATGAAACAAGAAAAAAAAAAAGTTCAAATTAGGAGCTTTTTAAAGATTCTCCAATTTTCTCATTAAGTCTCTTAAGAATTTCCCCTTTAAATTAGAGTATGTGTAAAGCCTCAAGTAGTCTTACGGAGGATTACATTATGCTAATGGGTACTGCGATGCCTGAGCACAGTCCCAACAGCAGCACTTAAGATCTGAAGTTCCACTTCAAAGGAGAAGGGGTCCCAGCTAGGAGAGAGAACCAACAGAACATACTTATTTGCCTCTTAGTTACTTAAAAGTGACAGCCAACATATGTTGGTTTTCCTTTCCATTTCCATCAGCTTTTACATAGTATTCTGTAATAAAAAATACGTTCTCTGTGGTCTACTTCTCTTTATAATATTAGGTATAAAGGACAGTATAGGAAACAGCAAGGAAGAGATCTTATGTAACTGAAGTGGTCCAAAGAAACTGCTTATTTGTACGTGGACATGCAACACCTGTTGTGAAGAAGTGTTTCAAAATGGAATATGCTACCCCACACTCCTAGAATTTGACTAAAAGTGGCATTTTTAAAGTATGATTAGCATAATCACTGCACATATTTTTAAGAAAAAAGAACCACAACAATCCATTGTGCTTGAGTTTTTTAGACACTGCAGTTACAAAATACCTTTGCTGTACTTATATTTGGGTCTAAAAGCCTTTTCTCCACGAATCTAAGGGGTGAAGGAAAACACAAAAAGGTCTCTAGCAGCCTAAATTTAAACAAAAGGAGAGAAATTGCTTCCTCTTTTTGAAAGCAGGAAAGGAACAGTTGTGTTTCCTATAAAGGAAATTCAAACAATTCTAAAGAGAAGAGAGAAGCATTTCAGATGCATAGGAATGAAGAACTCTTACTTTACTCTGAGCTTCCTTTTTCGTTTATAAGCAATTATGCACAAATTATTTTAACTTTGAGAACCTAAGAAACTCACAAGCACAAATACTTTAGCTTCTGTTGCCTTTTTTTTTTTTCAAAGAATATTTGAAAGACTTTTGGCACCTATGTATTAGAACATAGCTAGAAAAAGAAATGTAATCCAGAAAACTGGTTATAAAAGGTCAGTCAAACTTTCAGTAGAAAATATTTAGTTTTCTTTTAACTTTTACTTGTAATTGGTATGTGCAGTTTCATTTGCATCAGGCCAACCAGTTTCCTGATAGAGCAGGAGTCTTACTGGCTATACAACAATCATCCAGTATTAGTCTGACTAAATAAAAATCATCTGTTCACCATATAATACTCATTTTAAGACTTGTCGACTACACTAGCGTTTGTTTGTTGTTTCTTTTTTTAAGGAAAAAAGGGAATTTTCAGTGTGCTAACTACTTCACACTGTCTCCACAGAAACGTCTGAACAGGCAGCTACTGAAAGGTAGCTGAAAAGGTCAAAATTCACAGAATGACTGAAGGGCTGAGGATGGAAGGGACCTCT
>VXAA01004421.1:57610-103818 GCA_013399115.1 Anseranas semipalmata | reverse complement strand
GGGCGGCAGCGCAGCAGGTAGGGTGCTCCGGTGCTGCCCGCGGCACCGAACCGAGCCCCGGGGGCGTTGCGTGGCCCGGCCGGGGCCGGTGCCACCGTGCGTCGGTGACCCGCCGGTGCTGCCGCCTCCCGCAGCCCCCGCTCCGCGCCGGTAGCGGCTTCGGGGCGACGCTGGATCGAGATCGAAGCTGCCCCCGTCGCCGGCCCCCGCTTCGCTCCAACCCGCAGCGAAACACGGAGCCGGGCGGCAGGGCTCGTCTCCAGCTCGTCCCGCAGCTCCGCATGGCGCTGGCCGGGGGCACGGAGGCTTTGAGTCCCGTGGAGCCCTAGCCTCTCCCTGCACGAACCGGAGGCTGCCCCGGCACCGGGACTCAGCCCGCTGGAGGTGATGCCCTCTGTCTGCTCGCCCGAGAATCCCGGTGGGATGCCAGGCGGTGCCCGGCTCGACGCTCCTTACATCGCAGCCCGTTTGTCACCATGGTTCAGGGTCTGCGTTTGGGTGGGCGGCAAAAGAGCCACCGGCGTAGCCCGCGGGTGGCACAGGACTCCGAGCCAGGGCTGGGATGTGGGCTCCTGCCTCTCCTTCCAGTTCCCACTGCAGTCAGACAGCTTATTTCGGGTCGGGCTTTAGACGAAGGCTCAGATGTGACCGTGGGTAGCGCCAGCATCTTTGAATTCAGGTGGCGAATTTACATATATAAACGTGTGGGAACGCTCAGGCGCAAAGTATCCTGTGATCGCAGGGAGGAGAAGACTTCCTTGGGTGAGCGGCTGCTGCGGTAGGCGCAGAGCGGGTTTGTAAACGTCTCCCTTGCGAAGATGGTGCCTGTCATAGCGAGGGTCTTGTTTCCAAAGGGCTGAGACAGTTCTCAGCCTCTCTCAGAGGTGAGAGACGCTTTAGCAAGTGGAGAAGTCGGATTATAAGTAAATCGCTGGATTTAACTCTTTTTCCAGGGGGCTGCGTAATCTGTGGAGGAGAAAGGAGCAAAGAAAGCGCTTGCAGCGTAGTTCTGGGGCTGGTGGGTTGCGACTTTCCCTCTTTCCTCCTTAGGGCTGCAGCGTGGAGACCGTTGCTTTGCAGTTGGGAAGGCGGGCCGAGTTCTTAGGAAAGATGCCACAAAGCCAAAAGTATGAATACTTTGCCATGGATGGACATTTGCAGCAGGGAGCTTGTGGCATCTCTCCCCGAAGGAGCCAACGGGCCAAGGAGCTGTTAGGAGCCATGCTCTAATGCGTTGTGTAACTCATCACTCTCCTGTGGCGTTTCTTGCCGTGCCGCTTATTTTAGTCCAAATTTAGGAGCAAGTCGTCATTCAGTCCGTGCGATCCCCAGCGTTACGGATGTTCCACTAGCGCAGGGCTGGCTAAGTACTGGTCGACGCGAAGCCGAGCCCCGCAAGGTGAGGCCAAGCTGGAGCAGAGCGCAGCCACCCGCTGCCCTGTCCTCCTGTCCTGCAGGAGGAGCCCGGCAGTGCCGTGCCGTCGTGGCCATCCCCCGGGTTTAGGAGTTTTAGGAGCTGCAGGGCACTGTCAGCGAGCTCGGGCTGCCCCTCTGCGGTTTCTTCAGCTGATGCTGCTTCTTCCACTAGAGCTTCACCTGGAACCCTCTGTTTTTATTAAGCCGCTAGTCAGGAGTCTCAGGGCTGTGACGTGCTGGTTCAAGGCACCGACTTGGTTGGAGGGGAGCTGCGCTCATTCTGTTTCCCAAATAAAGGCTCCTCCACGTTGAGGCTGGATGCGGGGTCCTCCTCTGCCTGCCTGGGTGGTCACGCTGGATGGAGGAGCCCTTCCTCTCTCCTTTCGTTGCCAGCGATCATTCGCTTACTCGATTTCCTGTAGCTCTTTTTTCCGTAAACTCACATTTTTGCTTTCCCTCTGCCGTTTGTCATGCTTGATCTGTGGTGTGTGTCTTTTAGGGGGGAAGCTGTGCTTTTCTTTGGGAGAAGAGTCTCAGAGCGGTGCTGTTGTGCAGCAGGGGCAGGTTTACAGGCAGAGTCTGTCCTCGGGATGTCTGGAGCCGGGTATTTTATTATTTTTAAAGCTGAGTGAGACACGTGTGCTGCATATAGGCAGAATCTGGTTCAGCTGAGTGTGAAACATGGGCAGCAATCCGGCTGTGCCGGTGCTGAGGCTCTTGGAAGGGGATTTCAGACTTGAAAGAGGAAGCAGCCTCCCCCAGCAAGAATTATTTGCCCTCGCTTCAGTGTAGCTCATAGCATGCCGCTGATCTGCCCGGTGTGAGCCGAGTCAGTCGCAGCCCCTTTGTGCCTCAGTTTCCCCAGCCTTTAAGCCTGCTACTCTGAGGCGCACTGAGCTGCTCTGTTTGCAGGGGGCTTGGAGGGGCACCCCGAGGTGCGGCTCGCTCCCGTTAACGTAGCGAAGGGAGCTGGAAACAAGTCTCCTTCAGCCTACGGCCCTGCTCTGATAGGCTTTGTGCCCCCATCCGAACTCATGGCCTTCCCCAAGGCAGAGCAAGATGTAGAAGGCCATCGGTGCTGAGCAAAACAAAAAGTAATGCAGTGTAATAGGGACCAGATGTCTTAGTGAGGCTTCATCCTGCACTCTTGGTTGTTTGCCAGGGCTAATATTTCTTATTCAAGTCAGGCAGGAGTGAGACTTTTTCTTTCCTGTAAAGCCACAGCTCTGTTCCAGTAGATCTCCCTTTGCTTTTGTCACTTCTTGAAGGAACTGTGCACTTGAATTGCTTCACTGACACGCTGCTGCTTCATCTGTAGTTTCTGTGCTAATAGGGGCTTCCCTTTATTTTGTATTTAATCACCGACTTCAGTGCAGTTCTACCAGAGAGAAACTTGGCCCGTTACGGCTGTGGGTGGAGGATGAGCCACATGAATTCAGCTCAGCCTGTTTTCCAGACTGTATTGCTTCATTGTGTGGAGCTGATGGGATTTTTATCCCTGTTGAGAGCAGCGATTTGGAACAGGGGAGTTACGCTGAGCCTCGGAGCTGCGGAGGGAGGTAAATAGTACATTGTAATACGTTTAACAAATGGTGATGTGACTCACAGAAGAATGCAGAGAGGTGCAGGAGGCAGGGAGTGAAGTCCCTCACCGGGAATTTAGGGAGCGCTAGGAGCGGAGATGTGTCCTTGGCAGGCTCCGAACGGCCCCGCCGCCGGGATGTCGCTGACGGAGCTGGGTGTGTCGGCGCTGGGGGGGCTGAGGAGCAAAACAAAAACGCAGCGCGCTGGTTTCAAAGCCGCGTCTGCGGTGCGGAGGTAACCCTGCAGGCCTGCGGGTGGATTTATCTTGCGCAGTTCCTTAATCCAAGTTTAACCCACTCAGCAGTTGCAAATCTCTGCCTGGCCGTCTCTTCGTGGGCGCAAGGCAAAGCATCGCGCTCTGGATCAACGTGGCAAAAGAATTCGGGAGTTTGGGCTGGCCATGGGAAAGTCGGTGGTTGCAGTGAGTGCATTTTGAAGCGTAGGTGCCTAGAAAGCATCGAGAGACATTGTGTGAATCTGGTTTAGGTGCCAAGCCAGATCCAGCCTCTTCCATGAACATTAAGGAGGTTTTATGTCCAGATCTCCATCACGTGCTGTCTTGCTGCACAGCCAGCGCAGGGGAGCACTGGGACTTCTGCGTGTTTGAGACTGTCTGACCAAATAAATAAGGAGAATGTAAATGTTCCTTCTCCTGGGGTTTGGGACGTGGCCACCCGTGCACCTCGGGTCCCTCTGCAGTCGGTGGGAGGGAGGGCGGGCAGGGCGCTGCCTCTTCCCCGGTGTTTTGGTGGCTGTTTCATCGGCTCCTGCAGTTCTGCATCCAATAAACACCTTCTGGAGCTAGTCTAGAGAAATACTAGTTGCTTTGCTGAATCTTCATTGCAAGACAGGTTTACATCCTGCTTGGGGTGCCGGACAGGAAATAAGAAGGAGCAAAACTGGCAAGACGGAGGAGCAATTAGCCTCTTCCTGCGCCTTGCTGAAGATGGAGCTCTGGGAGGTGAAGCGCTTTGCAGCGAGGAACTGGGACCTGGCCGTAGGTTTCCTGAGCTGGGAAGCTCTCTTTGCTTTTTGCATTGGGTTACAAATGGGCAATTGGTGGGGAGAGAGGTCTAATGGCATCGTACCTGCTTTTTCCCCCCTCTGCAGCCTAACGAGAAGGATGCTTAAGCGTTCCCCTGCATCGGATAGGCAGTCCGGGGCGCCGACAGCCCCGCGGTGGTGCTGCCGGTGTGAGCTGGCAGGGAAGGCACCGCTGTGCCACGGCTCAACAGAGACTACTGCTGGCCTCTGAAAACACGGTTTCACACCGTGTTTCTCTACAGACCCTGCCTGGATCACGCTGAAGGGTCTCCTTTTTGCCGGCATGGTGCTAATTTAAAAATTGCATCGTGTGGGCTATCATGGGGTAAGGCTGGACTCGCCGAGAGGGAAAAACAACTTCCATGTGCTTGCAGGGTCTTTAGGATCTAATGACCACAAATATTTGAAGCATGTGGGATTTGGACCAAAGGCAATGGCAAGCACAGAGGAAAATGTCATGTAGTACTGCTGTGCGGGCCGAGTGAAAGATGCTATTCATATTAATTCAAAGTGCTGAACTTTGGTCAGGCTCTTTCACCCCGTCGTTAGAGCGTAAGTGCTTTTAAAACAAGAGGAGGAAACTGGTCTCTGGAAGCTGGCATGAACACCTGGATGTGCCGGTGGTGGTTTCGCTCGCTTGCGATATGGAGAGAGCAGCGCTGCGGGTTTCCTCCCCGAGCACCGGGAGCCGGGCCAGCGCGGTGCCGGGGACGCGCCGACCCAGATAGCAGCACCGGCCGTTCGTCCCGGCACGCCGCTGCCCTAATTAGCCTGGCAGGGACGCGGCACGGTGTAAAGCAGTGCCTCTGCTCCCAGCGGTCCTGGAGCAGGCGGTGAAGTAATTGCATCGGGAATAACGAAGTGCTTCAACCCTGCGATGATGGCAGTAGGGGAGCTGCAGAGGGAGAATCCTCCCGCTGCCTTTGGGTGAATAACCGGGTATTAAAACCGAGGAAATGGGATTGAGATGGAGCTGGGTGCCAGCCTGCCCTCAGGAAGGGCATCGAAGTGCCCCCGACCGCTGGTTTATCCCTGGATCATCCCTGCGGTTTGCAGCGCGTGGTCCCCCCGCCACGCGCAGGTGTGATGCCGTAAGCGCCAGTGTCCGAGCTCATCCTCGAGGGTTTATGCTGCAGGCCAGCAGATGAACCTGTAATCGCCTGTAAAAATAAACAGATAAAACAAGGGCAATAAATCAGTGGGGGAATACCTCGTTGCAAGAACCTGCCGGCGCGGTTTCTGGGGTCAAAATTGGGGCTGGGGGTCGCGGGGCGAACAGAGAGGCAGAAAATTGTTCAGTGAACTTTTTTCCCAAAGACAGTAATTTTTTCCACCGTGTTGGACATGAAAAGCAGGAGGGAATTGGCAATCTGCTTGCAGTGCTTAACATTTGTAAAAGGCATTGTGCCCTTCTGCTGATCACGAGCTGTCTTGTTGTATCGTATGAGCAATAAAGGGAAGCAGTCAGAGCTGCAGTAATGATGTTAGATTGAATAGAGTGCCTTATTTTATTTTTAGAGGGCGATTTCACTTGGCGCTGGCCTTCTTTAATTCTTGCTGCCTATCCATAGAGATGCACTGCTGCTATTCTTATCAAGATGGGAAACCAGGAAGTGTGTTCAGTCCCGCATTTATCTTACTTATTTTTAAAACATAATTAGGCGCTAATCATTAGCGAGGATACGTAATCTGGGCATTAGTGCCTGGACTTTGAGAATGGGGACCTTGTTGCAACAAAAACCTTGGTTCTTGCTCTGGAGCCGCATGCGCTGGCTCTGCACGGAGCACGGGCCTGGGACGGTTGGGAGATTTTGCCTTCAGAGCACCGAGTGCTGGGATCAGCATCAGTCCCAGAGGGAAGGTAAATGCCTAAAAGCTGTGCGCGGGATAAACCACCTGTTCTGCAGCAAGCAGCAGAGCCACGGGGTGCACCCAGCTGGTGACCCTCTAATCCCATGGGTGGCCACACAGCATTGCAGGATTCCTTTCCTGGTGTGCATAAAACAACCTGGTTATTTTTTTTTTTTCTCTCTTTCTCTTTTTGGCTTGCTCAGTTTTTTTATTGTCATGGTAACAGGGAAATTTTGTGTAGTGGCTGATGGATGCTTGCAGCTCTTTGAAACCTGGGTGGCAAGGGCACCAAGAAGACCTTTAAAACCCAAGTGACCACCTTGGCGTTGCACGCGTTGGCTTGGCCGCATGGGTCCGTTCTGTCTGGACAAAGGCTTTTTGGAAAGGTTTGCACCAAAGCTCAGCTCTCTGTACATCCCAGACTGGATTCCTGCTTTCCCACCTTCAGACTGGAAGCAGGCTAGAAGCTCTGTCCCGCACAGACTGCGTCCCTGACTCCTTTTTGTCTTGTTTTCTTTTCAGCTCTGAAGCGTGCAGACCCGCCACTGCTATGGGAGACTCTGTTGGAGACCCGGCCCGAGGGACAAGCTTGGACCAGGCACCCGGCTCCGCGCCGCAAGGGAACAGCGGGACGTCCCTCAGCGTCATCGCGGAGGGTGTCGGGGAGCTGGCGGTTATCGACCCCGAGGTGGCGAAGAAAGCCTGCGAAGAGGTCCTGGAGAAGGTCAAGCTGATGCACGGCGTTTCCTCGGACAGCTTGACAAAATCAGTCGATGGCAGCAGGGCAGAGCGCGCCCCGCGGACTGCTGTGGATTTGGCTAATGGAGACATCGTGGAGGGCTGCGAAATCAAGTGCTTGGACGATCTGCCCAGCACGGCCTCTAAGATCCAGGAGGAGGACGAGACCATGGCCAACACGGTGAAAACTGCCCGGAAGCGGCAGAAGAATAACTCTGCTAAGCAGTCCTGGCTCCTCCGACTCTTTGAATCCAAACTCTTTGATATCTCCATGGCCATTTCATACTTGTACAATTCAAAGGAACCTGGTGTGCAGGCTTACATTGGGAATAGGTTGTTCTGCTTTAGGAACGAGGAGGTGGACTTCTACCTGCCACAGCTACTCAATATGTACATTCACATGGACGAGGACGTGGGGGATGCGATCAAGCCCTACATCGTGCATCGCTGCCGGCAGAGCATCAACTTCTCCCTGCAGTGCGCCCTGCTGCTGGGTGCCTACTCCTCGGACATGCATATCTCCACCCAGCGACACTCCCGCGGGACCAAGCTGCGGAAACTCATCCTCTCGGATGAGTTGAAGCCAGCTCACAAGAAGAGGGAGCTGCCGTCCCTGAGCCCAGCGCCCGACATGGGGCTGTCTCCTTCCAAAAGGACTCACCAGAGGTCCAAGTCGGACGCCACAGTTACCATCAGCCTGAGCAGCAATCTGAAGCGCACAGCCAGCAATCCCAAAGTCGAGAGCGAGGAAGAGGTAATGTCAGGGCTCCCCAAAACTCAGCCTGGGAGGGGATGCCCGCAGGGACGCACTTGTGTGGTTGGTTCTCATCTCATAGCTCCTCTGCTGCAGGATTGTTATCCTAGTTGCTGCAAAGGAAGTTTTGATTCCTCTGTAAGCAAACCGGTGTTAAAATTCACACAGAGGAGAGCTGTTGGTCTGGCTCCGGTGATGTCTGGGGGACCGGGGCTTCACTCTGGTGTCCAAGCGTGTGTTGGTGCAGGCTGGCGTTTTGGCTGTGGCTGGGGGCTCCGAGGCTCCCTGCAGCCTCCCCATCCCGAGCGGTTCCCCTCCCTGTCCCCGCAGCTCGCCAAGCTCATCGCTGCCACGCCGAGCAGTCCCCGTGGGGTTCATCAGGGAGGGACGCGCAGGCAGAGCTTCTCTTAAATTTCATTTCCATAGAAAGCCGGATTCAAGGAGACGTTGCTTTTATCTGGAGGCTCGGAGGCACTTTGCGAGCGTGGGAGTGACGCTCCTCTGGTTTCGCTCGAGGAAGCTGAGGCTCCGAAGGGGGAATTTTCTTGGTGTGAGGGGAAGGGAGGATGTGAGATGCTTGGCAGATAAGGCAGAAAACTGGATTAGGAGGACTGAGTTGCTTCCTATGATGTTGAATTCCCACCCCACTTGGGCAACTAAGTCGGTGTCTCTCTTTTGCAATCTGAAGCCATCTGATTGCTGCTGGAAATCTGATTTCCTCCTTGTCCCAACCTGTTTGAGTTTGGCAACGGCGAGGCCTGTTTGTAGGAAGGGCGCTGGGCGACCGAGGGCTGGGAGCTGCTTCTGGCGCCTGGGGCTCGGGTGCTCCGGAGCGCGTGGGTGCGCGGGGATGCTCCCGCCCGCAGCTGCAGCCGCTGCTCACGCCCCACGCTCTCCGGTGATAAATAGGCTGTGGTGGTGCTCACCCACGGCCATTGCTTCGTGATGAGCTCGGCTTTAGATTTCTGCTGTTTTATCACCGCTCCGAGGCAGTGCGAAGCTGGAGGGGCTGCACAGCACAGAGGGGACGCTTCCAGTTTCCAGGGTTGGGTGCTGATGCAATTGATTGCCAAAGCAAAGAGTGATTTAGTAGGTGAACTCAAGCATACGTGTGTTACACGTCTTCCGAACCTGTACAGCTCTAGTGTTTATTGTTAAGTGTCAAAAGGTAATCCATGCAACTTTGTTTTGGCTTTGCTGCTGAGCTGCTGTACCAGTGCATGCGTGAGCCTCTACACCCACACACAGCGCGAGCCATTGCTTGAGCAGGGCTTCTCCCAAAGAGAATGCAGATTATTCACTTCACACATCTGCTGATAGTGGGATTTTTGGAGCAAGAGGGTAAGCAACATCCTCGGGAGCGGGCACGCCCTGGTTATTGGAAAAGAGCTGGAAGAAGAGCTGGGATTTTTTATTTCGCTGCTTTTTTTTTTTAAGGGCTGATGTTCTTAGCACGAGCATCAGCCTGAGAGGGTGGGAGATGCCGGGCTGAGACCTGGGCGCGGGGTGGGAGAGGAGGATGGGGAGGTGAGCTGATGCTGAGCGGAGCAGAGCAGAGCAACGCCTCTCCCCTGCCCTGTCGCCAGCTCGGAACAGGCTCGCGATGGCACGGGCATGGCTCGCTCGGCCTTTCCCACGCACGTGGACTGCGTTCCAGGCAGCTCCTTTCCTGGGTCCCTGCCTCGTGTTGAGACCTTGACAGCCGACTTCCTCGCTGCTCTGTCTAGACACAAGGATCTCGTGATGGTTTTCGTAACAGTGGAGGATTTCTTGGCTTTCCTGCCTTGCCTAAGATTCCCTCTGCTCCGCACTGTCTCATAAATTGTTGAAGGGGCCACGTGCTCTGCTGCCTGTGTGAAACTCGGGGACTGCACATTTGGAAATGGACTTGAAGGAGGGTACAGAGCCGCAAAGCGTCTGTCGGCCGGGCTGGAAATGCTTTGGCCGGTTGCAAGCTAAAACCACCCTGCCCTGCTCCCGGGCTAAAACCCAGCCGGCCGCAGGGCACGCAGCGTTTGGGGACGGGTAAGCACATCTTCCACATCTCTCCCCTTCGCCTGCGCGGTCGAAAACAACTGGCTGATGGAAAGCAGGACGTGCCGAGGTCTCGTGCTCGCACTGGCTGCAGCTGCTCGAATAATTGAAACCGAAGCTTTACATAAATTATAGATGAAAGGAGCACTGAGAATAGTTTCTCTTGGCAATGTTTGAAACATATTTTGATCTAGAGGGCACGCAAGCTGTTTAAATGTTGCGCAGCAATGGGGATACTCGAGGCGCCGTAAGAGCTTTCCTGGCCTCTGAATATCCCTAACCAGCTTCTTGGAGCTGTGTTATTTCAAGTGCTTAGTGTTACTGCCTTTATTTGAAACGAGCAATCCCCTGCAACCAGTGCCTTCCCTGGGGGCGGTGGGGTGGGCTCTCGGGGCAGGACCGCTGCTAGACCTGTGCCGGGGTGGTGCTGCTGCTGGTGGCGAGCTCTGTGCCTGTCCCGGGCATTTATTTTGGGGCCGTCCCTGGTGTGAGTTCCAGCAAATTCTGGGCTACTTTAATCTACAAGTTGTTTTCCCTTGGTCTGGGAGACCGGCAGATGCAGTAGGACCGGCCCTGAGCTTGTCCCCTGGTCTCTCTTAAGTTTGAGATTTTGCAGCAGTAAAATTTTGCAGCTCATCTCTGTTCATCTGGGGGTTCTTCTGCTTCCTGTGTGCTGCTGGTCTCTGCCACCAGCGTCCGAGACATCGAGTCAGGGGTCGAGAACCTGCTGGGAGGAGGAAAAATCAACTCGTGGTGCCGAGAGCAGCTGCGGGGGTGCCTTGAAGGGTCGTCAGAGTAGAAAGCAGTGTGAGAGATGGGTTATAGAAACAAGTCGGCTGGCAAAGCTTTAGTAATGAATTGCTGCTGTGCGTTGAAAAGGTTTGTGTTTTAACTGGGAGCGCGCGTCCAGCCTCCGACGGGCTCCTCCCGAAGCACGGGGTCTGCTTTCGCTGCGCTTCCCAAGAAGTGTCCGCGTCGCTGCGAAAATGGCAAAACTCGAGCGTAAAGCCAAGGAAACGTTTGCTTGGAGCAAGGAGGGCTGCAGTGCCTGGACCTCCGCGTCACGCGCAGCCTGAACTGCCCGCGCCCGTGTCTGGTGGGTTCCTCGAGCGTTCAGCTGGGCTCCTCTTTCTTCCCAACCCGTAAAAAATAAAATTAAAAAAGCCAGGTGCAGCCCAGCCAAGGGTGGAAGGTTACAAAAAGCCAGGCGCGGGGTGATGGTCTGTGAGGAGGGGAAGGACTGGGGATGGAGGAGAGGTTTTGCACAGAAGTTGGATGTGGCTGGTCTGTGACTGGCGGCTGGTTAGGACTAGCGGAAACAGAATAAAGCGTCTAAAGAGCTGCAGGAAGGAAGAGCTGAAGCATTGGGCTAGCGGCTGTGTGTGTGGGCAGAGATCTGAGATACAAGCTGTAGGAGATAAGGCTGGAGATGATAGGAGAAGGCAGCCATGTCCGACCTGTCCCTGGCCTTCCGTGGAAGCGTCACGCAGAGTCTGCCTGCGCTGGAGGCTCGGCAGCCTGGATGCAGACCCAGGCTTTTTGCTGGTGAGGATTTCCCATGTCCTGGCTTCATCTCCCTTCTGTCACTGGAGCCCGAAGCTGCCTTTCAGGTCTAGAGGGGACGTGGCAGCACTGTGTCCCTTCTGCGCCCGGCTGGGTTGTGTGCCCATCTCCCGTCAGTCTTCCTTCTGCAGAATAGTGTCGGCCTCCTCTGCCGTTTCTTGTAGGTCACCTATTTTAGACCCCTTTTAGTCCTTATCTGTCTTTTGGACTCCTTCCCGCTGCTCCTTGTCCTCCTTGAGGTGCTCCCCGCTTCTCGGCTCCTAAAGGTGTCCTGGGGCTCAGCTGCGCCCACATTAGGTGAGTCAGACCCGAAGCAGGGTCTAATGCTGCTTAAAAACAAGCCTGGCGTTGGTTGTGGGGCTGGTTGGTGGGGGGCTGTTAGCCACGTCCCACCAGCAGCCGGGTGGGCCGACGCCAGGAGCTTTGCAACAGCGGCCGAATTCCACCGTGGCTCCCCCCCAGGACGAGAGGGGCTTTTCCAGGTTTGGAGCTTTCCAACGCCTGTGGCTCCGGCCTGACGCCGTGCAAGGAGGTGCTGGCTTTCCCTAACACACAAATACACCACGCAGGCTCCGTTTTATTCTCATTTCAGGGCAGTCCAAGGGAGACTCAGGCCCAGACTTCCAGTGCGAGACAGGCAGTTCCTGCGGAGCCGCTCATTGCTGCCTCTGGGACAAATTTGTCCTTTCCCCGCGGCCCCCTGCAGCGTTTTGTTTCTAACAACTAATTCTTTCCGCGGAGGTCTTTGTTTCAGTCATCACTTCGTGCTGCATAACCACAGCAGCAACAGGCAGGAGAGCCTTTACGTCGAGTGCAGTTCACACCGTGGGTTTTTAATCCTCACTGGGTCGCACCCGTAACATAATTTCATGACACGGTTCTGAAGCTGCACGTTTGTTTTGTTTGCTGCTTTCCAAGCAACGCACGGGCACAGAAGGCGGAAGCCACCAGCTCGCGCCTCGGGGGTCCCGTGGTGCGAGGGGACGGCTCGGCCCTTGCTCTTGGGGTCGGCGTGCCCCCCACCGCGCAGCCCCGCTGCCTCCAGGCCTCGGCCGCTTGCAGGGGCGGACCAGCGGGCCGGGCCTCTCCCGGCTCGATTTTTCCACCCGGGGAACTTGAGACCTGGAGGGAGATAACTTGCCGTAACCCGACGCTTGTGTTAGGAAGCAGCAGAGCGCCGGTGAGCGTGTTAGTGGTAGAAAATGGTCTGGGATGCCTTGGGCCTGCCTGCGATGGAGTTACGAAGTTAACAAGCAGCCCTGCTGACGGACCCCTTGCGGCCTGTGGCGTCCAGCGCAGCGCGCGGGTCCTGGTGGGGCAGCGAGGCCGTCAGGTGCAGGCTTTTCTGTAAAAAAACAAACAAACAAAAAAAAAAACCCAAAAATGTCCCCACAAAGCCGTTTTTTCATCCCGGTACAAGCGGCCCTTGCGGCAACACGTGGCAGCGCAGCCCCTGGGGTTTGGGGGCCATTGTCTCCTGGCTGCGAGGTTTTGGGGAAGGGCAGCACAGGGACGGGTGGGCGGCCGCACAGAAGCCAAACCTTGCCAGTTCAGAGCAGCCGCTTGGACTCGGTGAAACCGTTCCTTGCAGCACGGCCAAGCCCTGCTCAAGCTGACCCTGCAGGCAGATGAATATCTGCAGGGCGAGGGAGAGCCGAGCTTGAAGTGGAGAAAGTGTTCTCGCTATCTGATCTCCTTCATCTCATCTCGATCTGCAAAGCCCAAGCTTGTTGTTGTTGTTGTTGCTGAAACCTCTTCCGTACACCTCGCAGGACTTGCTGCAAAGGCGCAGAGTTCTCCCCAGCATCGGTGCGGGGGAACTTGTTGCACAAACACATTGGGCTTCCTCTGCAGCATGCAAATGCATTTGCACCGGTTCCTCCTCCAGGTGGGTGCCCAGCAGCAGCAGCAGCGCTCACCCACGCACCAGCCCCGTTCTCAGCCCAGTGTTGGGCATGTGAGGGCTGGGGCTCCCTCTGCCAGCGAGGTCACCCCAACCCTGGGTTTGCAGCGTCAGGCATGGATCCCGCAGCACTGCACTCCTCATCCTCACCTCTTAGTGTTTCTTGTAGCGTTTTTCAAAGCTGAAACTCCACTGCCCCCCTCCGAGTTACAGCCGAAGCCGGTTGCGAGCCATTTCCCTTTGCAGCCTCGCTGCTCGCCCCGAGCTCTCCTGCCTGGCTGGCTTCCCACCTCCAGCTTCGCACCAGGCACCGATCCTCAGCCCTCCATCTCCCGTGCGCTGAGGCTTGGCCCCGCCAGCGTGGCAGGGTGCGGCCGGAGGAGTCTGCACCACGGTGCTGGGTCCTGGGGTTGGGTGGCTTTAACGTGAGGGCAGATGCACCCGGCTCTGTAGCTGAGGTTGGATGAGACACGGAGGATGCTCCGGTGCCTGGAGGCAGGGCATGCCGTGCGAACAGAAATGTTTGGCTCAACCGGTTCCACTAGTCAGGTGAAAAAAAATTGTAATTAGAAAGCTGCTAATTGAATAATCGGTGAAGAATCTGGGTTGGCTGAGGGAGGGAGCGCTGGGACGGCAGCTTCTCCAGTGCCAGCTGCAGGCTGCCGCGTTGCAAGCAGAGCTTTCATGCGACGCGAGCACTGCCCACGGTCTGGGGGTGAGCACGTTTTTTTTTAACAGCCACATCAGCATTATCTTGAGCAGCGAGGGTTCATATGCAAAGCTGTTTACGTCTGCATTTCTGCACAGATTCGCATATCAGAGCCTCCGTGCTTGCAGGCGACTTGTGAATTGGAAAGCTGCATTCGTTTATTTATTTATTTTAGAGGTTGAAAGCTTTCCCCTCGCTCCTCCCGACACAATCTACCCAAGTCTTTCACCTTTTAACGCCTCTCTCTGGCCCTGTCTCCGCCAGTTGGGGTGTGGAGGAGTTTGGCCTTTTACCTCTGGAACTGCACCTTTGGCGATGCTGGCGAAAGTGCCTGTTCTGGTAGAGCTTCTTTCTCTGCCATTTCCGTGCAGCGATAAGAAGCTTCTGGAGACTTAATGCTGCGGTGGCAAATCGCTCCGAGGGCAGTGCTGCCGCGTGCACCACGGTCCCACGGATGGGTCAGAGCTTGGTGTCTTTTTCTGCACGGTCCCTTTGGTTTCCAGAGGCTGTCCTTCTGCCACCGGCTTCCCCTGGCCATGGTGATGGCAGCGGCTCCAGCTGCAGAGCCCGGTGATCTGATTTTGGGGCATCCCGGTTTGATGTCTCGTAGCTAAAACCTCTGCGTTTCCCCGCAGCGCACAGCACCAGTGGGAGATTTGCCTATCAAGAGCTGTCTCGTTTCTTGTTTTGTTTCTTTCATTTTTGTTTTTTTAAGACACAAACATTGCTGTCCATAATAACCGAAAAGGTTTGGCTTTTGGTTTTGCGATCAGTATGAAAGCCCTTCTGCGGAGGATTTGTGGAAGTGAAAGCGTCATTGTGGGGCTCGGCGTGCTGAGCTCGCTTTCAAGCTCATTACAAAGAGTGCTGAAGTTATTTTTATCGGTCTGCTGGCGTGTGTTTACCGGGTAGAAACTTGTGCTGAATGTTCCTAAGTCTTGAGAAGCACCAAGAACTTCAGCCCTGGTGCCTCAAAACCTCAGCGCAAACCCTCCAGGAGATGAGCAGGGATCGCGGCCGCCTGCAAGCGGCGGCGAACATGCGAGAGCAGACGAGGGCCACGACCGACCGTAAATAACGCTCCACGCTTCAGATTCGGTTGGGCCAGACCAAAGTATTAAATGTTCAAGGCTTCTTGTTTCCTGGGTGACAAACCTGGAAGCTCGCCTGCGCTTGGCACGCAGCTCCTCCGTATGTCGGGTTTGCAGGGAGAGGCGTTGTGCTGCTGGCAACGTGGCGTGCATTCGCCTTCCAGCCTGCTTCCCCGTGGGAGCGAGTCTCGTGCGCTCCTTCTCTCTGCCACCAGCAACTTCTTGAAGCGTCCACCAAATGCCACAGAGAGGAGAAGCCAGGAATGTGCTGAGTTTCTTCAGATTTTGCCAAATCGGCTGCTCCAGGGCGGTTTGTGCCAACGGTGTGCTCGCTGCTGCCCAGCACTGCAGCAGCCGGCACGGGGATGCTCTAGGGGTTGGAGTGGCCCACAGCGCTCGGAGGAAGGCTTTGGGGATGTAGGATGCCTCTGGAGGAAACCAAACCTTGCTGGTTCTGCTCACAGAACAGTGTGCTGTGTTTTCCACTGCACTTTTCTATTGCAGTTTTCTGGCTGGATGCCGTAAAACTGCCCGACCATAGCCTGGCCTCTTCGGGGGCATCATCAGATATTGAATAGAGGCCCCAAAACATCATTCCTTGGGTTGCAAAGGCTCCATGAACCAGCGAGCCCGGCTGCCCTGCTGTGTGCCGGGGGATAGCAGATGGCCAAGCGCTTGGGGCTGCTGTGGGTTTTCCTGTGGCCTTGTTATTTGCTGGGCGAAGGGAGCAGGTTCAGGCCAGACTCTGCCCCAGGTTTATGTGCGTTGGAACTGGGGGAAGTGAAGCTGCCATGCCCATGAAATGACATTGCTGGAAGCAGGAGCAGGTGAGGAGGAGCCAGCTCCGAACATGTCCAGAGCTGCCGAGGTTGTGCCGCGGGCTTAGGCGCTGAGCACAGGAGTGACGCGCTTAATTCCCACTTGGAGTTGGTTATTCCTGTTCTCTGGATCCGGGTTCTCCTGCTGCGAGCAGGTTTTGTCGCTCACACGTGAGCAAGCCCCAGGAGCAGTAACCAAATTGCCTTTGGCCACCCAGCTCCAGTCCCTTCCCACCGACAAGTGACGGTGGCACTTGTCACGCTGGATAACGCACATCACATCTGCCGTGCTTGCATGGCACCAACCTCTGGCACACAGCTGCAGAAACCTCACTGGCGCCTGCTCCGGTCTCGCCACCGCTCGCAGGAACCAGCCGTGCCCTGCGCAGGATTCGTCCCGCGGCCGGCGCTGACTCACGGCCGTTGGATGACACAAGCCGCGTTGCGTCAACGTCAGCGCAATCCAGACAGCCACAGCGTGCCCGTCACGCGGCACGGCCCCGGTGTTGGCAGCTGGCAGAAATCGGCCGAGTCCTGGCGCAGCAACCTTTGGAGCGCTGGCTCCAGCGTGTCACCACCGCGGAGCAAGCGGTCTTGCCAAGCCTTTCCCAGGCTCTCATCCCTTGTTTGCTTGCTTGTGTGCTCTTACCCGCTGTGCCCAAGACGGGATTCCCTGTTGCCTGTCACGCAGAAGACTCCAAAACCTGTTCAGGAGAGGCTGATGGTGAGATCAGGCATGTCTAAAGACTTGTGCAGAGCCGCCGTTTCCACTTCTGGAGGTCAGTCGTGTTGGTACAAGCACCTTCTGTGGCTCTTGTGCTCGTACGCTTGAAGCAAGCTGGAAGCTGCCCGCTGCCGTGCACAAACTGTGCCCCTTGTCCCTTGGGGCCAGCCCCGCTCCTGCGTGCCCTGGTGGGATGGAGGCACAGGCAGGCTTGCAAGAGCTCACCAGCTGCAGGAAGCTGGGCAGGTGGATAATGACCACGTTGTCTGAAGGCAGGCCATTAATTTGGAAGTGTTAATGTGGTGGAACCTCTTAAATTCATCAAAGGGCTTTGGTTTAACGACAGGCTTGACTGAGCTGCATGGTTCCTGCGCGGAGGCTTGTGTCCTGGAGTCAGAGGTGGGATTTCCAGAGCTGGCAGAAGCCTGCGGAGCGCCTTTTAGAGGTTTCTGTAGGATCCAGGACCGGGCCGCATCGCAGGACCCGTGTGTGGGGGCCGCTGGGGAGCGGGGACCGGGCGCAGCGCGGGAGCTTCCCCTCTGTGCTCCCGCTTGGGGCCCCGTGCACGGCTCGGGGCGTGCGAGGGTTTCAGATGCATAACTGGAGCCGGGAGCTCGGTTCCTAAATGCGAGAGGAACCGAATGTTGTGCCACGAGCCGCGCAGCTTGGTGCAGCTTTGGTGGCCTCCGCTCGGCTCTGAAGGAGGCCGTGAGCGGAGGCCGCTCGGAGGGGCCACAGCAAGACCCAGCTGCTGCCAGCGATGGAGAGGGGACGTGGAAGTGGAGCCTGGGTGCCTTGGGCTCGTCATCAGCGGTTCCTAAAACTCCCCGGGGATTAACCAGCTCCCTAGGCCTACGATTAGTGTGCTTGCCTCAGTTTATGTTTGTTTAACAGACGAAATAAAGTGATCCGTGCTCTGGAAGGGTCCTGGCTTTTCATCTTCCAAAAAATTCCACGTGTCCCATTGGAGGTGACTGAGCATGTCACACTAGGAGGCCAGGTAATGCTGCTTTGCGCTGCCAGACGAATCCAATGTCAGGAATTTGTCTCCTATGAAACCCTCCCAGCTGTGTGTGGGACACTGCCTGCAGCGTGACCCCGGGTGGGGACCGGCCTGGCCTCGGCTTCCAGCTCCACCTGCTGCGAGCCTCCAGGGAGGCTCCTTCTCAAACAAAACGTTCCTACCTGTACCGTTTGCTTTTTTAGCGCTCGGTTTGCAAGCAAATTCATTTTTTCCCTCAATCAGCCTTGACGGGTCTCAGCACTGTTAGGGGTTTTTATGTGGTCATGAGGAAGCTATTAACTTAAATGCTATTATTGCTTATGGTAAGATTAAGCCCGGTGGAATTAGCATGTCCCTGTAATTAACATGCTAAAAACAGACCTGTTTGTTTCTTTTTAGGAAGGGAATTTAAAAAACCAATTACACACTGGTTTCAAGGGGGTGAAGCGCCGTTATTATCTCTTTTGGTATGAAAATAATGGATTTATGGGTTTGGAGCAGGGCAGTGCAGAGCTCGTGGGTTTGGCCTTTGACCTCCACTGAGCAATGCTCGGGCGATCGATTGGGCTCCGTTTTGGGACCAGACGAAAACAAGGATGAGGCGTTGCTGAAACAGCTATTTACCCTTCTCTGCTTTTATTTAAAAGCAAAAAAAAGAGTGGCTGCGGCCGCTCGGAGCGAGGGTTTGCTGGGCTGCACGGGGACAGCGCTGGCCAACACCCCGCTGATGGAAGACAGCGCGGTTAGGACGGTTTGGTTGGAAGGTTGCTCAGCCTTCAGGAAAGATTGCATGGGGTTAATTTTATCTGTCTCTTCAAGACTGGCTTAACTAGAGGCTTGCAGAGAGAAATCATTGCGTTTGTCGACGGTCCTGGGGCAGAGTGAGGGCCAGTGCCGTGGGCGTCAGCGTGACGCCTCTGGCCTCTCCTGTGGCCACCCCAGGCTGAGGAAGCCAGCTCAGAAGAGCTGCAACCCTGCTGTGGGTAGAAACGTAAAGGATGAAAATGGGGAAAAACCTATAATTTGTGATGGACATCTAGCAAGAGCACATACCGACGGCCCCGCTCCGTGTTCAGTACCGGGGGTGCGGAGCTCCGCTTTACGTCGCGCTGCTCCGGGAGCATCCGTTGCACGCCGGGCTTGTAGCTGAGGATGCACGAGGAGCCGCTTCCGAGCCATGAGTGGAAAGTAGCAGTGTTGCAATGGGAAAAAAAAAAAAAAAAAACAAATGAAAAGTGATGGTTATGAACCTGGAGCTAAACTCTTGCTTTTTCTCCCCCCTCTCCCTCCTTCCTCTCTCTCCTCTTAAAAACACACCACCACCCACAAACCACCACCAAAATCCCTTCCATCCATTTCCCAGGAGCTCTCCTCGAGTACGGAAAGCCTTGATAAATCATTCTGTTCCGTAAGTGGCCCGTTTTGTTCCTGCGCCTGGGCTGCCTGGCTTCCGTGTTACAGCAGCATTTCCTCTGTCTCATGAAATACTAAACCCCGGCGCCTGGCCGTGCACCACGAGCAGCGCTGACACCAAGCCGTCCCGTAACGTACGATTTTTTTTTTGCACTGCTTGAGCCTGGTTTGGGAAAAGCAAGCCTCCTCTCTCTGCCGGCACCTGTGCATGCGCTCCGGCTGGCTCCGGGCTGGCTCTGCCCCGTGCGCCGGCAGCAGCACCGGGGTGCCGCTCGCATCTGAACGTTTCCTGCTCGGCAGGGAAACGCCGGCCGAAACGGAGCTTTGGGCAAATTTGCTTGGACCGGTTTGGCTAAAATAAACCAGAAAGCCCCCCAGGGGCTTGTGAGTTTGACCTGGTCGCTCTTAAAAAAGGCAGCGAGGGAGAGAGAAAAACCCTCGTGCTGGAAACGAGCTGCAGAGGCAGGGGAGCAGCTTGGCTGATGCTGCCGAATTCTGCCTGAGCATTCGCTGACCTTTGCGTCACGTCGTTAGCAGATGAAAGAGGAAATGCTGTTTCCTTGAATTTTACTTAAAAGTTCTCTGCCAGATGGGATTTAATTTGCTTTTTCCACAAATCATTTTTTTTCCCCCTCTTTATGTTGCACTTTGGTCTTTCAATCAAAACCCCGTGTTTCCCTAGCAGAATGCTCTTTCAAAATGAACCTTTTTTCGTTTTTGAATCAATAGCATCTTTCTCATTTGTGTCATCTTCCTCCCAGTGCGTGTGTGTTCTCCATTTGGGATTTCCAGTGGGCTTCCACACGTTGCACATGTAGTCCATGATCAAAAGCATTGCCCCAGGCAGCAACACGCAGTGCCTTGTGCATCCGCATCCCCCATAAAAGGCTTTGTATGGTGAACTCCAGGATTTTCAGCCTTTATAATCAGTTGCGGGATGTTCCTCCGAAGTCCTTCTGTGCCTCAGGAGCGGAAGCATGAGCACTGTGCGGGGCGTGCTGAGAGCAAGCGCAGGCAGAAAATCTGCAGCCGCGGACGGAGCCAGGGCACAAGGCTCTGCCCCCAAACCCCACTCTGATGTAGGCTCCCCTTTTACATTTTTAAATCTCCTCTGACTCCACCGTTTGAGGTGCAAAAGGCGGTAAGAGGCCGGCTGGGTGGGCGTTGCAGGACTCTTGGGGCTGATGGGGCATGTGCCCTGCTTGGGGTAAGTCGCTTTTCTTATTTCCCTGCTCCTCGTGGTCTGTGGGGCTGAAGCCCTCCCAGCAGTGGCTCCTGGAGGCCGAGCGCTGCAGAGCGCTTGCAGGCTCCTTGCTCCCGCACCCTGCAGGAGCGTCCTCGCTGGCTCCCTCCGCAGCGGTAGCTGTTGCCATCACATCATTCGCTTCAGTTTTTGGGGCCTGGGGGCGGCAGCGCCTCAGACTCGCAGCACAGAATCTCCGTGACCAGGGTGGTAGCAGGCACCTCGCTCCCTTGTCTGGAGATCTTTCCTTCCAGGCTTTGCAAACCCTGGTCATTTATCCAGTGCTTGAGCATAGCAGACCATTATTGCAGCAGCCAGGGCTCTTTGCAAGCATTTATGCCAAATTTATAAATCTGCTGCAGGCATCTGAATTGTCACGACATTTATAAAGCAGGCGGGTAGCTGTTATCAGCGTTGATGCTGAAATCCTCGTGGTAGACAGCCAGCTAGAGGGACGGGGCAGCAGCTCCGCTCCGCACCGCTCTGATGCTGCCGTGGCAGGGTAGGAGCGAGCGGACATGGGCAGCAGAAGTGGGGGACAGCCAGGGTTTTGCTGCGTAAAGCTCTGAGATGACAACCGTGCTGATTGGGGTGGAAGAGAGGTGGGATCGTGCTGGGAGGACAGGATGGGCTCGTCCCCACCGCGCGGAGTTGGGCTGCAGCGGCTGCGAGGGTGAAAGCAGTGGAATCGCAGAAGACGCTTTGGCAGCTGCGACCGGACAGCACCCCAGATGAACCCCCTGGTTTCTGAGGTGCTTAAAGGTAACACAGGCAAAACCACCCCAGAGCTCTGGTGGTGCTGGGACGGCTCCTTCGCTGCATCCCGACACCTCTGGCACTGCCGCAAAGCTGTTGCCCGACGCTGGATGTTGTGCGCAGCCCTGAGCCGTCGCTGCCGGTCCCAGGAAGCGGGCTGGATCTGTGCGGGAGCAGGGCCCCGCGGTTCTTCCTCCTGTGGCGGCTCTCTTGGGGTGTGTCTTAGCAAAACATCAACGAAGAGCCCTACCTAATTTAAGAGAGGGGATATTTTTGTTTTGAAGTGCTGCCAGTGAAATGTTTTGCCGTAGTAAAAGTAAATGGAAGAAAATAAATATTTACACTGGCTCAGGGCAACAGCCCAGTCCTTTGGGTGGTCGGATGAGGGGAGAGCATCTCCCTTCCTCCCCTTTCGCTTGGCATCAAGAGCGTGGTATTACCGATTGGATGCAGCCACAGCCCGGCTTTTTGCAGCTCCTTTGGGAAGACAGGAGACGTGCATCCTGCGACGGCGCAGGTCAGGGCTGACCCGTGTTCAGCTGGTGCCGCTTTCCACTGCCTCCACCTCTCCATAACAGGATGCGAAAAGGTGTGAAGCTTTCTCTGCTGAGCCCCGATAACGCTGAAGAAATACCAGAGCAGAGCTGGATGGAGTGTTTGGAGCTGGACGGGCTGGGGAGGCCGTTCCCTGGCCACGTGTTTCTGCCTGGAGGAACTGAGAGCTGAAGGTTTTCATCCGGAACACGAACATTGGAGGAGCAGAATGGGTCGGTTAGGAAAAAGGCTCTCCCGGGGACTGCTTTCCTCCCACTGTGAAATGGGGAGACTATGCTTCAGAAGTGCCTTGGGATCCTGGAGAAGCAGGGATTTCAACACCACGTGTGCTGTGGAAACAGGTTGATCTCTGCTGGTGATGCAGAGATCGATACTGGCCTGGACTAGGAAGGACTTTGCTCTTGGTGCCTGCATGCCGGCACCTTGAATTACTGCCTGTCCCACTGGGCACAATCCCAAATTCCTGCCACAGCGACTCTCTCATTGAATTACTTTGCTGAGACGAGCAATGCATGGAAACCTGGCAGTGTGCAGGGGACACCGGTTGAGCACGCACCAGACTTGAAAACCTCTGTGCACAGAGCACAGAAGTTCCTTCCAGGAGCAGCTGCTTTACTCCCCTCGACGTGCGATGGGAGAGGAAGGGAAGCGGCGCTGGAAGGAGCAGAGCATCTTTAGAATATCGCTCTGCTCCTTGTAGAAATCGGGTAAAGTGCAACTGAGCAAAACGGCCCCGGAGGCCAAGGAGGCATTGGGCTGCCAGGCACGGGGTGGTCTGGGCGGCAGCGGGGTGCGTGTGGCCTGAGGGCACCTCTGCTAGCGGGGCAGGAGGGAGAGCAGAGCACTTTGGAGGAAAGGGCAGCATTCACCCCTGAGTATGGATTTTTGACGTGGACTACAGACAAACCAATTCCCACCTGCCCCTTCCCAAAAGGAAACAACTAGATTGATCCTCCCCCTCTTTTACCATTTCTTTATTTTGCTGTGTAACCTTTCACGGCTCTCCGACGTTTTTCTTTGCTTCCTTTTCTCATGCTCCGTAGCTTTTTGCATGTGCATTTCCAGCATGATTGTGCAGTGAACACTTTGCAAGTTTAATTCTGCATCTGTAATGGCAAAATCAGCCACGATCATTTGTTGTTCTGATTCGAAAGCTCAGCTGTGAAAAGCAGAGCAGAGAGCCTGCCTTTACCTGCAGGGTATGGGGAGCTTGGGGACTGGAGGGGCTGCTAAAGTTGCAGATTGGTCTTGCCAAAATGGTTGTATTGAGAACCGATAGAGGCTTTGGGGCGAGGACACGACAGAAGCCAGCGTAGAGCCGGGCACGGCCACTGCGTGCTCCCTCTGCTGGCTGCGGGCTCGCCGGAGCCGTGGGGCGGCTCTGGGGACGCTGAGCAGCTCCTGGGGACGGGAGGGGATCTCCGGACTCGCAGAGGGAGGGAGAAGCGCTCAGATCCTGCCATGTTCTGCGTCCGGATGCTGAGCCCGTCCCTCCGGCCACGGGAGCATCATCCGAGAACGGGCAGGGTGGGACGGGAAGAGCCTTGTTTTCTCTCCGGAGTTCATCCCGGTGCTTTTAGACTGTGGAGCCTGATTGCAAAATTACCAGCGTCCTACTGACCTGTAGCCTTTATAACGCTCTCCCCCCTGCCCTCCTTCCCTACAACTTTTCAGCCTGTCAGACTTGCTCCCGAGAGAGAATTCATCAAATCCCTGATAGCCATCGGGAAGCGCCTGGCCACCTTGCCGACCAAAGAGCAGAAGACCCAGCGGCTCATCTCGGAGCTGTCGCTGCTGAACCACAAGCTGCCGGCGCGCGCCTGGCTCCCGACGGCTGGCTTCGACCATCACGTGGTGCGGGTGCCCCACACGCAGGCAGTCGTGCTCAACTCCAAGGACAAAGTAAGCATGGCCAACGCAGGAGAAGAGCTCTTGAAAGGTGTTTTGTCCTCGGCACGGCCCGTTTGTTTTACATTTGCATGCACCCTGCAAGGCCAGAGAGCATCGTGCTGCCTCCTGTAGCTGCCTGGCCCTTGCAGAGCCTGTGCCCGAGTGACAATGGCTTTTGCTTCCCCCAGGCTCCTTATTTAATCTACGTTGAAGTACTTGAATGTGACAATTTCGACACAGCGAATGTGCCCGCTCGGATCCCTGAGAACCGCATCCGGAGCACACGCTCGGCTGAGAACCTCCCCGAGTGCGGGATCACGCACGAGCAGAGGACCAGCAGCTTCACCACCGTCCCCAACTACGACAACGACGATGAGGCTTGGTCTGTGGATGATATCGTGGAGTTGCAAGTGGAGGTGAGGCCAGAGGTGTCGGGCAGGGTTTGTCTCGTGGCACGATGGGCGCCAGCCCTTTCCATCTTGCTTGGGGCCATGAGATGCTGCTGGGGTCCCGCACAGCAGCACCACAGGCCCTTGAAGGCGGCAGCGCAATCCCAGCTCCTGCCTGGAAGGGGCATCCCTTTGGGATAGCAGACGTGTAGAGACACGTTGCAGTAGCTGCTGCATGCACCTCTCGCACTTTTCCCCTCCCAGCTGCCAGAGATTCACACCAACAGCTGTGACAACATTTCCCAGTTCTCCGTGGACAGCATCACCAGCCAGGAGAGCAGGGAGCCCGTGTTCATAGCTGCTGGAGATATCAGGTGAGGCTGGCATGGTGAGAGCACCCAGGTTGTTTTACTGGGGAGGTTATGAGGCTGGTTTTAGTGCAAATGGGGAAAAAAGCGGGGGTGCAAAATCTGTTTGATAGACTCCTGGAGAAAATTAATCTGCACAGCTTAAGAAGGGTCTGTGCAGGCTCCTGGGCAGTGGCGGTGTGGTGTGAGAGCCCTAAAGAGAGGCTTTGGACTGGACATCTTCCCATGCTTGCTTGAAGAGCTCCTGGGAGACTCCTGCTGCACCTCAGTGCGACCTGTGGCTGTAGCTCTTCCCAAGCGGGTCGCACTCCTTGCTCCCCTAATTCAGGCCCTGCAGTTTTGCTCAGGTGCCGGCTCCTTTCCCACTGGCAAGGGGGTGGATGTGGCCCTGGTTTGCATTTTGCTCCAAGCCAGGTTGAGCCCGTGAGCTTTGTAAGGTGCTTTGAATCAGAGAGGCTCTGGGTGCCTGTGGCAATGGTGCTTTCCCATTGGAACGTCCTCCCTGAGCACGCAGGTTTCGCTGCTTACCAGCTCTGTCCCACAGGCGGCGGCTGTCGGAGCAGCTGGCGCACACCCCCACGTCCTTCAAGAGGGACCCCGAGGACCCGTCCGCTGTCGCCCTCAAGGAACCCTGGCAGGAGAAAGTCAGGTAGGGCTGAGGGGGCTGCATGTGCGTGACGCTGCTCTTGGCACTGCAAGGATTTTGTGTGCCCTGCAAATGCAAGAATGTCCAGTAAATAACGGTGGCCTCAGCATTGGGCACTTGGCTCAAGACATGGCAAATGGGGAGGCGGAGGGCAGGGAGCAGCGGGTGTGCTGGAGAAGGGAGAAAACCCATGACATATTTGCTGTTCTTGGGCTAGGCTTTGAGGGGCTTTACCAGGTATTTAGAGGCTTCTTCTACGTCAGAGCAGTTTGTCCCATCCCAAAATAAACTCATTTCTGTTCCTGGCCTCAGAGTTGTGTGTCCAACCCCCAAATTTCTCCTTGAGAAAGATGCAGAGCACTCTGTGCTCTACGCATCTGGGGGTTTCATCCGTGTTGTTGTGATGGAGGGCTGGGGGATTCAAGGAGAGTTCATTCCCTTCTGCTCTTCTCCAAGATGTCTTGTGGTGCAGGCAAGGTTTGCCCTGTAGTCTGGTCAAGGCTCAGTGCGCAGTTGAGACTGCAGCTCATTCTGCTGCAGTCCCAATTGGGCAGAGCTGCTGCATTTCCAGAGGCTTTCCTTGCCCCCCCAAGATCCCCGATCAGAAACCTGCGGGCTGCCTCACTGCCTCCCTCCCTTTCCTCACGGTCTCACCCTTGCCCCTTCCCTGCAGGAGGATCAGGGAAGGGTCCCCATACGGCCACCTCCCCTCCTGGCGCCTCCTCTCCGTCATCGTGAAGTGTGGGGACGACCTGCGGCAGGAGCTGCTCGCCTTCCAGGTCCTCAAGCAGCTGCAGGTGAGATGGGACAGGGGCTGCCAGGGGCCGCGGCCACATGGGGCCTCCCTCACACCCCGGGCACTGAGGTTTCCTTGCTCTCTCCGCAGTCCATCTGGGAGCAGGAGCGCGTCCCCCTCTGGATCAAGCCATACAAAATCCTCGTCATCTCCGCCGACAGCGGCATGATTGAGCCAGTCGTGAATGCTGTTTCCATCCACCAAATCAAGAAGCAATCCCTGCTGTCGCTGCTGGATTATTTCCTGCAGGAACATGGCAATTACAACACAGAATCCTTCCTGACAGCCCAGAGGAATTTTGTGCAGAGCTGTGCTGGTTACTGCCTGGTGTGCTACCTGCTGCAGGTCAAGGACAGGTGGGTCCCCGCGCCCCAGCACGGGAGCAGTTGCAGTATTGCTGACACTGTAGCTGTGTATTCTATTGGGATTCTTCATGTTGTCCCTGCGTACAGCTGGAAAATCCTGGGAGCAGGCAGGCATCAGTACAGTGCCCCTGCTCCTGGGGCCGTGCACATACTTGCGAAGTTTAATGGAGGCTTCCCCTCTCCTGCTCAGGCACAATGGCAACATCTTGCTGGATGCAGATGGACACATCATCCACATCGATTTTGGGTTCATCCTTTCCAGTTCCCCCAGGAATCTTGGCTTTGAGACGTCTGCCTTCAAACTCACCACTGAATTTGTGGATGTGAGTGGGGACGTGGTGGTGAGGGGTGGTTGCACTGTGCTGGGTGGCACAGTCAAACCTTGGCAGTGGGGACAAAGGGCTGGGCTGATACCAGTGGTGGTTCTTGGCCAGCTCTGCAGCCTCGGCTGAGCTGCTCTTGGGACCCAGCTCCGAGATTTAATCAGCTCAAGATTACAGCTCAGGGTGCTCTCTTCACAGTGTGGGTTTGCTCACAGAAGTTATTTCCCTAAAAATCCCATTGTGCCCCTCCTGTTGGCAATCCCTCTGCTCAAGGCATGCTGTTTTCCTGGCGTTTCTCCATCCGCTGTCGTCCACCCACACTGCCTCTGCCTTCCAGGTGATGGGCGGGCCGGATGGGGACATGTTCAACTACTACAAGATGCTGATGCTGCAGGGTCTCATCGCTGCCCGGAAGCACATGGATAAAGTTGTGCAGATTGTGGAGATAATGCAGCAAGGTACAGTAATCCGGGGGCCCCGGAGCCGTGTCTTTGTCCAGAGGGGCCACGTGCAAGCCACGCAGCTCTGGGTCCGGGCTGCACAGAGTATCACCCAAAAATGGCTTGGTGACCCCCCCCAGTGCCTGGAGGAAAGCTGGTGGGGTTGGGAGAGGTCTCGTATCACAGGAGGCTCTGGGCAGCCCTGCTGGGGCCTGGGAGCTGCACTGAGAGCTCCTGGATCTCCCTGGAATTGCACAAGGTGTGAGGATACCTGGGCTGTGCTCTGGAGCAGGAAGGGAGAGGAAATGTGCCTGTGGCAAGGGCCAAGCACCAGTGTGCCCCAGCGAGCCTAAAACACACGTGAGGGAAGGGGGTTGCCATTACTGTGGTGCGGGAAGAGGCTGTAAATATCCCTGGCACGGCGGCAGTGTGCTCTGCGTCAGCGGGTCAGGGCTAACCCTGGCCACTGCCCGAGGCTGGTGAGGAAACCCCTGTGCCACAAACCAGCCTCGGAGCCAGCGACAAGGGAAACGGCCCCGCTGGAGGCTGCGGAGCCTTTCTGGAGCCCGGTGCCCCCGTGCCAACCCCGCTCCTCCCACCCTGCAGGTTCGCAGCTCCCCTGTTTCCATGGCTCGAGCACCATCCGCAACCTGAAGGAGCGTTTCCACATGAACATGACGGAGGAGCAGCTGCAGCTGCTCATCGAGCAGATGGTGGATGGCAGCATGCGCTCCATCACCACCAAGCTCTACGACGGCTTCCAGTACCTCACCAACGGCATCATGTGATGGCCGCGGGCCTCCCTCTCCCAGCACAGCTCCGTGCCCACCGCAGCGCCCAGCCCGGGCCTGAGCTTCGCCCTCCGGGGAAGAGGTCTCAGTCCTCGGTGGTAAAAGGACGCTGAGTCTCAGCATCTTCCTGGGGATATTTTTTTGCCAGGCTCCTAAAAAAAAAAAAAAAGAAAAAGAAAAAAAAAAAGAACCAAGACAAAACCAAGCAGTTTAAATCAGGACAAAAAAAAATTCCTACTTGTGAAAAAGCAAAGCAAAAAAGGATCATGCGGTAACCGTTGATGTAATGTGACCGCGGGGTCTGGTGATGGCCAAGCAAAAGCCAGCAAAGGGCCTTGGGACATCGGGGCAGTGCTAGACCCTGTGCAGCTGCCTCTTCCTCCCATCAGTATTACGCCTGTTGGTGCCCTGTGGACTCTCCCACAATCTCAGAAACGTTTAGGAGCTGGGGGGAGGAAGGGGGGGCAGGGGGGGAAACGGGCCTGGCCCCCACCCTTCAGCGTCTGCCGTGACTTGAGCCGTCTGCTGGTACCACTTGAATGCAGCAAAGGTGAATCCCAATGGCCCCTTCCCTGCATGTTCCCCCACCGCAGCCTCAGCATTATTCCGATCCCACCGTCAGCCCCTTTCTTTGTGTCTCACATCCTCTTCCACCCCCTCGCCCCCCCCCCCCCGCGCGCCCCTTTNNNNGTGCCACCTTTTAATGGAAGGTAAGGTTCCCGTTGTACCACCGCGGGTAGGTCACTGCTCCAGCCCATGCCCATCACCTACTACTGGTACGTCAAGGTTGGGGTTCACCGAGGCCGGTGCCCACTCGGGGTGTCTGCACCGCCTCGTGTTCCTTTCTTGCCCCCTTTTTTTTTTTTTTTTTTTTTTTTTTTTTTTTTTCTCTAATTTTATCTNTTTGACTCTGTTCCAGCAATTTGGGACTGTGAAGCTTTTGCCCTCCCTTTTGCAATAATGTCTAGCTGCTTTGCCCCACACCGAATGTCCGGCCTCAGCTCCCTGCTGCAGCGTGGGGCATGGCTGGTGAAGGCGGGTTCCCTCCGACCAGAAGCAATGGGATGGGGACGGGGCAGGAGCAAGCTGCCTGCTGGCTCACCCTAAACCAGGCCTGACGCTTGCCCTCTGCTGCCTGGGGCGGGAGGGCATGGAGCAAGCACCCCCTGGGAAGGCTCGAAGGAAAATGGGGATTCCTGTGCCGAGGCTGTAACCCCAGCAGACTCCAGGAAGGGCACCTGCAGCCTTGCCGCTCCTCCTCTGGCCCCGGTGCTTTGGTTTGAGCGCAGTGACCGCCCCACACCCTGCTGGTCAGATGGCAAAGCCCCGCCAGCATGCGAGAGTTGCCCCCCTCCCATGTCTGTATAGCTCCCGGTGCCGTCCCCTTGCCCAGCGCACCGGTATGTAACTTCTGATGTCCTCGGTCCGTTTGTTTAGCACTAATTATTTGTCATGTTGATCATTTAGCATTAAAAAAGAACAAAAATTCTATTTTAAAATGCTGGGTTCCAATAGCCAGGAAGCGCCAGGGGGTGGGGAATGCCACTGGGCCCCTGACCCCATGCAGGGGACCACCACCATCACCAGCCCACCCCCATCCCCAGTTTTGGGGCTGCTGAGGTGGGAGGGGAGCTCAGGGCAGCCCAGGGCCCCTCGGGGAAGGCGGGCAGGGGGGGCACAGCCCTTTCCAGCCCCGTTTTGGGGCAGGACCAATGCTGGCAGGAGCAGGCAGGGGAGCAGCAGGCGGCCACTGGAGCCCTCACAGGGACCGCATAAGTAACACAGGCACAGCAGGGGTTAAACCACTAAAAGTTTAATTGCATTATTACTACAAGAATAAAGGATACCTGAGAGCCTCTTGCAGTGCCCGTAGTTTTAATGTAGCATAATCAGGTCACAACCCCCTAAAAACAAGCGTACAGACAACCCCCGCCCCCACGCTTTAACAGAAGTCAATCTAAAGGCACTGAAGTGCTTGAAAACCAAGAAATTACAAAGCAATTTGTTTTGTTTCCTTCCTCTAAAACTCGTAGAAACTTTAGGTTCTTCTCTATTATTAAACATCATTTACACGGTCACAGCCCCACGTGCTACAGCTGGGGGGGGGGTCGGGAAGATGACGATGGAGGAAACGACGACGCAGTGACAGGGTTGGGGGGCACAGAGCCCCCCTGCCAGGAGGGGGAACTGGCCCAGGGGCTGTGGGAACCACTAATTTCTTTTATTTTTCTCCTTTTATTTTTCAAAAGCCCCCTCCTGCTTCTCTGTGTGCCGTTCAGCTGAATCCACCTGCAGCGAGGGGGGGGAATTAACCCCCCTCGCACCTAAAACAAAAACAAAACAAAAACCACCAAAAAACCAACCCCAGCAAACCATCTTTCCCCACCCCAGAAAATAGAAATAAAAATTTAAAAAAAAAAAGAAAAAAGAAAAAAACCCAAATCACGACAGTAGTTTTTTGTCACTTTTAGTGTATGATACAACTTTACACAGCGTGTTAGAGGTTATTCACAAGGAAATAAGGAGCCCAAAGTTAAGTTACTGAAATAATTACTCACACAAACACCCTACCCCAAGCACAGGAGCTAAACAAACAGAACAAGTAGAAAGTCTCTTTTCCGGCTGCTTTTCTCTTTCCCCGAAGGTCACGGGGGGGACACAGTGGCAGCCCCGTGCAGGTAAGCCCCTGCCACGACGCTCCGCCGGCTCGTACGCGAGTGTGCACGGGGATGTGGTTCACCGTGGCCAAGGGGGAGCTCGGCGGTGCCAGGAGCTGCTTGGCTGCGGGATTTGCAAGGAAGAGGAGCAGCAAACGAGGCCGAGCATCCCTACAGGCCAGGCAGCAGCAAAGCCCTTGGTGCCAGGGGAGCGGCACGGGGTGATGGCGTCGCCTCTGGGAAAAGCCAGGCAAAAGCTCACCGTCAGCGTTTCAGCAGCGGCTTCCCCTCCTCGTGGCCCCTTTGCTTGGCGAGCGGCTGCCACCAGCCCGGATCCAGGATGGGGCTCAGGGAGAGCCCCAAAACCTCTCAGCCGATCTGAGGAACAGACTCGGTGCAGCGTTGTGGCACTACCGGGGTGCCCGTGCCGCCAGGGCTCGCTCTGAGCTTGTCGAGAGGCTTTTATTTTGCTTGTTTTCCAGTGCTGACTGAAAGTAACTCCTCCTCCTCCTTCCCCCCGTGAAAGGCCGCAGGCCAGGGCCTCGTGCGCGGCCATCCCTGGGCGCAAAAGGACGAGCGCACGGATGCCAGCGCCGCCTCGAGTTAGTGCAAGCGATGGTGAAGAGCGACCTCGCAGGAGAGCGGCGCCGGGACCGAACCTCGGAGGGGCCGGGACCACAGCATCTCTGCGGTGACGGAGAGCGGCCACAAGTCTGGAATTGGCTTCTCCCCCAGCTCCCAGCAAAATACAAAATAAGCAACATTGAAAAGGGAAAGGAAAAAAAAAAAAAAGGTGGATCTTGCTGTGATGTTATTGTCAGCACAGACGTCTCTGTCTGGTGGTGGAGACGTCCTCCCCTGGTCCCCAGGTCCTGCCCTGCTCCAGCACTCGCAGAGAGGAGCAGCAAACCCCAATGCTGCCTCTCCCAGCGCAGCCAACCACAGCTGAGGCTGGTTCTCAGGATGCTGGAGAGGCTCTGGGGAAAGAGGGGGTGAGAAGAGAGCCGCTGAGCTGCAGCACAAGGTCCAGGTGGTGTAAAAGCCAAGATCAGAAGAGGCAGTGACTTGTGATTGCCAACACTGGCCCAGGGTGGGGACATGTCATTCCCTGTCCTCATTCCCGGGCGAGGAAGGCCACCGTCCCTCCGCACAGACGTGACCAGCTGTGGGGCAGCCACAGCCCCGTGAGACAACAGAGCAGCAAACAGAATATTTGGTCTCCCCCAGGGCAGGGCGGCCAGTCTGGACTCTGCCCCTCGTCTGCTGTACAATAAGGCAGCTGAAATCCTGCCTTTGCCCCGCTCTCCCCCACAGAACAGGGATGGGCAAACACCCGGCCGAACGGGGATGCGGCCAAGCAGATTCAGCATGCTGGACACACAGAGTCAGGCCGGATCACGCAAGCCAGGCTCTCATCTCTTCACGGTTCCTTTATCCGACCCTGTCTCGAAACACTGCCCAGGAGGAGGGAAGAAGGCGGTGCCCGGGTGGGCTCCGGCAGCCTTCGTTGCAAATTGCTCTGTGCTGATTATATACATGTCTCACACCCCTCGACCGGGGCCCTAGTTTTCGGGGCTTGCGTTCTGCCTGGCACGGATGAAGGCCATGCCGTGGGTGCGGAAGTGCGTCTTGAGGTTCAGCTGACTGTCAAAGCACCGGCCGCACACCTTGCAGGACAGCTTGCCATCGGCTGTGTGCTGGGCACCTCCTTCGAGGGGGCTCCGGGGCCCTGGCTCCTCCATCTCGCCCGCTCCTTTCTTCTTCTTGTGGGTAATGAATCGGTGGCGGTTCAGGGAGACCTGGGAGGTGAAGCAGAGCCCACACTCCCGGCACTGGTGGGAGCTCTCGTCAGTCCGGTGCTGGGGGATGTGTTCCTGGAAGTCGGCTGAGCTGCTGGCGAGGTAGCCGCATTTCCGGCACCGGAAGGGGGCCTTGCGGTCGCCCTTGGGGTTTTTGGAGGGAGGGGTGGTGCTGTCAGGCTCCTCGCTGCACGAGTCACCCTCGTCCGAGGACAGCTTCCGCTTCCGGCTGGACACCTGTGGCAAAGGTTTGGAGAAGCTTTCACGGGTGCCTGATTCGAGCAGCTCCCAGCAGAACCCCAGCCTGCTCAGGAATTTCCCAACGGGCTCCTCCAGGTATTTGCTCAGATAAAGGCTGAACAGGGGGAGCGACTCTGCCACTCTTGGCTGGCCCCAAGAGCTGCGCCCCTGCTGGTAACCCTGGCCAAGGGGCTCCCACAAGCTGCCTTTGACTTGCTCTTACCCCTCATGCCAAGTGCCTTCGCCCCATGCAGCCAGGGACTGCTCCCAAGCGAGCTCTAAGCAAGACGGGATGTTTTGCATTTTCTCCCAGCATACAGTGAGAGGCTGAGCCAGCCAAATTCAGTTCCTGCCATGCTGGCAGGCAGAGGCAGGAGCTAAGCAAACTATGCCCAGATGGGGCCTGCACCCATACAGCCGGCGCTGGGCCTCTCAGTGGGAGGGAGTTGCCAGTCACAGACACTGCAGGACGTGTGGAGGCACGAGCAAACCAGGATCAGGGCTCACGGAAATGCCTTCAACCCTGTCTGAAAACTCCACAAGGCCCCAGCCCCTTGCGAGCACCCCCAGTGACCTCATACCTGTGCGGTGCCGGTCCCTATCCGGGCAATAACAACCTCCTGGCTCTTCGTCTGGTCAGTCACCTTGATCCCGTGTCGCACCTGGATGTGCTTCTCCAGGATGAGCCGGCTGCTAAAGGTCCGCTTGCCCTCTGTGCAGTACCTGCAGGGCCAGAGCGGGGAGGCAATGATGTGATGCTCTGCAGCGAGGAGCCGAGCCCCAGGCCTGCTCCCCGCATAACCGTGCGCCTGTTGAGCCCTGGCTCCCCTGGGAAAGCTGGCTCCAGCATCCCGACCCCCAGTTTACTGCTCTAACTGCAAATATGCTCATCTGCTTTCCTCTACAGGGTATAAAACCAGGAGTCCTTCCCCCAGTACCTCCTTTCCCTCTGACTTCCAGGACACTTGTTAGATCCCCATCTACAACTTTATCGTCCCCACAACAGCCTGACAGGGAAACAAGTAGCCCCTTTTGAACCAGACCCCCCTGTCCTCAGCCAAATCCAGAAGGTGCTGTGGGTACCGGCAGGGATAGACGCGCTTGATCCCTTCGTGATTCACGCGCACATGTCTCCGGAGGCTGGGAGCAGAGCAGAATGAACGCTCGCACAGGTGGCACGGGAACTTCTTCACCGACTGTTAGAAAGAAAGAGGCAGGTGGGTACCACACAGGGAGCGGAGGCTGGAGAGCTGAGCTCTCTACTCATGTGGAGAAGCTGGACATGGGACCTCAGCACTGCCTCAGATCTCCTCTCATTGCACATCCTATGGCTGCACATTGGGGTAATGAATATCTGCTCTCTGCTCTTCACCAAAACAGGTAACATCCCTGCTCCTCAAAGCCTCAACGAGCAGGCAGGCCCCTGCCCAGGTTTGTACTGGGGGAGCAGCACTGCCCAGACGGAGGCAGAGCATGCTCCTGGCCCAGCACAGAGCCTGGGTGTCCTGCCCTCTGGCAGAGCTGGAGCTGGAGCCCCCGACCTTGTCCTCACCTTGCCGTGATCCTTCTTCATGTGGGAGACGTATTCATCGCGCTCTGGGAACCAGGAGTGGCAAACCCCGCATGTCCACCCACTGCCCTTCGACTTGTTGACTGTCTTGCGCTGGAAGCGGCTTCGCTTCGTCTTGCGCAGCTCTGGTGAGCTGGGAGGCTCATCCTCCTCTGTAGAGGACGATGACTCCTCTGAAATCTTGGACACGGGGGTTTCGACAGGCTCCTGCTTTGGTGTGAGCAGGACGGCCGCCTTCTTTGCCAAGTCTTCCTTGGGCTTTTGGGGCTGATGAGTGTTCTGGAAAGCAAAGACAAGAGCGTTGGCAGCTGACTGGGGTCAGGATTTTCCCCAGCACTGCAGGAAAGCCTGCCCATCTCCAGGCCTCCATCTGTACAGATGGACCCTCCTGCCCTCCACCTTTGGGACAGTGGTTAGGGGACAAGGGAACCAGATTTCAGGGCCTTGCTGTGACAGGGATGAACTGACAGCCACGATCCAGCCTCAGGACATCCCTGTAAAAGGATATTTATTAAGTATCAATATCCCGATAAAGGGTGTGGGAACACAGGGCACATCAGGGACTTTGGTCCCTCAAGGCACACTCAGTCACAGGCACAGATCCCCAGCACCGAGGGGAGGTGGGCACGTAGCCAACGCGGTGCCATCTCCCCCTTCAGCCCTGACCTGGGGCTGAGGGATTTCCCTAAAGGCTGAAGCATCATGTTCATTAGGGGTGAAAAAGGGCAGCCAACAGGCACCACGAGGTGGTGCAAAGAGAGACGAGCCCGGCCCCAGCATTACCTTGAGGTGCTCCAGCATGGTGCGTTTCTGGGCGAAGAGCAGTGGACAGTCCGGACACTTGAAGACGCTGACCCGCTGGTTGAGCAGATGCTGGTCAAAGTGGGAGGAGAGCAGGGGCTTGTGGGTGAAGACCGTGTCGCACATTGCACACTTGTAAATCATTCTGTCAGAGGAAAACATGCCACTGTCAGCACAGCCCGGGTTTGGGCAAGAGAAACATGGAAGAAGCCCTTTAGCAGGAGGGTTGAGAGCAGCCCTGGGACCGGTCTGACCCACACCAATTGATGGGAAAGCAAAAGGGAGAGGGACGCAGCTCTCTGCAGTGGTGCTGAGCACTTCCCCCAGTGTCCCACCCACCAGGAGTGCTTCTGGTTCTCCCGGCAGGATCTGCCAGGACGCCAGCTTGAAGGGAACACTTACTTGGACTGCTGATTGCTGAAGCCGGGGTGCTGCGTGTAGACGTGCGCGTGGGCGCTGGGGGCTGACTTGAATGCCATGGGGCAGATGGGGCACTTGTGAAACACCTCGCAGTGGGAGGTCTGGATGTGGGACTTGATGGAGTTGACCCCGCCGAACACCACAGCGCAGCTGGGACATCTGGAGAGCGGAAGAGAGCGTGAGGCAGGGGACGTGGGACACACGGCATGGAGGATTCAGCCATCTCACTGAAACTAGTGCACGCCGCTGTCCAAGCGTTAACAGCAAGGAGCAGTCAGGCTGCAAGAGCCCACGCCTGCTGCAGGGACAGTTTGCTCCTTCCTGCCTGACTGCAGGACTTGGGAAGAGCCCCCAAACCCCAACAGACACCAGGACCCAAACCAGTTCTGGGAGGACTCCAGTTTGGAGCAACCAGTCCTGCCCATTGCTGGTGGCTCATCAGAAGGAGCTGGAAGAGACTGTGGGGGTCTGATGCTGCCGGCTTTGACTGAAGTCAGAACAGTTGCCAGGAGGACGCAGGAGGAGGAAAATTCCCCTGGGGTTAGAGGGGTGAGAGCCAGAGAAGGGGGTGAAGTGAGAAGTTCATCCTCAGCCCTGCACCCAGCACCAGTGGGGAGGAGGAATGTAGATTTCTGCCCAATTTGCAAAACAGAAACCTGCCTGAGACTGGGGACCTCCTGCCTGCCCCAGGTGTCTCCTGGTTCCCTCAGCCCCAGGCAGGAGCCACGCTCAGACGGCGGAGCCCTACCTGTACCCCACTCTCCGGGAGAAGTGCAGGCAGGCCTCCTTTAGGTGGGTCTCGAAGTTCGCAAGGAGGAAATTCCCACCGCACTCGGGACAGACGTGGGGAGGCCGGTTTTTGTGCATCCGCTGATGGGCATTGAAGCTGCAGCGATTGGACATGATCATGGGACACGTTGTGCAAACCTGGGGGGAGAAGAGCAAAGACAGTTTCAGCCTGGCGCGCACCGTGCACGTACGGGGCTTTTAAAGCCTTTTCCACATGCCACTGGGGGAAAGAAAGTGTCGGGAACAGGCAGCTCGTCTGCAAGGCACTTTTTAGGAGATAATCTGCTTGTGCCAGCTTGCTGGGTAATTGCTGAGCGCATTTTGCATGCAGACAAGATGCCTTTTCCAGGCTCTTCATCGCAGATGGATCCCAGATGCAGCGTGTGCTGAGGTTAGCCCGGGACCAGCCACTTTCCAAGGAGGGAGCAGGGGCTCATTCAAACCAGCTTCCAAACCCATTTCAGAAGCACTTCCACCTTCATATTAGGGCACGGACACGAGAATGTTGAGGGGGGAGGCTGGCAAGGACTCAAGGAAACAGGACGGAGCCTCTAATAGAAGGAGCTGCCCTGAAAGACACGATAACCAGAGCAAAGGTGGGGAGAGGAAGGAAAGGAACAGGTCCATAAACACAGCAGGGTTTTTACAGCTGAGGACAAAGGCTGAGCCAGCAGGAGCAGCCAGCCTTGCCCACACAAGCGCTGCGTGCACTTGGCCTGGAGGGAGGGATGTGGGAAAGGCTGGGCTCCAATCCTGTGGCCACCTTCGGGGGCTGAGCAGGGTCTGCAAGCACTGGGAGGAGCGAGGACGGCCCAGGAACTGCAGAGGAGGCCGCTGGAAGGGGGAAGCCGCCTGCGAGGAGCCAAAGCAGCCACCCCACCACTCCCTGAGGGCTGCCCCGCGCTTGGAAAGCACCCAGAAACCAGAACAGGGGTGGCACAAGCGCGGGCTGAGCTGGCCGCCACAGGCAGCCACCGCCCAACGCCAGCCCCTGCCGCCTCTCTTGCCTCGGGCTGTGATAAAGAAAGAGAAGAGGCTGCTTGTAGGCAGTGCTGGCCTGGGGACGAGTCTGCCCCCTGGGTATGGGGACAGCGTACCCTAGCTAGGCGAAGGCTGTTGATAGATTTTTGCCCTGCCAGCAGCTTCATGTCAAATTTCCGAGCTCCGATGGGTGCTCGGAGCTGTTATTCTGTCGGCATTCCCAGGCAGCCGGTGCCTGCGAGGAGGCAGGGGACAACTCCCCCTGTCCCCAGCACTGATCTCTGTGCCCTCTCTCAGCTTCTGCCACAGCCCTGGAGATCGCAGCGGACGTCCCAGTGTCACCGCATCCCTTATGCCGCTTGCAGCTCAAACCCTCTGTCGACACCAGGGTTAGGAGAGGGGACGGAAACAGGAAATCCTCCCTGTTAAGAGGATGCTTCCCATGACCCAGTAACGCTTTAAGGCACCCCAGCTGTCTGCAGCCTGGACATAAGGGTCTGGCAGTGAAAAAACCCATATAAGCATGTGAATCTTGGTGACCTTCAAACAGAAAGCAGCCCTCCTCCGTAACAGTGGGGCTGCATTTGAACAGCGTCCTGGCTATAGCAGCTTCAAAGTAAACAGAGTTACCAGGAAACAGCAAATTCCTCCTGTGCGAAGGAAGCTGACGGACAGAAGGAAAGGTGAAGAGGAACGGGGTGCTGTCCTGCCTAGGTGGGATGGCAGGGCTCCTCCACGGACCCGTGTTCTTTGCGTGCCTTTTAGGGGTCATCTCTCAGCAGCATTAATCCCATGTTTGCTGGATGCTGCCTGCCTTAACAAATCAGGATGTGTTGGCAGCAACAGGAAGCGCGTGCATCTCAAGGTTGGCTCTTGAAGCGGGAGAAAAAACACACGCCCTGCTTACTCCAGACTCCATTTGTGCTTCGAGCCAATGAAAGAGGAAGCAGCGACCACGGCTGTAACATGGCTGTGCGGGGACTGCCTGGCAAGCAGGGCACCACGCTCCTCTCCGCGCCCCAGCTCCTGTGCTGCACCCAAGGGCAGCGTTATCACCCGCCGACAACCACCCCCTGCCTTCTGGGCATGAACTTCTCCAGCTGCTGACCCCCCCGATGCTAGCCACCTCGGAGCCATGTGCCAGCGAGGAAGCGGGCAGCGGGAGGCAGCCTCAGGCCAAGCACACCTACGTACCGTGCTGCTGGTCGTCCCTGCGGTCACTGCCTGCTGGAAATGCGCAGCCAGCCCGGCCTTGTCTTTGCATTGCTCTTTGCACTCCAGGCACCTGAAGCAGCTGTAGTTGGTCTGCTCTGAGCTGTTGCTCAGAGGCAGGATGGGGAGGTCTGGAGCCCCGTTGGCTGCAGCCAGGGCGTCCTGAGCCACGCCGGCCACTTTGCTAGCGGGGAAGGAGGTCACCGAGACCAGGGGGGTGATGTCCGGCTGTCCAATCATCTGATCCAAAGCGATAGGCCTCATGACCAGATGGGAGCACTGCATCACCAAGCCTTTGTCCTTGTGCTCCCGGGCATGCAGGAGCAAACTGCACTTGTTGAAGAAGACGAGGCGTTTGGTGCAATGGTTGCAGGTTACCTCGATGCGCATGCTTCGCCGGTCATAGTGGCGAGCCAAGCTCTTCTCCAGGGCGAAGGAGTCCCCGCACTCCAGGCAGCGGTAACCGAACGGAGGCAGGGTGAGGCTCGCATCGGCCGGGGGATTCAGGTTGGGTTTGTACGTTGGCAAGAGGTTTTTGCTGTTGAGAATCTTGTTAAAGGCTTCCACGAGGCTGGACTGGCTCCTGGAAATGACCGTGCCCGCGATGGTAGGGGAAGGCTTCTGCGGCTGCACCATCACGACTGTGGTGCCGTTGACTTTCTGGTTGGCCGTGGTGGTGATGGTGGTGGTCTGCGTCACGGTGCTGATGTTGGTCCGGGTGTCGGCTTTGGGCAGGGTCTGCGGCACCAGGTTGATGATGTTCTTGGCCACGGCTTTGCCCGTCTTGGCCGGCAGCACCACAGATTTTTGCTGAGCCACGCTGGCAGCAATCAGCATGGCACTGCTGGCGTTCTGGATGGTGGAGACGGGCAGGACGGTCCCTTTGATCTTGGTGCCATTGCCAAGCTGAACACTGACGATTTTTGGCCCCTCGATGGTTTTCAAGGGGCTGGAGAGATCCATCTTCTCCTTGGGCACCTCCAGCGCGATCCCGTCCTCTTTCTCTGCTGAACCCGAAAAGCTGACACCCTCAAGAGACGTCTCCTGAGAGCTCTGCTCAGCCATCCCCTTGGTGGAGCCTGGCTCTGAATCTGATGAGACCCTGGTCACTGTCCTGGTGATGCTGCCACAAGATGTTTTGATGGTTTTAATCCGCACTTTCAGGGGCCGTGAGGAATTGGAAGACGGGGAATCATTATTGTTGTCGTCTTCTTCTTCCTCTTCCTCAGCACTGGACATACTCTGTGGACTTCCCATTGACTTCTCCAGAGCTTCCTGCTCTTCCTTAAGGGTGATATCGTCCAGCTGCTTTGGAGAAGTGGCGAGTCTGGGGCTCTGCACCATGGGTGAAGAAGGCTTGAAGAACGGTTCCCGGGGGCTGGTGGGAGAGCGCTTCACTTCAGGAAGGTTGCTGGTGCTGCTGTCGAGGTTTGGGTCAGAACCAGGCCAGGACGCGATGGGAGAATCATCCGTGGAGTAGCGAACGGTGACCGATTTCAGGTGCTCCAAGGGACTGTCACCCAAGGCCGCAGCCAAACCCTTGGGGCTGGCTTCGCGGCCTACCTCCTCCGAGTCAGACTCCTCTTTTTTGATGCAGGGAACAGTAGGAGGGGACCTGTTTGCACCCCCTGCCTGGCTGGTTTCAAAGGGCTGTGGGAAAGCCGGGGGCAGGTTTTCCGTGCTCTCTCCCATGGGCTCTTTGCAGTCCAGCGACGGGGTGGGTGACGGGGAGAGGGAGGGCACGGCAAGGGATTTCTCCTTCGGCTTGCATTCCCGAGGTCTGTCAATCAGGTTGGCAGTGTTGTCTTCATTGGGATCAGGGCTAAAATGGGAGAAGATATCCAGGGGCTTGGGGCCTTTTTCTTTCACCCAACACTCCCCATTGGATGCCACAGCTTCCACGGCCCTGGAGGTGGGGGACCTGGGCATCTCGGTGGCCCCAAACCCATTCTGCAGCAAGCGGGGCCCAATGACGTGCCCATCTTTACTGCGCCCATCCAGGGCATCGAGCTGCTCGGGGCAGACGGTGTTCTTCACGATCACGCTGACCGCAGTGATGTCGGTGTGAGGGAGGACGTGGTCAGGGGGCCCCGGCTCCCCGGGGACCTGCTTGATGTGAGCGTCAGCCTCCTCGTGGCTGGAGTGAATGGCCTCGTTCGTGTCGATGTCAGGAATGTCAAAAGCTGCCAGAAGGTCGTCAAAATCTGGAGTTTTCATGTCACCCATGGTGGGGACTATGGCAGAGTCTGTAGGAGAGGGAGAAGAGGAGTGTTAGCACCACGACCCCAGCACGCAAAGCCGTCAGCGTGCCCGCGTGTCATAACCCCGCTTGTGCGCTGCTCTCCCAAGCACCACGAGCTCACCAGGCGGCAGAGAACCGCTGCTCTGCCCCTGCCCAGCGGGAAGCGACAAACCCCTGCAAAACAAGGATGGGAACCTGCTTCTTCCAAGCCCCACGCCGGTCACAAAATCCCCAATGCCTCCCTCCCTTTGAACCTCAGCCCTGAAGCCCTGGGGCAAATCGCAGCTCTTCTCTGCCTTTCCTGCTTTGTCTGCGTATCCTCTTTTGATCCCCAGCCAGGCCAGCAGAAAGTTCAAAAGGATCCCAGCGCCCTGGGAGAGCCGTGTGAGAGCGAGGGATGCCGACTGGCAAGGGCAGCGCTGCCCCGAGGCCAGAGCCATCCGCCGCGTGCACGCACGAGGCGAGGAACCGGCGGGTCGCGATGAAACGCCACGCTGATGCTGCGGAGAGAGCAGAGGCCCCGCAGGACCCGTCCTTGAAAAAAAAAAAAAGGTGCCTCTCCGGAGGCTGCGCAGGAGGAAGGAGTCCAAGCGGTGACGAGGCTCAGGCAAGAGGCTTCAAACACACGGCTGGGGAGCAGAGGATGAAGAAGAGCAGCCTGACAGGAGATGTGGCAACAGGTTTCCAACCACGGCTGCAGCAGAGACAAAGGGAATAATGTTCCTCCTGCCCCAGGGGGCCGGGTAAGAAGTGCCAAGATTAAACTGCAGCCAGGGGATGTGGCTTAGACAGGAAGGACTCTGATTTACGGAGGTAACCGTGCTGCTGGGCAGGAGGACGGGGGCTAACGAGGCTCCTGGGGGTGGCACTGGGGCACCCTGCCTGCAGCTGTTCCGCTGTTCGCACGGGGTGCAGATGATTACCCCTAACCATCACTTAGCAAAAGCAAAAAAAAAAACAACACAAAACAAAACTCTTCATCTCAAAGGCTTTGAGAGAGAAAAGCAAATCCAACCATCACAGCCAAAACCACCGGTGGTCCTGCGTCAAAGCAGACCAGGCCCCGTGAGATGAACGGGGACGGCGCTCATCGCCTCCTGTATAAACCCACGAGGGAGGGCTTCTGTCCTGGGGAGCTCAGCCCAAAGCCAGCAGCTCCGAAGGAGAAGTTCAGCCTGAGCTGGCTCCCAGAGGCACACGGGACCAACAGCCCGGTGCAGGAAGCCCTTGACCTCGTCCTACAGGTTGCTGCAGAGGCGAGCGGTTGCGAGTCCCTGCGGCCAGACCCCTCCGCACCCCAAACACGAGGGAGCTGCCGCGGGGACGCAGGAACGTGCATCCCTTCGACAGCCACCTCCGTCCTGCCCGCTTGTTTGTGAGAAGCGGGGTGCACGCGCGGATGGATTCTCAGCACCTTGGCTCTCGCCAAACAGTCAGCAGCACTAACGAAGCTGGTTTCCTGATGATCTCTCGTATCTAATCGGGGATGAACACAAACTGCAGCTTTCCACGGCATCTCCTTTCGGACACGTACCTGTTTGAGCCTCCTACCTTGGAGACCACAACACCTTGCCCCCAGTGCAATCGGTTCAATGTTTCCGTCCCTTCGCTTCGCCTGGGCTGCGATGCTGAGCGGAGGGCGACGCTCCAGCTTCCCGCTGGCCACGGAAAGGCTTTTGCTGATGGCTGCAGCCTGGCACTGCAGCATCCCTGGGAGCGAGCGCGGTGTCGCAGGCCAGGAGAGCATTCCTCGCATGCTCGCGCCTGCGCTGCTCAGCGGAAGGAGAAGGCTCGCGTCCTCGCAGGAGCTCCTCAGCCTCCGTGGCGATCTCCTCCTTGGAAACCCTGCCATGTCCACAAGGGCCAGACGCTCCCATTGCAAACACCTCCATCCTGCAGCATTTTTCCTCTCCCAAACTGGAGGCAGATGGGGGAGGAAAGGAGCAGAGCCGGTGCCCACTGCCCTCATGGCAGCATCTGACCTCCGGGGAGCCCAGCCCGGGTCTGCCCAGAGCAAGCGGCAGCGATCACAGCTCTCCTTCGCTTGCGTCTGAAGCAGAAACGACCGCACCACCAACAGGTTTCCAAAATACAGGCCAGCAACACCCCACCGGGGTGCACGAGGCATTTCAGCACCATCCCAGACATCGAGTGCTAGCAGACCTTAGATGTGAAGGAGCCAAGAGGCTCAGGCCACCTTCACGCAGCATTTCTCTCTCTAACTATTAAAGCCTGTGCAATTTTAAGTCTCCAAATCAGCTTCTATCCACGTTCTATCAACCTGCTTGGGTTAAGAAAGTCTTGGGGCTACTCTCATGCGTGGTTTGCTCTTTCTGTGTATCTGGCAAAGCCCCTTGTGTGCCCAATTCAGCTGTTCTCGGGCTTAAGCAGGGCTCCAAAGACCGGTGGCTCTCTCCACAGACAGCTTCGGAAGGAGGCTTAGCCCAGCTTTAGGCTCAGCTCCCACCGCAGGTGGCCCCAAGGGGGCTGTGGCCAGGCACAGCGGGGCCGGGGCCACCCAGGAGGCCGCTGCAAGGCGGGAGCAACATTTCTCCCCTCCGAAAGCACAAAGGATTTGACAGCAGAACAACCCACTAGGAGACGAGAAAAGGGAGGCCTCGGAGGAGCGCAGCCACGCTACGAAGCGGAAAACAGCAGGGCCATCCTCCAGATGGTGGGATTCCCCCTTGGGGACGGCCAGAAGCAGCCCTGGTACGTGGGGCAGACCAGCCCCACAGCAAAGGGGACTTTGTTCACAATAGGAAGGTCATCTTTGGGGGGCTGAAATACACAGGAATAAGGTCTCAAAGAGCCTAAGACAGTGCTTCTTTACCTCCCCACAATCACGTATTTTTTAACCAAACGTCCTATTCCACTTCGGGATGAAATCAAACATGCCTACATTTCAGGGAAGAGACTGCCCCTACAGAAGAGCAGATAATCTTGACCCCAAACAGCAAAATTAGCCCTCGCTACCTGCTGCCTTGACTGCCTGCACTTCCACCCCCTCTGGCTATCCCCATCGGTGCCTCCAAACCTCTCTTGCCAGCAATGGCTTTGGTGAAGCTGGCTCATTTCGGCGAGATTTCAGCAACTCCATCCCCCGTTGTAAAGCCCCCGTGCAGCTCAGAGTTAGGAATCCAGCTTTCCGTGCAGGACTTCAGCCACGGCCTCGGAGGAGAGAAGCCACCAGGGCCAGAAGGAGAAGCACCAGGCTTTGCAATCCTGCGGCAGGGGGAGAAGCGAACGCTGTGCTCCTGTTCCAGTGCTGCCATCTGGTTCTTCAGCGCAGGATCTCTGCCCAGAGCGGCGTGACAACCACAAGGACGTTTGTTTTTCAAATGACTTTCCTAATCACCGTTTAGCAGGATACAAATATTTACAGTAAAGTAGAGAGAAGCAGGTTGTTGCACTGGAAAAGGTTCCCAAAAAAAGAAAAGAGGCAAAGTGAGGGAAATCCTCCCCTACCCAACGTAGAGGGAAAGGGTGCCAGGGCAGTAACAGCTCCGTCCTCAAAGCAGCATCGGGTCCGAGCGTGGCCTGGCTGACCGCTTTTACGCCGGGCTCACGGCCCGCTCTGCTGCAAGCCCTCATGCGTTGTTAGCAGGGTCTCTGGAGGGGAGAGGAGGGAACAAACCCGCAGCCCCCGATTTCTCCGGGCTCACAGATTGGTTTTAAATATATCCCACGGATCGCGTTTGTTTAGTGTTTCCTCAGATCGCTTCCTTCCCAGCCCCTCACTAAGAAGCGTCTGGCCTTTTTTGCCTCTTTTGCCCTATCTCCGTCTCGGCCAACCGTGCCCTCCTTTTAGCATCCCTGCTTTTAAAAACAAAACCCATTTTGGATCCCCCGTCTCCTGTTTAAAAAACTCACAGCTTTGGGACGGGAAGGAAGCACTCTGGGAACCGTTCAGGGCTTCCACGCTCTCCGGGACGCTCTTCAGCAGATTGCTCCGCACTGACGGGGCGCTGCACAGGACCGATCACCCCAGGATTTCCTCCTTGCTTGGTGCTAACGGGAAGGTCCCTGCCCCAGAAGGGCTGTTGCATTCTTAGAAATCCCAAGCTTAAGATCCCCCGTTCGTCCCTTTCCCTGCTCTCCAGCTGGTAACTCCTACCAAAAAGGAGACGGCAGAGGTGGGCAGAGCCCAGCTCCATCTCCAACCCTGCCAAGCTGACACGGGGAGTTATTTTGGTAGCTCAAAACAGGAGTCAAAAGCAAAACAAAAGAACTATTTTTCTTAGGCGAAACAAAGCCAGTGGGGGGGGAAGGGAGGGGTATTTTTAACCTTGCTGGCCAAGCGGTGTTAACCATCCTGCCTGGCGAGGGAATTGCTCACAGCGAGCACCCGCTTTGCGTGGGAGCAGCTTTCGGAGCCCTGCACGCAGAGGCCCCGCGGCAGCACCGGCAGCAGTCACTGGCCGGGGTGGTCCTGGCCACCTGGCTCCACGGCTCGGGAAACTGAGGCACGGAAGAGGGAAAGGGGCAAAGATCCAAACCTATTTGGGGAAAAGATCCAGAAATCCTCTCTGACTTTGACGGGGCTGAGCTAAAGGCTGTAGAACCCGTTTTCCAGCCTGCCCTGAACATCACAGCCCCGGTGTGAAATTAAAGGATGGAAGACTCCACATCTGAAAGTCGCTGCTCATTACCCCGGCTACTACCAAAAAAACACATCAAAGCGTGCAGGGCGCAGGCCCATTGCAGACGACCGATCCCGGCCCTCCCTGAAAACCATCCCATGGAGATGCTCGCCCCGGTGAAAACGCACCGCTGGCCGCGCCGCGCTCCCCGCTGCCATCGCACGGCTGCCGAGCCACGTGCCACAGGGGGGGAGGCGAGCTGGCACTGGAGCTGCCGGGCAAGCCGAAGCCCTGGCCAGGGGAAGAAGCCAAGGTCTGAAACCACCGCGCTGCTCTCAGCCCCTTTCCACCCCATCCCCGCTGCCTCCCCGGCTGTCCTGTGCCCGCCAGCCCTGACCTCTCAGCTGGCAGCTCCAGAGGTGGGAACGCCAAGCGTCACCTCCCTGCAAGTTCCGCTAAGGCTGCACAGGGCTTTGAAACGAAATCATCGGTGCCGTGCTAAAACCGGCCCTCCTGCCAGCAGAGGCACGAGGCTGGAGGGCCGAGAGGCCCCGATGAACAGAGCAGCCGTGACCCATTTTTTTGCCCAGCGAATATCCACGCACAAAATCGCGTGAATCGAGTCGCATCGATACCATCGGGCTTTCAGTTTCAGGCAGCGGGATACAGGTTCTGGTTAGCCTGTTCGTAAAACCATCCTGTCCAGCGCAGTCTGGATGCCCAGCAGACACCGTGCTCGCCGGGTGGATTTGTTTTGGCCTGGCCGTGTTAAGCGCTGCTCGATGCTGTGCAGGACCCGAGCCGGGTGCCGGGCCGGCTCCAGCTGCCCAGCGCGGGTAGCCGGGAGGTGCGCGGGTCTGGCCGTGCTGCGGCAGGGACGCGTTTCAGCTGCTCTCCGGCAGGAAGAGGAAGCCGGCCCGGTGACGCAGGGCTCTGCTCTCGGGAGAGGTCTCAGCGGCGCCCCGTGCGCCCACAGCCGGGCCAGACGCGGCTTCAGTCCCGCGCAGGGTGCTCCCGGCCAGCTCTGCAGGACCTGGGGCCTTGCGCCGGCCCACGGGGCCCCAAATTCCCACCGGCTGTGCCTGAAAACGCCTCTCCTAGCGGCACACGGAGGAGGAGGTCGCTAAGGCAGAGCCTGGGCTGAATTTCAGGGAGCAAATCCTTGCGACTCTGGGTGTCAGAGCCACGTTTCCAGCAGACTCACGGCCGCTCAGAGCTACAGGAGACGGCGGACAAACACGGACAGGGGTTCCCCGCCGTCAGATCGCGCCCCGAACGCCCAGGAGCTCCTGCGGCCGCTCGCTTGTCGCCGCCCCGCACCAAGCCAGGGACACATCTCCGTCCCCACGCCGCGTTCCCATGTCAGGTCCCATCAAGGCACGCTCAAAGGATCCTGCCCTCGCCCGCAACCCGGCTGCACTATCTGCAGCACTCCTATGGGCTTTGAGATCCGCGTTTGGCCCCGAGCCTCATCCACGTCTCCGTAGCCTTGCCAAGGGGCTGCAGGAGGCGGCTCGGCGTGGCGGGGGCACCGGGGGCCGCGTGCTCGCCCCCAGCACGAGGCTGCCACGGCTCACCGCCCCCCGAGCACCCGGGCTGCTGCCCGCGGGACCGGCCCCACCGCCGGGCGCCCAGAAGGGCTCAGACAAAAGCCCGAACGCTAGGACTATTTCAAGGGCTTGCTATTTTTAAAAGCTGCTTTTCCTG